>BPTQ01000008.1:93808197-94145893 GCA_019973895.1 Chrysanthemum seticuspe
TGCATGGAAAATTTGAAATCGTTTGTCACATGTGGGAAGGATAGCATGTACATCCTTATAAAGCCATATACCGAATTATCAGTTTAAATCCAATTTAAATCACACATTCTCCCCCGATCACAATTATCAAATCATTTGAGATTTGTGATCTCTTATTGATTTAAATTGATTTTGAAAGATTTTAAGGGGAATTGTGACTTGATTATGAAAGCGTTTTAACTGATAAGGATCGGATTTTTAGACTTTAAAACTCCATTGATAAAACATGCATGTACATCTTTTGAAAACAATTTAATGCCAAATAACTTTTTAATTTAATTGAAATCATTCTCCCCCTCAATCAATGACATAGGTTATTGATTGAGAGATAGAGATTTTGACAAATAAGTCCTCATGATTATCAAAAATAGAGACCGAGTTATTTTTCAAAGCAGTTAATTTTCAGCAGATAAATGTTTATAGAATCAGAGCATGGAGTTTGAAAACATGGTAAAGCATGGCTCTGTTCTTTGTTTGAAAAGCGGGTTACTGCCTGAAATGACAATAAACCATTGTTTCTCTTTCTCCCAATTTTTTATATAAAAATTCGAACAACATCTAAAGTCCCGTGTCATTCTTTGAATGACAACATCAAGACCGTAGATATTATCGAATCGAGAGAAACATGACAAAATGACAATATTTTTTGAAGATTTTTCGAATTTTTCAAATTTTTATGGATTTTGGAAGATTTATATTTTTCTATTTGATTTTTTGAATAAATATTTACAAGAGATAAATTAGTTTAAGAGAATGATGAAATGAGTACCGAGATAAAGATATCGTTCAGCACGTTGAGAGAGTTGAATACAAAGCGGTCTCATTGATTGAAGCTCAGCACCCTGAAGAACACGAGAACACCGAAGTAACAAGTTGAAACATTGATCGTCTCAGTGGTTATCAAATCCGGATTAACTGATTACGACCGATCACATGAACCTGTTGTGCATCCCCGATGTACACCTTACTCTTCGAGATTGACCAGTTGACTAGTTAGGGGAACAATATACCAACATCTTCATTTTACCAAGTGCATTCCAGTTATATAACATATAACCAATCAGCACATAATGTACACATGTACCCAACAAGAGTAGAGACGATGACATCCACGTAACATGTTGAGTCACTAATCATCTTTGTGGATGTCAACTCTGAAATAACTGAATTAGCTCGATCAAGTGAACATGTTGTGCATATAACCGGAAGCACTTTATCATAAACCGAATATACGATGTCGATAGGCAGTATCATCTCACGTTCCAAATATTCTTCTCACATTTCTCCCAACTGAACACTGAAGTAGCAAAAACCAAAGGTCTCCAGAGACCACTTCCCCCAAATAGTTGGAATAATATATCCTTTCCCCAAATAGTTTTGATACCTCAGAATCAACAAAACATAATATATCCATAAACTTTGAAATCTTGTGAGAAGAACTCAAATAGCCCAAATGAATCCTGTGAGAATCAACTGCTACATAAACTCTCTATGACTATCTTTATCAACCCATATGTAGACAATTTGAAGTGACCACTGTTGAAGAAGAACCCGATATACCAAACTTGAAACTGAAGTCGAATTCCCCGCATTTGTGTCTTAAACTTGCACTTAAAGATGGAAGAACGGTGTCGAGAATCTATGCTTCAAGCAAATCTCTAAGTACTCACACTCAAACAAAGTATGAGACATTAACACCTCTTGATATTATCCACACCGTCATATGCGTGTGACACTGAGTAAAACAAAGTGACTCCTAATAGTGATAGTTAACCAGGTCTTCAATCATCCACCTCGACTGCTGGTAACTAGATAACCCAAGTCTTCAACTCAAATACTTAAGCCCGAGCAAGTTATCAAATAAGAACACGCCTTTGTGAACGTCAACTTCAACCTCAAATAAGTTATAAATGAGTAACTTCGAAGTAATCAACTTGTGTCAAATTTCCAACACGTGAATAAACATACAATCGGATGTACATTGACCCACTGACTGAACCGGAGCAAATGATTCCTCAACATCAATGCATTCTTCCTTACGGTATACATGTAGAAACTGATCTGGAAGATTTATCAATAATGTTTTTAAGCGGATGAGGAAGTCATTTTCCTTAATGTTCATGTGGTTGATTTACAGAGTGCACATTTGGAGAAGAAGAAAAATGAAACAATGATCCGTGAAGATTTGGCAAAGGAGTACCAAAGAGCGGATCACTATTCATGAGTGCAACTGCAATGATAGTCATTAACAACGCCTTGTGAAGTAACTAGAGATAAGGTTTCTTGAGAATTCCAAGAAGTACTTCTTAGATGGTGAACCAGTTGAGTCAATAGAAACCAGAGCATGAGCTTCAGAAGCTGGATGATCAACATTCGTTAGAGGTTGGAAGTACTCATCAAACATATCTTTGAAAAACAATGAATCCCAAACAATGAATCCCAATTATCCTTAGTAATTGAAGCATTAGGCGTTGGAGGAGTGTCATCAAAAATCAAGCAATGAATCATTGCTAAAGAATCTGAGCAAGTCTAATTGGGGATAAAATTTTGGCTTTTCAATCTCCCCCAATTAGTGCTCTCCCCTAAACTGACGAAGATTTTCAAGTGTTCTTCTCAGCCAGGATTAAGAAGAAGTCTTTAGATCATCAAATGCAATTCGTCTTTAGTCTTCTAATCATGTAGCTTTCAAATGTAGATTAGACTGTAGACTCGACCTTCTTCAAGATTATCCGAATGGGGAAATAGACAGTTAACATCTTCTTCACACCAAAGGCATTCCCGTTAACTTGTAAATAGCAAATCCCCTTAATTAAAATCCCTCCCAATCAAACAAGAACAGAAAGATGTTCATCAAAGAAATCAGCCCAGCAACTAGAAGCACTTTGTCATTTAATCATATCAGCCCGTGTGAAGATGTCAACCAACGGCTCTTAGAAGAAACTACATGTGAAGATGATCCGATAAGAAGAATCTCGGTTCTTACATGGGTTTGGAGCCGTTTGACCATATATTCTCAAATATCAGTCAACCATGCAAAAAATTCACACTTCTTCTCCCCCTCAAGAATTGCATACAGAGATGCCATTCTTGATTAACCAAGTGATTATCATCCAAATGTATTATATTCACACTTCTCCCCCACAAAATTAGCACATGATGTCGCCATCTTCATTATATTGAGCAAGAGGAATAAGAGTAATTATCAGTAGTCCGGTTCACTTGATGACTGAAGCGCATGGAAAAAGCATGAAGCATGTTGATGAAGAATGTCGATGAGAATGGTCATGAACATGAAGATTTCTCTTCTTCAGAAGATAAAGCGCACTGAAGCGTACACCTTTCTTTTCTTTGAGGAACGGGGCCTGAAGTGTTATCTGCAGACGCCATTGTGTTGAAGAACGAGGCCTGAACTGATGTGAACAGACGTCATAGCCGATTGAATATCAATGTTGAGTAACTAGAACCCGTGAATTATGAGATATCAATCCATTTGTAATCCATACTTTAAGCCAGTCCATGTATTGAAGGATCGAAGTATCTGCAACTGAGCAAGGAGTACCTGTACTAACATTACAAGCTTGATTGCATATATATGGGTTAGTGACATTATTATCCAAACTCTTTGGGGTTTCACAGTCAACCTTGATTTTTTCATCAGAAAACATCTTTCTGGTAGGAATCCACCTAAGTCCAGCATCCTTAAACATTCTACCAGACGGTATCCACTTATGGCAAGGTCTAGGATTGTAAGGCTTCTTATGCACAGTGGAAGACTTATCCTTGATCCTAGTTTCCAAAGATTTAGCAGTTGGTATCCATCTAGGCGAAGTTTTTGGTTTGTATTGTTTCACAACATGTTGAACCTTAGTCGCGTTAGTGGTCTTAGTGGATAGTACCTTGGCATGTGAATTAGGAAACTGTTTCTTATGTGGAAAAGACTCAGAATTTCTAGTTTTGTTTTCTACATGCTTAGCATTCTTATGCAAATAACTACTCTTAGCTGCACGCCAATCCCTAGTCTTTTGAGTGTTCCTAGGTAGTGGTTTACAACTACTAGCAGTGCCTTGAAATCTCGTAGAATTCATCACCCTAGGTCTTGCACCTAAAATTCCGTCTTTTTGAATCTGTGCCTTTTTTCTAGCTTTTTCTAGATAATAGTTCTTACACAAGTCATTAATATCATATGAATTCTGGGTTTTAATGCTTGATTTTGACACTGTTTTCGAACTAATCCTAGAGGTGCTGGGAGTAGAAGTAGATGCTTGTTGAGGTTTAGAGGAACTAGAAGCATAATTCTTAGGCAACTCAGGTGAAGTGACTGGTTTTGACAAAACTTGTTTCTCATCAACTTGGGAGGCAAACCGTGTTTTTGAAAATTTTGGTCTTTCGGATATAAACGCAGTAGGCTGCCTAACAATGGACCGGTTTCTAATGGGATGAGAAACTGGTTTCCCCAAGGTTGATGGTTTTGTAAACTTAGTGTTCACACTTTTCCCTAGAGTTTTCCTAAGCTCATTTTTTAAGGCAACAATAGCGAAACTCTTTTCCTGAAGTTGAGCTTTGAGTTCATCAATTTTTGCTATCAAAGAGTTTTGTTCCATTGACTTAGTTCTAGCTTCTTTGACAGACTCACTAAGTTCTACGTGATGCTTTCTCAAAGACTCAATATCCTTTAGTAATTTAGCCACATAAATTGACAGTTCATTATTTCTTGTTATAATAGCATCAATGTCTTGTGTATTCATGACTAAATTACTTTTCTCATTCAAGACAAAAATATGTTTCTTCAGATTGTAAATGGTTGACTCTTTGTCTTGAAGCTGAGCTTTCAAAGTGTTAATTTCAAAAAGTTCACGGAATTCAGGAAGTTCCGGTTTTTTACATGGTTTGTTAAGTTGAAAACTTTCTTCTTTACTCTGAATCGCGATTTCAAGTGAAATGCAATATTTTTCAAGATTTGAGAATTTGTTTGAAAGTTCATCAAAAGCCTTCTTATCAACCAAATCTTTTGTTTTGAAACACTTAATCTCAGACTCAGCCTCAGTAACAGAACATTTATGAGAGACATGTTCAACATTATGATCAGTTTGTTTAAGTGCTTTAGCAGATGCACTATGTTGAACAGTAAAGGGTACCTCATTACATGACACCTGCTCAATTTCTGGTCTGTTATCTGCATCCACAACATGTGTAACGAGAGTCACTGGACCGCTGGATGTGTCAAGCTTATCAATCTCTGAGCCTCTGTATTCAGTGCCAACTGATCCATCATCTGGTGTTTTACCCGACTCATCATTATATGTTGACTCTGACATTCTGCATTCAACAACACCCGATTCTTTAACAGATACATTACCCAACTTATCACAACTATTTCTCAACTGCACCTGACACTCATTCACGTTTTCATCTTTTTATGTAACTTCCTCAATGTACTTCTCTACATTATCCATGAGTTGTATGAATGTCTCAATGAACACGCTAATTTCCATTCCAGTGTGTTTCTTGAAAGACACTTCAGTCATTTCATCATCAAAATCTGAGGAATATTCCCCCCGGATAAATGGCTGAAATTGATCGAAGATTACTTGAAGAGCTGCATTAGATTCATCAGTTGAGAACTTCTCTTTAGTAATTTGAAACCTCAGTTGTTCTAAGTTTAGTAGCACAGTCCTTGTCAAGATGGGAAAATCCTGACGAAGGAGAGCACTGCTTGTTCGATCCATAGTTGTAGATAAAAGTAGTTTGAGGTGCTGATAAAGTAGTTGATAGGGCTCAATGTTACATTCCTTTAGCATGGCATTTTGTAGCATTGACTGGTGCATTTCAGTCTTTTCAAAGTCTGAACCCGGAGATATCACATCCTCATTGATTGATTCAATCATCTTTAATCGTTCAGTGTAGCTAACATTCTCAGGGTTGACTACATCATCATACAATTTAAGCACTTCTGAAATCACTGGGTCAGTAGAGTAAGACATGATGTGGTAGAATGCACGGGATTTTACAAGTCTATGATTCAAACCGAGAAATAGAATCTTTCGCGGGATTTTACTAAAATCAAGACCAAACCGTTAAGCAATGACCAATGGAATTATAGACAATTGTGTGTTAGGACATATGATTGTTTGTAGGATTAGCAGAGATGTTGTTTGGTTATGATTCGGATTGGTTAATGCCCGTTTTTCCTGAGAAATTAAGGTCTAAAAACTTAAAAACCTCAATAACTTCTGTTCGGAGCGGATTTAGACCTTGAAGATTGACCCGAATTCGGCGTGCCATTCTCCTCGTTCTCACGGTCATTTTGATGGGTAGAACGCTAAAAACGGAGTTACGGTTCAAAAGTTATGGCCGTTTGAAGTTTTGACGGGAAAAATCAACCAAGTCGCTACGAATTCTTGAACCAAGTCGCTAACAACTAATTCGCTACACCACTAAGTCGCTAGAGTCCCAAGTCGCTAAGTAGTAACTCGCTAACCCTCAAGTCGCTAGCAAAATTTTGGCAGCAATTCGCTACACAAGTCGCTAGAGATACAAGTCGCTAAAGAGCAACTCGCTACGAACCAAGTCGCTACCACCAAGTCGCTACTCGTAGTGGAGAGTCCACTACTTGTACTTTAACTCGCTAGATCTAACTCGCTAGGTTTAAAACTGTAACTCGCTACAATTTTGTGAAGCAAGTCGCTATGAAGAAAACTAAACCGTGAGCTAAGTCGCTAGCAAGAAAAACCTTATAAACATCACTTTTCAATCCAAAAACAACCCAACCAAGATGATTCAAGCTGACCAAATGAAAACCTAAACACTTGTGATGATTCTAAACATGAAAGTACTAACAAAATTCAAACTTTAACACAAGAAATCAACCAAATGATGCAAAAACCACTAAACTTTTTCAAACTCAAAAACCACCTAAAAACCACTATAAATCCAAAGATGTGCAAGATATGATCTAACCATGGCTCTTGATACCAATTGTTAGATATTGGATTTCATAAACACATAACAAACAATAATATGGTCGAATTATTTAGAGGTTTTAGAGAGAGAAAGTGGGAGCCTTTCTAGAGAGAGAAAGTGAAAGAAAACATAGAAGGTTAGATTAAGATGAATGAAAGGTCCAACCCTCCACCTTGGGAGGTAGAGGGTATTTATAGTTACAAACATAACGACCTCCTATCGGCCTGTGGATCAGGTATACAGTGGGTAAAGACCCGTCCTTCCTCCACGGTGTTGCTCTAAACTAAATAGCTAACTAAATAACTAGAAAATAACGTAATGTCTACGAGCTAAATTATGCTAGATTATATATGGGGTGACCGACACTTCACTATGGAATTTCTGATTCCTAACAGCTCTACTTGCTAAACTATTTAAAGGTAATATTTAAATTGTTAAAGGCAAGTAGGAGTTTTGTTTAAATCTTGAAAGATTAAATTACAAAATACATAATCTTCTAAAATACACTTGCAAATATCATGATGAGGCTAAACATGTAAATGATAAACCTCAATATGATGGAATTGCCATTCATAGATCCGTAAGGATATCTCAGATATTTAATATGTTGAGGATTATGTGTTACAGGATCATGGTAAGCCTGTTAATCATGATGATGAATTTACCAAATGTTGAATTGTGGTAAATCAATCATACTATGAATGTTGAGATGCTGTCCATAAAGATAATCAATTTTAGATACTTGGTTTATCTAAATGAAGATGATTTTCTTCAAAGGATGAAAACCCTAGTGGTTTAAATCTTTGTGTAAAAATCATATGGACAATATTGTACACGTATTTAATGTATGTCTAGTGATAATAATATTAATCATACTTAAGCAATTAACTATGGTTGAATATTCTTTCCTAGATACATTAAATAGAAGTATAAAGATTATAATTATCATACTTAGTTTCATTGATATGAAAGTTTGACAATGAATATCAAAACTCTTTGTTTTGGAATTACTTTTGCGAGGACGATAAGTAATGCAAAGGAGTTTTATGAATTCAAATAATATTTGAATATGTACAGACTGCAAGAATCCATGAATGGATATATGCATGCATCTAGGAGATGATTCTTATGTTTAATATTAAATCCATGTTTGATTTAATAATTAAAATAAGATAGCTCATAAGTATTCCTGAAAGCTAGTGGGAGTATTATTTTTTTTAAATCTTATATGTTGTATGGGCAACTACATTCCACCAAAATTAAGTTTTAGTTGGGAATGAAACTTCGTTTGTAAGATTTGGAAATAAGACATACAACCTTGGAATATATGTTTATTACTATAAACATATGCGGTAAATAAATGAGTCTAATAGAACATGATGGATATATAATGAGATCTTAAAGTCTAACTTGAAGATTCATCATGTACATCATGTTGTAAGATTGTTGTGTCATGCTTGATTACAAGATGATTTGACAACATTGAAAGTTGTTAGTGTAATAAATATTTTTAAAAGGAAATATGTTTGGATTTAGAATCACGTTCCACAGTCTAGAGATGCTCCTAGATTCTATGGATGAAAATATGGCAATTGTTTCATAATTGTCATTGCCAACAAACTTGAGTTTTGGTAGGCACCGACATTACACTATAACTGTTCAAAGTTTACGGATGTTTAAAGAGCATATTGTTGTACACAATGATGCTAGTATAATTGAGATGACACTCAATTCTAGTCATGGTATCCTTGATGATGACCATGTTGAATAATTATGTTCCGCTAAGGGCATAGTTGTATTATACATTAAAGAATAAAGAATACTTTAAACTTTAAGTTTTGGAAGATGATTGTCATAAAAGGGTGGTTCAGGTTATCACGCACCTTAAGGAATGATATGACAATATCAAGATATGTGTAAACACATACAAGAAATTCACTTAGATCAAAGTTAGTTGAAATTATGCCATGTCAACAAGTATGATTATCATGACTTGAGGCAAAATTCATTAACTAAGAATTATCATGCATTGATCTATTTAGTATTTGGATAAAGGATATTGTAAATATTATTATTCAAATGAAATAAAGTATTTTGTTATGTTTATTATTCATTTATTATAATGTTATCCTGTACTTGCATGTTTAAATCCTTGAATAACTTAAGTTATTCTAAATAGTCCGTTGTCGGTCAATAACATGGGAATGATATTGAATTAAGACAAATCTGAGTATTAGTTAGAATATACTTGAAAGTATATTGATGCGTACCATGACTAATTTCAGATGATATTCAATGGATTGAGTATAGGACTTATCCCAACCGCATGATGGTACTTTATGGATCTTAGTCATTAAGTA
The DNA here is from genome assembly GCA_019973895.1 of Chrysanthemum seticuspe. NCBI lineage: Eukaryota > Viridiplantae > Streptophyta > Magnoliopsida > Asterales > Asteraceae > Chrysanthemum > Chrysanthemum seticuspe. The sequence goes on from BPTQ01000008.1 coordinate 93,817,557, forward strand.
CATCATGAATATTTATCCTCTGACTTGAGATACCAGAGATATGTCATGGATGTAGTGCAATTTTGTGAAGCAATCTAACGCTATACGTAACTGGTAGTTATAAGGGTTGTTTTCAAAAGTGTTGCGAAATTTATGATTTCTGCTTGTAGTCAAAACGGGATTTGTTTCCTTCAAATTTATTTTGAAGTATAATACTGTTGGGCCCCTCGTAGGGTTGTTAAGATGTTTGCATGGCCATGCCCAAGGTCTTCTGGAATATGTTCAGAATAATTGGTAATCTTGATCAATCACATAAAGCGAGAAACAAAATAGTTAATTAAAAAATGAGTGAGATCCATATTCTTATTAACATGGTATTAGAAACAATAGGATGAATATGATGATGAATCATCGAAACTTAGTTTTTCTTCAGAAAACCATACACGAGTTGTATCGGGGGTATTGGCGTGTTGCTAGACGCAAACCAATGTCATTTCACGTTTTGTAAACATATCCATGTGGGAGCTGTTGGAAATGTATATATTTATAAATACGTGAATGTCCGGATTCGAACTCGTGACCACGGGATTGCACACATTACGAGTGAGAATTAAAGTTAATAATTAATGTTAATTGATTACGATTAATTATTATACAAAACTCGTCTAACGATCGTTAAGTATTTAACGGAAAATAACTAACGACCGTTAAATGTAAAGAGAAGGACTTGTAGTGTAAAATATTAATATGGAAAAGATTCGGGTATCCCTTGGGGGCATTATAGTGGCCGGCCATGGGAGGGTTTTCACAACCCTAACCCTAACTTGTTCCCAAAGATTTTATAACACTATAAATACAAAGGCTAGGATTAATGTTTTTCATAGCTTTTGTGCACACACATTAACCTAATCTTTTCTTGTCTTTCTCTTGCAAAATTCGGCCAACTCCTATTCATAGGGTGTCTGGTTTTGTTTTTCTAAAACAAAGTTTTGTAGATCTAACAATCATTTTAATTCGTTTGTTAATTCGTGTGTACAAGAACGTGGTAATAATACACTATTCTTACACCAATTGGTTTGAGTTATAAAACGGTAAGGGATAACTCGTTAAACCACTTTGTCACATCCATTGAAGAGATCTACCAATTGCAAGAGGTACGTTACGCATCTTTTAGTTAATTATTTATTTGTTATGACTCTAAGTCTTCCGCTGTGTACTCTGTAGTGTCTACATGTTTTATTGTATGTCATGTATCTTAAACTCAACAATCATCATCATCAAAACCTACTTCAACATAAAAACAATATCAATATTAAGGGTTTATACAACCCATAACTTACCAAATTTCCTTCTTTAATCATCAAATGATCATATCTTGATCATATGATAAAATACCCAATTATTTTACATAAACCCTAATTCAATTTCATCAATTAACTCAATAATACTTATTAACATCATTTACCCAATTTCCTTTAATTAGGGTTCATAAACCCTAACCTTAAATTCCTTAATTAACTTGGGATAGAAATACTTACTTGAGGAGAATCATTACTAGGGCTTCACTACTTGTTTTGGGATACATAGACACCATGATTGATCATCATCACTTGGTCTCTTCTTCCCTCCCTTCTCCATATCACGACACACTCACACACACCCACACTTTTCTGGAACTCCAATGAGGATAACAGAAACATCCAGACTATTGTAGGTGATGAGTTTGTCTATTTCGCACATTAGGTCCCTCAAGTCCCATTCTTCATATTTTGGCCACTAAATACTTCTATAACAATTTTACAATATAGCAACTTAGGTTCCTCTACTTTCGATAACTATAACACAACATTTGTTAATTAATAGATTGACTATTGAGTTGACTAGTCAATTTAACATTCGTTAACTAACCAATCACGTTAAACCTTGGTTAATTTCATCTAAGGTGGGGCCTATTTGTATCCGGGATACGGGTCTAACAACTTTTAAGTGGAGGAGCCACTTCAGTATATCCAAAGCCATTTCCTTTTCTCATTAAATGACTCTCAATTGACTTATGCACAAGATCAGATGCATATTGTTATTTCTCAACTCTAACTATGTGTTTCTATTTTTCAGCCAAAGCTGCATCTTTTTCTTGTGAAGCCTCTTCTAGTTTTTGATTGAGAACATTTATTTCACAGTCTTTCCTAAAAATATGACCTTCTAGAATAGCTATCTTATCAACATAATCTAACTCATTCTGTTTAAGAAATTCAAGTTTTTGTTCAACTGATTTTAGACCAACTTTATATCCTAAGTTATTTAATTTCAGTTTCTCAACTTCACCACTTAAACTTTCATTCCTAGCCTTAAGCTCTTCTACAGTATCTAAACAAGATTTATATGAACAACCAGAATCATTAGACACCTCAAAATCAAAACCAGCTGAAGAAGAAGCTTAGGCCATTAGAGCAAAGTTAGGTCCATCTTCAGTCTGATCACTCCAGTCGTACTACCCTAGACCATCACAAGATACCAAAGCTGTAGTGGTGTTTGTATCTTCAATAGGAATCCTCCTTGGAGTGTCTCCATTCTTCTTAGGAGCCCTACATTCTCTAGCAAAGTGGCCTTTTCTCGGACAGTTGTAGCACTCAATCTTGGATTTATCAAATCCTGCATTGCTTTATGCTTTGAACTTAAGCTCCCTTTCTGTCTTCTTCAATAATCTTCTTGCCCTAATTGTCAACATCGCCATCTGCCACTTTATGTCAATTTCTTCCAGATCATCAGGGTCAATTTGTTCCAAATCCTGATTTACTACATGAGTGCTGGTAGTAAGATCAGCCAAGAAAGCACATATAACAACATCACTTATGTTATCACTAGCAGTTGAAACTTTTGTGCTAGCAGTAGAAACTCCATAAGCAGTAGAAAGAGTTTCCTGATGACTGTCTGACCCTTTTGAGGACACAAAAGCTAGGTTTTGTGTACTGGAGGTTGAACTGGATATCCCCTTAACTTCAGATTCATACACTTTGAGATTATTGTATAAATCATCCAAGGTCATCGTCTCAAAGTCAGCCTTGTTTCTCCAAACCACAGTATGCATGCTTGATAAGGATTTAAAACTTACATTTTTAAGGGGTCATTTAAGCCCTTAATCGCCCACTTTTATATCCGTTACTGCTTAATTTCGTTCCTTTTCACTTTTTAGGTCTCTTGGAAGCAAAATGCTGGAATGATGCATTTTTGGACGAAAAGGAGTGAATATATGAAGAAAATGGCTAAGTCAAGATCAAGACACTCAAGCTGCTGGAATTACACCTGACGGCGTCCCAAACAGAGGGCGACGCCGTCCCTCTTTGTGTAATTGAATTGTGACGACTCAGTAGCGAATTTGCTATTTTACACCTGACGGCATCAGGCTTTCAAGAGTAAGGGTGTCACGAAGACTTTTATTCCCAGACGGCCTAGATCCAGATTCAGAAGACGTCACTGAAGACTGACAGCGTCACAACCACAACGTGACGTCGTCCCAATGATGACTTGGCCAAGACGAAACCCTAATGACGGCGATCTGACAGCGTCTCAACTATAAGGTGACGCCGTCGCATATATAAAATTACATATAGAAATCGATTTTTCAGACTTTTGAAGAGGTAGACTTGTGGAGTAAAAACCTAAAACGATTTTGGTCCGGTTTGGACATTATCTTAGGGTTCTCATACCCTATTTTACATCAAGATAAGTTATTTACTTCATTGATTTCATTATGTCTTCGATTGTATGTGTGTATGCTTGCATGTTTAACATGTTCGGCTAAATTTATTGTGTGTTTGCTTAGATCTATGAAACCTAGTTATTAATTATTGATTGGTTGTCTCTTATCTTAATTGTAATTGGCTTAGGATTGCACTAGGCCATCGTTGTGTTTTTAATGCTTGAGTAATCTTTGTGAACCTTAGTTTATAACCACCTAGCGTAATTGTAGGCTAAATATCCAAAGATAACCTTAGTGTTAGTTTATGAATCCTAGAGATCTCGTAGGCAATAACCTTAAGGTATTCTCAAAGAGTTAGGGATAAAAGCATACCCTACGACCTTATAAAACACAACGCGTTAAGAATAAGGACGTGACAATTCAACCACTAATAAAAGATAACTAGGGAGTAATAGTATCTAGGTAGACACAATTTTAATCATCATACGAGCACACATCAAATAGACATAGACTACCCATTAGTTAGATAATTAGATAGTAGAGTAATCGGTAGAAGTACCAACCCCCAAATCCAAACCTCGAGATTTTACCCTTAGCTTTATAAAAAATTATAAAAAAGATAAAAAAAAATAATCTTCCTCAACCTCAAACCTTAGCGTAGTACATCTCTCACTAGCATTCCTATTCCCCTAGAGAACAATATTAATACCCGAGGCTTACCCAATACTACACTACAACGATTAGGTTCACTACTTAGGGTGTTGAAAAACTTGCTCGACGAAAAAGAAGTTTCCTTTGACCCCGAACGCGTTATACGCGCATCAATGCTCCATTCAGGTGCTAGACTTCTGAGAAACTTGAGATTGATGTCCTCCTGAGGAATTGCAGCTTTCATCAATGCAAGTTGGCTTACAAGTTTCTGAAGTCTGTCATGAGTTTTATCAATAGTTTCAGAACTTAAAGCAGCAAAGTTCTCAAACTGATGTTTCAAAAGATTCTTCCTTGACTTCTTTGTTGCTTCATCCCACCAAACCTTAGTTCAATAGCATCCCACAAATATTTGGCATCTTCAATATCACTAAAGCTTAATTGTTACTCATTAGGTAACCCCATCATAAGGATACTGTGAGTCTTGATTTCTAGTTTTCTCTGAGCCTTGTCTTCATTAGATTTGATGGGTACTTCCTTCCCATCAGCACCCTTAGCAGGTAGAGAATCACCCTTCAGGATGATTTCCCACATAGAGTAGTCCAACATCTTGAGGTACTGCTGCATTCTTAACCTCCAAAGCTCATACTCTCCAGTCTTCAACATAGGTACCTTTGATGCAGTTACCATGTGTGTTGATTCAGCCTCCATGACTTCAGTAGTTGTTTGAACACTTTAGAGTAAACACAAGTTCTCTTTTAACACAGCTTCTAGATCACAAGCTCTGATACCACTTGTTGATCCCAGATGAGCAATTGATCTTATTAATCGCATTAGATAAATCTAACACAATCAAAGTATAGCAAGCTCTCAAACACAATGCGGAAACTAATGTTTAATGATAAAGAGAATGATTGACACAATTTGTTATCTCACAAAACACTTCAATATATTAATACGAATACTCAAAAGTATTAGGGTTACAAAACCTTGAAGTGATCGACTCTAGAATAACTCATACTCTAAATCTAACCTAGGACCTCCTTTTATAGACTAAGGAGTCCTAGTCGGTTTATAATAACTTTCTATACAAGGTAAATCTTATAGAATCTATTCTATAATTATCTAACCGACTATACACATTATCATATAAGTGATCTGTGGTGAACCGTCAAGTCTAATCACACAAACTGGCCACTTGTGAATGACCAGCCGTAACAGACTTAAAACAGTTCAGACACAAATACAATGAAGTCCTGGAGAATATAGTGAATTCCCGGGTCGTTATGTCCCACGGAGACTCAATGGTGTGTCAAAACAAACTCAGATGATAGAATGATCACTAAGGATAGTGATAAGTAAAGGTTTTGATTAAGAAATTACACTACTGATTGATTGGAATGGAATGGAATTCAGAATTGGAAAGCACAACAATCAGATAAAAGAAACGTAAATACGTACGTTTTAAAAACTACGTATACGTACAAAATAAAAAGTGAATCTGAGAAATAAAAGACCTAAAAATATAAAAATAACATTTTTGGAATCCTAAAAATAAAAGAAAATTATTAGAAAAAGAAAATTATTTTTATGACTATTTAATTAATTATTATAAATTAAAAAATATTTTAACTATTTAGTAAATACTTTAAAATAGAAGAAAATACAAAATAAGGCTAGAAAAATATACTTATGATTCAGAAAAATCTAAAATACTATAAAACTAATTTTAAAATTAAAAATATATTTTTCACACTTTTTATTTAATTATTACTAATTAATAACTATTTTTAACTAATTAAAATTATAATAAATACTAAAAAGATAGAGAAAAATATGAAACTTCCTCTAAAAATACTATATGATTACAGAGACATAAGAAAAATAGAAAAACAAGATTTGCTTATTAATAAGATGAAAAGAAAAATCAAAAAGCTAAAACCTATTAAATAAATGCTATCACTGAAATTAAATTGATCTTTTTCTGGATTTTCTTTTTGAAAACTACTTTACTACTGATATTATGAAACTTTAACAAAGACAAAAATTTTACAAACCACAAATAAGTTGTTTTGATGGCTTAAAATTCCAACAGTTTTGAAAATGAGCTTATTATGAGATTTTAAGCTCAAATAAGCTTGTAAATTGAAAACAAAAGTGGAATAAGCTAAAATAAGTTAAAAGCTAATTATGCAAAGCTAAATTACACAGATAAGCACACAGATAAGCTAGGGATAAGCAATAAGCATTTTGACTGAATCAATTATCCAAACAGCTCTGTGGAGATTTTCAAGGGCAAAATAAGCTCACTAAATAAGCTTAAAAGCTCAAACAAAAGACTGAGTCAACAAGCTGGGTTGGTGGACTATCCAAAAAGCCAAAACTCACACTGTGGGTTCCACTGTGGAGCTTATAAAGAGCTTAAGAAAAAGCTTATAGATCACTGAATGTTTAGTTATACAGAAAATGGGACAACAAACAAGCTCTATGCAGCCCTGTCAAATAAGCTTCAAAGTGAAAACTTAAGCTTGGGACTTCAATATAACTTGGTTGGCTTGCCAAAGAACTAAAAATCATAGGCTGAGATTAACTAGTGAGCTTTTTTAGAAGCTTATGAAAATTGTCCCAAATCTGTGCACAGGGCACAATTTGAAACAGGTACTTGAAATAAGCTAAAAGTTAAGCTAGTAAATAAGCTGATGAGAAATTATAAAAAACACTAGGTTAAAGCTAAGCAACTAAAGTTTTGATATCCCTAAAGCCTAAATCTTGAAAACTAATATTAAACCCTATGCAACTTATTCTGTTTTATCCAAAAACTGTGAAACTGACATTTTGACTTTTTATAAAAACTAAACAGGTTGACTTATATGAACTTGTAATTAATACTACTTACTGAATATGTTATATTAGGGTGAAATAAAACTAGATTAAGTTATGCTAACAAATTCTAAGCTACTGTGATGATTTTGACAGGTTAGAACCTAACAGTGAGCTTATGAGGTGAGATTAAAAAGTATTTTGACTTTTGCTGTATCAAGGACTTGTTTTCTTTGCTGCAGTGAGTTATTAGGACTAGGTGTGACACAAAATAACCAAAAGCAAAGGTCTGCACAACCTCTGGTACAGTTAAACAGATGCAACCAAACAACCCTTTATGTGACTGATTTGATGTTTTTCAAAGGATTTCACTGATCCAGTCCATGCAAATGATAACAGACCTTATAGTATTGATTACTAGGACTAATGAAACATTAAACAACAGTATCAACAACATGAAACTCAAGATTAATAAGTATGCTATTATGACTGCTTAAAATGAGATTTTAGCAACTACCAGTTTTAAAGAACAAGCAAACTATATTAAACTTTAATCTCACTAATCATACACCAACAGGCATAAAAGCAAAGATAAAAGCAGAAATGAGCACTTGAACAGTGAAAAGCTAGAATTTAGCAAATGGCTTACAAATTGGTTTCCAAGGTCAAAACTGAGATCAAGAACCAACTAACACCCCTATTAGCTTACCACTAAGCTACTAAACCAAGGCCATCCATGATTTACCCTGCTCCAGCTGTATACACCATCTTCTTGTGATTTTTTATTTTTCAACTAGTTAATTTGGATTTTTGGTGATTTTCTGTTTTTGATTCTAAACTGATTTTAAATGTATCTAAAAGCTTAAATGAGCTTTATGGGAGCTTACATGACCTATTTCAGTCCATACAAACATCTACAAACAACAATTTATCATTCATGAAATTTTTGAAAATAAGGAAAATTGCATAAGCTGAGATATAATTTGATACTTGAATTGAAGGTTCACAAAAGCTTTATTAATACATAAGAACTTGAAATTCAGAGTTTTAAGACTAAAACATACACTTGAAATTGAAAATAAGCTAAAACGACTTAATGAAATGAAAATTACACTAGATAGTTTTGATACATTGCATCTTAGCTCCTCTTTATAGACTTTTTGCACTTCTAGATGTCCTCTGATTGTTTCCCACCAAATTTGAGCCATTGGATTGGCTAGAACCATCATAACCGTCCACTTGTGATTTTGGCGCCAAATATTTCTTCAAAGCAGGTTTAGACATTAATTGGAGTTGGTTCAATCAATTAAAGGATTTTGGTGTTAGTGGCAGTGGAGGAGACAAGGTATGGAGAGGGGGTTGAAAAATGATGGAAAACCATCTCTGGTTTTGGTGTTACAGGGGTGGAGTGGGAGGTGAACAGTGTTGGCGGTATTCTTCTTGTTTGACTTCTGTTGACCGAGTGGTTAATATCAAAGGAGGCCGGGTCAAGGGGTTGGGCCAAAGGTGATGGATTTGGGCTTGATTGGATTTTGGATCCGTTTGGTTAAGTAGTAATAACAAGGACCAAAAGTGCAAATTATCCAAACTTGAGGGACTGATCTTGAACTTTTTCCAATGCTCTCTCAAGGACCAAACTTGACAACTTTGATAAAACAAAGATCCTTTTTGCATAAAATCCATTTTAAAAGGTCCAAGGACTAATTTTGCAATTTTCCAAAGTTTAGGGACCTTTCTTGCCAATTGACCAAAGAATCATTCAAGGACCATTTTTGACATTTTAGAATATTTCAGGGACCTTGAATGATAAAATTCCACATTTTTGATATTCCAGGGACTAGATTTGACAATTTTTAAAACTTGGGGGACTAAAACTGCCAATTTTGCAAACTTGAATCATTTTTCATCTGATTTTGATATTTTTGCATTTAAAACACATAAAACACTGATTTGTGATATTTTGATCATTTTGATGTGTTTCTGAGTGTTTTCAGATGATTCTGCAGTTTAGATTGTACAAAAATGATGAGTATTTAGACACTCATCAATAAGCAGTACAAATATTTGCACTGGCAGTTTGTACTGCTAGTTTATTCTTCAAGCAGTCCATCAGTTAAGCTTAGTAGTACAAAGTCTTAACCTTGGCAGTACAAACTGTTTAGCTAAATTTCAAACAGTTCCAAACCAAATCTACTTAGATAAAGATAGTGCATTTTTCTTGTGCTTTTATGTTCCTTTAGAGCATATCACATTGCAAACAATCTACCTAGATAAAGGAAATATAGTAATTGGGGAGATGATAGAAAAGTACGGGATCACTAGTTGCGAACATGCGGAAAAATATTATCAGGTTTGTGTAGTTCCTTGTATAGTCTTAGACAAAAAATATATAATCTAGCATATGCTTATTAAAACTCCTCTCTGATGGAGATCTCTAATTAAAATAGCATATAATTGATTTTTAGTGTAAGTTCTAATATAGGAGTACATTATAAGTTCTAATATATGAGTGCGCACAATCAATTAAATACAATACATTTCACATAGCCCATATTTGATGCGCTTGGCCTATTGCATTTTATTACCATCTTACGGAGGTAGCTTAATTCTAATAACTTCGAAAACAAATGATGTAAAGTTTAGTTCCTAAAACATCAAAAATATATAAACAGTCATGTAATCCTATAAAAGCTATAAAAGTATGCATTGATTCAACATATTTAAATATAATACATTTGCTCAAACATTAAATATTAGATTGTATGGTGACATGTGAGATACAATATAAAAGCTACGGAGTGCCTTTCTGACATAGAATGTTATCTTTTTTACGTGACAATTATAAATCACTTTAATGGGCATTGAGATTGAGTACCTCCGATGGAGACCTCCGGGATACCTTCGATGGAGACCTTGGTTACTTCCGATGGAGATCTCATCGTGACAAAACCTCAAGCACGAAGAAACCAACTGAACCTTTCGATTGCGATACCCAAGATCGAAACCCACTTATTAAAGCTCCGATCGAGACCTTGAGACTCCTCCGATGGAGATCTTCCCCAAGTACCTCCGATGGAGATCTTCCTAGAACAAAGTAAACTCCAATCGAGCCTTTAGTATGACCTCCGGATGAGTTACAAATACCGGTTCCTTTACCTCCGAACGAGAACACCTCCGGTGGAGATCCTATCTTGACAAACCCAGAAACTACAACTGCTATCAAAACCTAGTATGATATGAGTTTGTATTTGTCAAACTATATTTTTGATCTTATGGGCTTTCAAGTGATTGGGCTTGGTACAAAAAGTGGGCCTAGTCCTTTGTTATGAAGATTGGCATATTTTGAAACCATACATCTAAACGGGAACTAATGAAGAAATGAATTTTTTATCTTTAAGAAATTGAAAGAGGTAAAAATGAAAGTGACCGTAGTATTTATAGTATTCTGGTAAAGCCAAGGCTTATGAGGCTTTGATGACTTGGGCCTAATAAGCCCATGACATACTCATTCTTTGGCCTAGATATATCATCAGTTACACAAAGTCGGGAAAGTGACGCGTCAACACAACAAAATTCATAATATTTTTATTTCTTACTTTTCGTACGATTTTGGGTGCGGTAGAAATAACTTTAAAAATATATATGAGTGTTCTTGAGAAAGTACTATCAACCTCCGAGCGAGTAACTCGAGCGACCAGACATTTTTTTCTTTTGAGTCTAGTACCAACTCTTAGAGGACATGATGAGGTATGGTCTCCTCCGAATACTTTGGAGGAGATAATAACAATTAGTCTTTAATATCTCCAAGACAAATCCACTTAACAAGGGAGCAATGCTTGCTCAAGAAGCATAGTGACGGAGCAATGCCTGCTCAGGAAGTATAGTGACGGAGCAGTGCCTGCTCAGGAAGCATAGTGACGGAACATGCCCTGCATCGGAGCTAGTACACTGACAACTGACATACGTAGTACGATGATGTACGAATAGCACAGACGCTTGGTCTACAACTAGCATGGAGACAATATTGACTCCGAAGATCAAGCCTGGTGCTTATCAACGCTTTATGTGCTGCACCTAGAAGACAAATTAGCTTCCACAAAGGGTTTTGTCATGGAGTTAACCACAGGTAGTATAGAAGGAACCGTTCACACACATGAACATACACACACTCCGATACAGATTTCTCGCTACCCTTACTCCACTTTACTTATCACTCACTTATACTAAGTACTTACTCTCACGCCGGAGCTTGGTCTTGGACTAAAACCCGGGGTGAGCTAACGATTCTCTTATTCCAGCCTACAAGAAGAAGGAGCTGCCGCGAAGTCTCCTGAAGCTTAGGGTTGAAGAGCATCTACGAATATTTTCTCAAACAACAAGCTTCGTATCTTATAAGATCCCGATCTTGATCATATGATCTTAAGATCTTAGCTAATCCGATCTTACTTTTTCTCGAGCCATAAACTAAAAACCACAACGTTATGGATTAAGTTTCCTAATATTTAAAAAACAACACGTTAATCTTCTTAACATTCGATATTCATAATTTAGGATAATAGTTCCATGAATTATTCACATAATTTTGTGTTTTTGATATATAATAATTTGTAGAGTTGAATAATATTACAAAAACTATTAAGAAAATGACGTTATAGTAGAATCTTTGGATCCCGATCCGATCTTACGATTTCGATCTTGCAAAAACAAAAACGATCCTGAGTAAAATCCAGATCTTGAAAACCTTGGTATGGGTGTTTTATTAAGTTTATATGTGGCTTATGAGCTTATTTGTTTTTCGGATTATATTACATACTCCGTAAGTTCTAATTTTCCGACTTATTTTAAAAATTGTGAGCTTGTATAATTTTATTACAATGTAATAAACTTATATAGGGTATGTTTGGCAAAAATAGATTGTACTGGTGCTGTTGCTGATGCTGGTGTTGATGTTGTTGTTGAAAAAGATTATAAAAAGAGATTATTCTTATAAGCTACATGAAGTAACATTTTATTTTCAGAGATTATGAAAGATTATTTTTTTAATAATCACTTATAAGTTATGTCTGCCAAACAATGATTTTTTTTAAAGTAGCTTATTTTTCAAAAAAGATAATGTTAAGCCTCAACAATCTTTTATAATCTCTGCTGCCAAATATATCCATAACCTCGTAAATCTCAAAATAAGCCAAAAAAAAAATTAGAGCTTATCAAATATAAACAGACATCAAATAAGCTCCAAAGCCTGCATAAACAAACACCCATATATTTACACTTTTAACCGCTTTGCTTCCAAAAGGTGTTTGTTTTGATGTACCTAATAACTCCAAAATCAATTCGGATTCCCCAATAAAATCCCCAAACCAAACCAAAGTTTACTTTTAAACCCTAACCCGCCCACTTGTTTAATCCTCGATAATAATAGTTCTATTCTTTGACTATCACACAATTATCAGGTATATTTATTCCTACTTTGTTTTACTAATAATATTTGCGTCATTGATCGGTTAAATTCACACAATTCTGATCGTTTATTTAATTCACAAAGTTTGTTTAGCTGTATGATGCGTTATTCATCGGTTTGAAATTGTAACTTATCGGTTTGATTTATGGATACATCAGATCGTAGTTTTATTAGAACAGTAACGATCTTGTGATTGATCACTTGGATATACGCGCTTTTCGGTAACGTTTGAATATTTAAAGTGTTTTGGTGATTGATCGGCTTTATTTAGACGATTCTTGGATATAGTTTGGTTAATAGGTGGAGGTTGAGTAATTGATAAGTAAAATTGGTATAGTTGATAATATTAATAATGGCGGATGGAGATGATAATGACGCTATGTTGAGTGACGTGGAAGATGAACAAGACAGTCCTCCAATGCCCATAGTTATCGGACCTGGAGCTGGAACTGGAAATTCGTGGGTTGGAGAGAATGTGTCGGTCGAAAGGTTTAGAGAAGTAGTAGCGGAGCTTGAGCGTGAAAGGAAAGCGCGTGAGGAAGTTGAGAAATCGAAATCCGAGTTACAAGGTGGGTTTAACAGGTTGAAAGCACTGGCGCAGGACGCGATTAAGAATTCGCGACAGAAGGACGAGGTTTTGAGGGCGAATGAGAAGTTGACTGCGGATTTGGCGGAGGTTGTTAAGGAGAAAGATGAGTTGGTGAAGGAGAAAGGTGAGTTGGTTAAGCAGTTGGAGGAGTCGGTTAAGGCGAAGGATTCGTCTAAATCGGAGATTGAAACGGCTGCACATATGCTAGTTACCGGGATTGATAAGATATCGGGTAAGGTTAATAATATTAAGAACTTTTCGGCTGGTGGGTTACCAAGGTCCCAAAAGTATACGGGTTTGGCAGCTGTTGCGTATGGGGTGATTAAGAGAACAAACGAGATCGTTGATGAGCTTGTTAGACAGATTGAATTGACTGCCAAGTCTAGGAATGAAGCTAGGGAGCAAATGGAGCATCGGAATTACGAAATCGCTATTGAAGTATCAGAGCTCGAGGCTAAAATCAGTGGACTTAGAGATGATGTATCAAAGTGCGATTCTGTTGTTGAAGGTTTAGAAAAATCGATAGATGAGAAAAATGGGATGATTGAAGAGTTGGAACGAGAGTTGAATGAGAAGCGAGATTTAGTGAACGAGTATGGTAATAAGTTGAGGAATTTGGAGTCACGGATGGATTCACAAAGACCCTTACTTGTTGATCAACTTAGTCATGTTTCAAAGATACTTGTCCAGATGTGCGGTGTGATTAAGATAATCGATAATGATAAGAAAGAACAGTTGGATTTATCAGATTCCATGTTTCTCCCACAAGAAACGGATTTAGAGGATAATATACGAGCTTCTTTAGCTGGATTGGAGACGATAAATGAATTAAGTTCGACGGTTTTGGAAAAAACAAAGGATTTCGTAGCCGAAAAAAGTCGAGAAGTGAAAAGTCTAAACGAAACAGTTAGTCAGTTAATAAGGGAGAAGGAGCATATCGGGTCTTTACTAAGGAGTGCTTTGTCTAGAAGAATGTCATCCGATTTGTCTTCCAAAACTAATGAGCTGTTTAAAGTAGCAGAAAATGGATTGAGAGAATCTGGGATCAATTATAAGTTTAGTAGTCATGGTCGGGATGAAAAAGTTTCAAGTAATAAGGATGGTAATGCTGAATCAGAGGATGGCGAAATATCTACTTTGGTGCGTTTTTTTAGCATTAATGTTACATAGATGACACTTTCACGAATTTAGTATTATTTGACTGAGATGGTTATTTGCAATGTGCAGGCTGGTGCTCTTGAGAACATTATTAAACAGTCCCAGATTGAGATAATTGAACTGCAGCATACTGTTGATGAACTAAGGTATTTTGTGTGTAATATACCATCGCTATTGATTGTCTTGTTGTAGCTTTTTGTTTATAATTAAACTGCTGTATACTGTTTTAGTGTTTATATATGTTTATGTGTGTATGTAACTATGTATGGAAATAGCTTCAGATATTTTCTAACTGTGTGTGTTTGGATGGTACTTGTATTATAGGGCAGAGTCAGTTTCACTTAAGGAACATGCTGAAGCTCAATCGAAAGAGCTTTTGCAAAGGAAACAACAAGTGGAGGAACTCCAAGAAAAGGAGAGAGTGGCAAATGAAAACGTAAGCTACCGTTGCTATTATCTTATGTGTTGGAAAAACTACTTAAATCACGGATCAAGAAGTTATGGTCGAAAATTTGATGTTATAGTTTCTCTTTCATTAAGCCTTAATAATTGTCCATGTGCAAAGCTCATTTGAATATGTAAGTACTGTGCAGGTTGAAGGTCTTATGATGGATATTGCTGCAGCCGAAGAGGAGATCACAAGATGGAAAGTTGCGGCACAGCAAGAAGCTGAAGCAGGCAAAGGTGTGGAACAAGAGTATATAGCACAGGTATGCTCACATTAATATCTTATATTTTATGTGATCAGTGGTTTATTTTGAAGATTATGAGATATACACAGTTGATTATGCACCCAATCCTGAAAGTTATTCCTGCTTGATTGTATAATTTAGCACAAATGTAGCTTCACACATGTTCTTGAAGCTAGCTTGTATGCCACTTACAGATTTGTTAAAATAGCTTCTAGAAATCACTAAAATAACTCCACTCACCATATACATTTCATGAGTAGTTTTTCGTAGATCAAATTAGATCATGTAATGCCTCAAACTTTTGTGAAAATATTACACAAATATAATTGTAGCATACCCATGTTGCCTTTTACCAACAATCATTTGTTACAGCAATAAATTGACAGTAAGAGATCCAAGGTAAGTTATATAATATCTTACGAAAACTCTCTAAGTTGACAATGTGACTGTCATTTGGAGATATGTTGACTTTTCAGATAGGGCTAATGGGTTTCTTCATATTCTTCATGAATTAGATTCAATCCTAGGTTTCTAATGTTGGGAATACTTAACCAGTTAAAACACTTCCAGTATGTTATATTTCCAAGTAAGATATCGTGTCTATTTTAAAAAGGTGGGAAAAATACCTATGTCTGTATGTTATCCTTCTTACTCTCGAGAGATTAAACATTACCAGAATCGATCCTTTTGTAACTAGATGGATCAAAATTGTCACCTCGATTGTGTGTGCATACATAGTAAAGTGATGATATCATAAAATGTTCATTAAGTGGCCGTCTGCCATCCCTGCAGTTATCTACCATACGTCAAGAACTGGAAGAAGCAAAGCAGGCAGTGATAGAGTCAGAGAAAAAGCTAAAATTCAAAGAGGAAACAGCAGCTGCTGCCATGGCAGCTAGAGACGCAGCCGAGACATCATTGAGATTGGCAGACACGAGGGCTACCCGCTTGAGGGAACGGGTGGAAGAGTTGACTAAGCAACTTGAAGGACTTGATACACGGAAGATCTCAAGCAATGCACACAGGTCTAGATACGTATGCTGGCCTTGGCAATGGCTCGGTTTGGACCCTATAGGAGGACCCCGTCTACCAGACACACACCAAAATAGTTCAAATGAAATGGAGCTTTCTGAGCCTCTTATTTAACAGCAATTGTTGTTTTGGTTCAGTTTTCTTTTTTATCCATACGCTTATAATGATAGAGAGCTTAATTTTTTTTTCAGAGGCTTCTTATAGACAATGTTCAGTGTTGTTAATCTATTGTACAGCAGATACAAAAACTTTAGTTTTGGGCAGTTTATCTGAAAACTGGAAATTTCTAATTAAGTGTGAATTGGTTTGCTTTTTCTTGTAATATAGACATTTGTCATATCAGTTGAATCTTATTGAGATACCCTCTCTATGTAAATGATTTGCTATTGAATTTTCTTACGAATGTAATGTGGTTTTTGTGTTTGCTTTTTTTGTTAGGCAATTCTCAAATAGTTATCAACTTGCAGTTATTTTTCATTGTTTTATCCTATACTGTAACTCATTGTAAAAGAACCAAAGGGTGTTTGGATTAGCTTATTTTTTAAGGCTTATGGACTTATTTGAATTTGAAATAGCTGGTAGGCCACCTTTTTTCGGCTTATCAACTTGAGCTGATGTCCTTTTAAGTCCAAAAGCCCTGAAGATACGATTTGATTTAAACGATTTTATTATATCACAACATTTTGGACTTCCTAGGAAGTTTCTATTACTCAGAATTGTTTATCCAAGCATATATAATGAACAACAATTGTTCATATACCATTCATCGCAAACAAATCTTATTTACCAAGGCGCACACTGTTCAAAATATTGTCGCTTTTACAGATTGTACATCATGAATTCAAACTCGAAACGAAGCCAACCAAAACCATGATGACAATTTATACGCAAATGAAATCATGTAATTCACTTTTGAACAAAAGAATACAAGTACAATTGATCACTTTACAACACCTGCGACATTGCATCTACAGTTTATATTATTTATTGAGCACCAAACTCAGCACCCATTTAAACTACACCTACGCCTAATCTACACCTTTGTCCCAATTGGGGACTTGAACCCTCAACCAAGTTTGGTTGAAAGGGCACCTTTCGTTGCATTCACAGTATACATATGTAACCGAAACTTATCCAAACATTACAGTTGAAGTATTGCTACCTCCCATCATCCATCCGCACAACTTTATCAAAACCTTAGCAACTCACATTTTCACTATATTCACTATTTTCACCTCACTTGTGAGTACTCACTGCATATATGCAAATGACCATATAGCCCAATATGGTCCAAGATAACTTCCCAATTTGGATATGATTAATTTTCTTTTCACTAGCTTCATAACATGTTGTATGCAAGTTCGTGAATACAGAACTTGGTTGATCACCACACGAACATCAGCTTGATATTGATAGGCTCCTTCGAAGTGATAATCTAGTCATGTAAACGCTTGTGGTTCTGCCTGATTGTGGTAGTGTGATTGTTGCCATGGTAGAACCTCCGGTAGGATGAGAATAGTGGCAAAGGAGGGTCTAATATGTAGGTTTTATCATAGTGGTTCCGGCAAAACAATAGGAGGTAGTAACTGGAACAGAGATAGTCTAAGCCACTACCATTTCATGAAGGAAACTCCCATTTTCAGAAAAGCCACCATTGCTTAATGGGCAACTGTTACAAATTGTATATAGTCAGAACTTGAAATATAGGTTGCAGTTGGTTCAAAATATGCAGAGTTGAATCTATATAAAAGCATTACACGAAAGAATCTTAATGTATGAGAAAAATTCAACTTCAATAGACACTTAGAGTTAGGAAAACAATCCGATGCATATTCCCAAAACTAATAACTGATTTCCCTTAAAATTATCATATATTCATGTATTCATATAAGATACGTTACATTGCATTGCATTGCATTTATAAGAAGATCACCTCAGGCAATTTTCAGTTGTTTCCTGAGAACCAGAGGGAATTGGGATCAAACCCAGGACCTATTTCACAAAACACCCTCCCTTTACCAGACCCACAAGAATGTATGCACTAGGGGAATAGGCAGCCGATAGATGGCCACAAAGTTGTTGTCTGTGGGATTTAAACTTGGGACCTATACTAGAGAATCTCAAGCCCCCACCACTAGCCTACACTTTGGGGTTTGCATCACACTACACCTTTGGGGTTTGCAATGCTAAACATTACTTATGCAGACTCTTACGCGTATATATAATTCAATGATTGGGCTTAATTGATTTCTTAATGAAGAACTAGTGAAACTCTAATGTTCTATTATTTTCATGTACACTTGAATAGAAAAACTACATATATTTTGCAAGCAAGTTGATACAAATAATACAACCTGGTTGGCTGCTCAGCTTGAAGTTCAGTGGAATCTGACGGTAGCAGCAAGGCCGTCTTCGAAGAGGCACATTTCAGCCAGTTCTTAACTCGTGTCAAAACTAATATCCCATAATTTAACCTGGAATTTCAAGTGAATAATTAACTAGAATAAATGTAGAATAAAATTAAATACGAATTCTTTGAGGCATATTTACAAACCTTTTCCATTACATACTCCAGATGAATCTATTGACTGTATGGCGTTAATTAGAGTCTCTGAAATATCCCTATCAAGAGTAAAACCCTTATCCATCATCTGATCCCACACCATACAAGCCAACGAGATTTTCTTTTCATGTATTAATCCTCCGATGATCAATCTAAAAGTCATTTCATCGGGATACAAACCTTCCACTTTCATCTGCTCAAAAAGATTCATGGCTTCATCAACCTTAGAAGCCTTACAGAACCCACTAATTATAGCATTATAAGATACAACATCAGGGGAGATTTTATGCTCTACCATATCACAAAATATCGTGTGAGCCATCGATATCCTCCCAGTTTTACACATATGATCAACAATAGTAGTATACAATACACGATCAGGCAACAAACCCATATCCGTCATCTTGTCAAGAAGGGTTTTTGCCATATTAGAATCACCACTCCTAAGAAAAGATTTTATAAGAATAGTAAAAGTAACAATATCGGGTTGAATATCTTGACGGCCCATTTCTTCAAATAACTCATAGGCCCGTTTAACACGAGAGCCTCTACAAAGTGCTCTAATTATTGTATTGTATGATACAACATCAACTACACCTTTCACTTCCATTTTTCTGACCATTAACATATAGGCTTTTTCTATAAGGTTAGCTTTACAAAACCCTTTAATAATTTGGTTATAACTATAACTATCTAATTTCATCCCGTTCCTTTCCATCATCTTCATCAGCTTTTCAGCCTCATCCAACATAAAATTGTTACAACAATAATTTAACAAAATATTATAAGTAACTAAATCCGGTTGACACCCGTTTTTTCTCATAAAGCTCATAATCGCTTGCGCTTTATCAAGCCTACCCGCTTTACAAAACCCATGAATAAGAACATTATACACCGTCGTACTAAAATCAAGCTTCATCACACCAACCGTCAACTCATACACCAAATCCACCTTCCCGGCCTTACACAAACCCAATACAAACGCCCTACAAGCATTAGCATCCGGTCTCAAACCCTTCTCAATCATCCCTTTCCACATCTCAACACCCTCATTAACCCTCCCTACCCTCATCAACCCACTAATAACCGTCGTATAACTCACAACATCCGCCTCCTGACCCTTCTCACCCATACTCGCCAAAACCTCCAACGCCGCGTCCACCAAACACTCCCCACACAAAACATTCAAATACATATTATACGCCCACATATCCATCATATACCCCAACCTATCCATATCCTTAACAACCTTATCAATCAGCCGAAAATCCTTAACTCTACACAAACCACAAACAAAGCGCGAATAAGTAAACGAGTTCAACGAATACCCTTTTGGAAGCATGGCATCATAGTACATTTCCACTAACTCAAAACGAGCACCCTTAATTAAAACACCGATAATGCGATTGTAATCAACGCTGAAAACACGACAATCTGAGTGAGACATTTGGTCGAACACTTGGAGTGCAGAGTCAATTAAACCGGTTTTAACGTAGTTTGAAATGATGGAACGGTATATGAGCCGAGCTCTATACATATCCAAAATGGGTTTCTTCTCAAATTAAACATATCATCAGATTTAGTGAAATCTGATCATGGGTTTTTTATTTTTTATACAAAAAAAAGGTTCTTTTTTGGGTTTTAAGTGATTTTTGAATGTGGGTTTTTTTTAAGGGGTGTGTTTGGATGAATGGATATAAAAAACACAGTGGGAGAAAGAAATGGAGGAGACCGGTTGAGCAGACGGCGATGGAGAAGGAGAGTAGACTGTAGAAATGGAATTGGGCCTGGGTTTTACTTATTTAAATTTTGTATTGGGTTATAAAATATGGGCTTTGGTATTGGGTTTTTGAAATACTTTCAAAGTTTCAAGTTTCAAATAAGGGTGTTCATCGGTTCGATTATCGGGTTGTTTGGTTTATTCGGTTCGCTTAATTTGGTTAAAATAAATATGAGTAAAACTAAAATTGAATCGAACCAAATTCAAATTGAACTAAACCGAATTTGAATTCTGTACGGTTCATGGGGATGACCCGAATTACGTAATTTATATATTTTTTCATTTACTTGTATATATTTTTAGCACCAAAAATAGCTTTAAGCTTAAAAAATGTTATATTTATACTAGGAAAGAGTTTGTTTTTTTTTTATATATAAATATATAAAAAATATGTATATTTATGTGAATTCGGTTTCGGTTTAGTTCGGTTCGGTTTCATTTTGCCAAAACCATATCCAAACCGAATATTTAATTCTGTTCGGTTTGGTTTTGTAAAATTTGGTTCGGTAACAAACGTGGTTCGGTTTTGTTCGATTGGGTTTGGTTTCAAGACATGTAGGTATTTGTGAACTTTTAAAAAGTTTTGGATTATTTTCGTAAAACGTTGACAACCGATAATAATGATTGGTCTATGTGTCCAGCTTCAAGGATAATATACGGACGTTAATGTTCAAGCTGAATTAGTGGTTCGCTAATGAGAGTGTTCGATGTTTTAATAAACGTGATCATTTTCATGAAAATTCATCTTTTATTAACCACCTGCATTTTGCGCTTGAAGATTGATATGAAAGTTAATTCTACAGAGTTTGAACTAGGGTCGTCAGTGAAGATTTCCAGGCTCTTCACTAAGCAATATCTTTAGAGTTAGATTTGCGTTCGTTCGACTTAGGTTGGTTTTTGGTATTAATAATTTAAAAAGATAATTGAGCTCAGTTTTGACTTTACTTAACTTGATGCTTTAAAACTTGTCTCAACTTGCTTGATTTAGTATTAAAAAATGAGAATGCTAATATTTAGAGAGCTAGGTGTAGTAAGCGCATATAATTGTTATAAGTGTCGTCACATCAATTTTTTACCCTATAACATTTTTATAATACCCAGAATGATCGACATCCCAATGACGATGCACCTATAACATAGATGGCATGGTGCAGTATAACAAGTATAGCGGCGCCACAAGGTGCAAATTAGCACCGATAACATACCATAGGGTCATTGCACTGTGCCCTCCACCTATAAAAAACTCCAACTTTTTTGAGGAAATGTGAATAAAAAATGATAACTAATACTAGTGATTTTGTTTGAGCATTGTAACATTTTTTTAATTGAGAGGTGGAAAGTGGTAGTTAACAATACCTTCAGGAATGTTATAAATAAAACCTTTAAAATATGATATCGATTTACACTAGATGCAAGAATGTGAAATGTCACAAATTCATTAAACTTTGCAAGTTGCGATTTTCATACTTGAGCTCTAACTCTAAAAGCTTCTTAACTAGATCGAGCTTAAAAGGATAAGTCAGGTTTATTTAAATACTTCTCGAGTTAATTTCAAGTAAATCAACTCGATTTCACGGTTAATTAGTATTAGAATTATGTAAGTAGAGATATACTCATCAATAAAACACATATTGTAAAAGCTAACCGGGTATCCGCACATTATGACTACGGGTACCCCTACAA
Source organism: Chrysanthemum seticuspe (assembly GCA_019973895.1). NCBI lineage: Eukaryota > Viridiplantae > Streptophyta > Magnoliopsida > Asterales > Asteraceae > Chrysanthemum > Chrysanthemum seticuspe. The sequence continues at coordinate 93,839,662 of BPTQ01000008.1, forward strand.
TTAAAATTTGTTTGCAATCAATGTTATGTGAAAAATAGTTACGATATCAATATAATTACATAGCTTGACTCCTGACAAGGGAGTGAATTATATCCTAGCAGTCCATTACAAACACAGATATTTAATGAAGTAAAAGAAAAGCTCTTGATTTGCCGTAAAAAGTACCATGATGATAGAACCATGTGACTACATGTGAAAAGGTATTCCGTACGAAGATGTAAATTGTAATTTATACAAAATAGTTGATTGTTATAAAACGATATCAAGTCATTTCGGCTCTAACATGTTCATTTCTTATGACATTAGCAAATTATGCATTCTTGATAGATCGTCTCCTTAACATTGCATGTTCCGGCAAAAGACTCATTATGGTACCAAAAGCATCAATACTAATGCATGTGAGCACAATCATAAACAAAACTTGCATCCATGGCAAAACTTAGTTTGAATTTAAGGGTAGATGTCACTTTCTACAAAGTACAGAGAGAACTGAAGGTCTCAAAACTCAGATCTTCTGCAAAACTTGAATTAAACCAGTTGAATCGCCACATAAATATAAAACAGATTACAATAATTTTATACATTGCCTGATCTTATCAAAGCCATTGTTGGACCAAGTGCGCTACTTTTTAAGGCTCTTAATGACCATTTGTTCCATTGAGAATCTCTCTTCGTCTCTTCACTCATTGTTTCCAACAGTTCTAATTTCTTTGCTCTTAATGTCTCAGCAACTTCATTCCACGTGTTACCTCCTTTGTTTGTTACCACTATCCGAGAAATTAAGAAAGAACGATTAATAGACAGATCATAAAGTCAACGTCTGACAAGTATATTGTCTTTTGTTAACACGAGTATACACACACTAGAGTTGGCTAAATGGGTGGGTTGGGCAGATTAGAATGAGCATTGAATAAGGTTAGGGCTGGGCCGACTTCTAGCACTTTTTTGTCTTTCTTCGTTGAGTCTTGCAAGTAACTTTGTGTTAAAATATGATTATTATATCATTACAAAATTAAAACAAATTATTTTTTTAGTTTTTTGCATTCGAACACACTTTAGGCAGCTTTTGACCAGTCTTTAGTCTAGCCACTTTCTGAAAATTTACCCATATGACCCGTTAGAGAAAAAGCAATACCTGGACTTCGATCTTTGGAGAGATTTGGCTTGTTATTGCTGCTTGAAATCAAACTTGATGCAGTTTCCTTGCCATCAACCCGAAGAGTTTGATCAACTCCATTAGCGACTGCCGGCATAGCATCCGAGTTACTTTGCTTGACACAACGGACATCAACAAGAGCTGCAAACTTGATCTGCAAAATAACCATTTTTTAAGTGAGACAAAAAGATAAAGCACCTCATGTTCCTGTTATAAGACTAAGTCTGTCAAAATCCGATTACAAAGATTATACATTTCAATGATTAATTTAATTAATCAAACAAAATGATTCCTAATATTTCATGCATTAAAAATACACTTAGACTTTAAACCTGTTAACTCATTTTAACAGATTCCCTTTTTGGCTTTTTGGTAAAAACCCATTAGTCCATTACAGATAAAACGTAAATGGGTCAAACTTGCATCTGAAAGCTTCTAACTACCTCTAAACTTCCATCTTCTTTATAAAGAGAGTCATCTGGAGTATCCTCATCCATCTTGTCCGAAACGATTGGATATTCTGGTACCGGCATCAGAACAACGATATCACCATCATAATGTGATACTTTCCCGACCTGCAATAAAATATGGATGTTAACCACAAATATAGAGCAGCGTAGCAATGACTTCTTTGTATAACTGTCAGTTGTGGTTGAAGCATACCCTAAAGGAAGTAAGCTCAGGGGTCCAAGAAGAAGTTAATTCGAGAACACGGTATGCAATGACATCACCTTCCTGCAAATTTTAAGAATAGCTTTAGTGAATGTCAAGGTCAGCATTTAGTGCATATGTTCACTATTATGTGTGTCTTCAGAGACGAAGAGACCTTAGGTGAGCTGTACAGAGGGAGCTTGTCAAAGTCATTGAGGTCAACTACAGGTAATTCAGTCAGCATTGAGGAGGGTTCTTCAATTGCGTCTTGATAGGCATCCCTTTGAAAAGTTGAAGTCTTCTCTAAACCCCATTTTTGACCTTTTTTCTTGCTGGTGATACCATTCCATTGGAAAGATACCTGAAATAAGGACCCAAAAATGGTAGGATCAACTTTAAAACTTTAGAAACTTGAAGAGCATCTATATGATATTATGATTACATATATAATTCAGGCCCAGTGAAGAGGTTGAGTACGAGGGGCTAATGTCCAGGGCCCCAAATTTTCTTCGAGTCCATTTTTTAAGTAGAAAGAAAAGCCCATTTTCTATATTGGCTAAGATAGGCTGATAGGGAGGCCCATTCGTTGGTATATATATGTATTTTGCATTAAATTTTGACACTCACAACAACTGTCGCAAAGTTTCAAACATACATGTAAAATCTTTTCGTCTTTAACGGTCTACTTTATATTTATGGCACAGGGCCACCAAAAACCATGGGACAGTCCTGATATAATTATTACTAATCGAGCAGGTTCATAGACACTTTTAAGGGAACAGTCAAATGAGATCCACGCGAGAAACTACAGTCTATTGTGAAAGTCAATCAACAAGTTCACCAAAAAAAAATTGAAAGCAATTAATGCTGATCAATATGAAAGTAGTAAATATATAGATATAGATGATAAGCATGAGAAACATACATCTGATACATCAGTCCGCTTATTATCTTCACCTGCAAGAACCAAGAAACGTGTTATCTTTCTGTATACATTATCCCTAATTCCCTATAATATTATAATATGCATATGCGTGTTAGACATTCATACCTTCATCAAGGGGTTCAAATCGGATATGTCCTGGCCTTACTACACACGGAACAAGTTCAGTTGCCACATTACTATTACGTTTTCTTTCTTCTTTTTCTATAACATTCTTATGCACATTTTTTGTAGGCACCTGGTCTTGCTTTAACTGCATATTAAGGGGAACATATACAATTATTATTATTATGAAATCACATATATTATTGCCTAAGTAGTAATTCAATACAACATTTACTTACGAGTCCCTCAGGATGGCCATTAGCTTCTTTGTTTTCAGCTTCGGGTACTTCTGGCTCAAGATGGGTCTCGGGCTCCTATATGTATTACCAGCAATGACATTATAATCTATTTTTTTTACCAGTTTATTGAAAAATTAATTTAAGATAAAAACTTACGTTCTGTGAAACATTAGCAAGTTCTCGCCTCCATCGCCTCTGAGCCTTTTTCCTTCTAGCACTTCTACTAGGTCCCTATTAATTCAAACCAATAAGTTCGCGGGTATCAAAATGAGTACAACTACTAAAAAACCATTATAAAAATACTTTTACATAACCTAAATGCTTTCTACTTTCTATGATTGATATGTACTCACACATGTGTGTGCAACCAGTAACGTAGGAACATTAATTTGCATCACAAATCATGTAAGAAGCAATAAATAATGCTTATGTCTTTGATCGGACTAAATGAGAAATTTAAAACCAATTGACCACATGAAAAAACACTAATCTTATATCCCACAAGCTGAAATTTAATATGCAATCACCAGAATACCTTTTTAGCCTCATCAGGTGTGGTAGATGCTTGTTCAACTCCTTTGACATTGTCTTTAACATTTTTGTCAAGTGTTTCAGCATTTTCCTTGTTCGTCTCCTCATTTCTTTTACTCTTCTTGCTAGTAATTTTTGTAGGAAGAGATTCGCCATTTATAGCATTGTCAATTCCATTCCTCACAACTTCATCTTCAGCGCCACTGAGCACCTCGGAACGGTGTTTCTTCTTCCTGCGATTCACAAAAGCAAACTTGAGTAACTCCAAAAGAAAACAGAAAGAGTAAAAAATCAAATAAGAAAAATATGTAAACACAGCAGAAAAAATATGGATTACCTCTTGACCTTAGAAGGAGAGTTAACCTTTGCAATAATTGTTTCACTTTCACCACTCCTCTTCTCTTTGTTTGATTCAGTCTTCTTGCTAATGATCTTAGTGGGATGACATTCAGCATTATTGTTGGTGGTTTCGTCCTCTGACACAACTTTATCTTCATGATCATCCATCACCACCGATCTTTTTTTCTTCTTTCTATGATTCACATAAGTAAATCCAAGTAAGCGATAGACCAAAATTTGCACAAAACTTGATAAATGTCTTCAGCCATTAGTCAAGTGTATTGCAATACTGACATCGAATCTTGTAGACCACAATGCATGCAACAAGAATTTGCAATGTTTACTAACCGGCAAACACCTAACTATACCTTAAAGTTTCTAATACAAAAATGTAACAATTCTATATTAGATCACATTTAGATGTGGCACTTTCAACCCATTGACTTATGAATGAGTCCATTTGGGTTATATTTCATCTCTAACGGGTCAAACATGCAAATTAAAAAATATAGCATAAAAGAAACGAGTCGAATGGGTTGGGCAGGAGCCCATAGTGTATTTTTAATGCATAGAACCTTCTATTATATTATTGTTGATATATTATAACTTCTGTTTCATATTTGACAATTTGTTTATTTCTAAAAAAACTGAACGGTAAAGACAAAAGGTAAAAATGTGTTTTAGGTAAATCCAAGCGACCCATACCAAAATGTTACCCATGTTGGTCACTAATAAAACCTGCCCAACCTGCTCACTTTGTCACCTTAACTAAATTGCATTACTTACTTTGAGCTCCGAAGTTTTGTGGAGGCTTTCCTTTTCTTGGAAGCTGTCTCTTTAGGTGATGGTTCTTCTTCTGAAATTTCCTCCTCGGATTCACTTTGGTATCCTCCGTTTTCCTTATCAAACTCTCCATTTGCTAAAAGGAGCATGCCATTATCTACAGCTTCCCTCCTGTCAACTTCTCGCTCTATTGCTTCAGTCAAAGCCATCACTTTCCTTTTTACACTGAATCAACAAAAAATGTGCCAGACTTGTCAAACAGCTAGTTACATGCTTGTCAATAGATATGTACAAAGTTAAGAATTTAGCTAACCATATAATATCATTATCCTTCAAGATACGTGTTGACTCAGATGGTGGTAAAACATATCCTTCCATCTGCAAGAGGTAAATATTGCTCATTTCAACAACTGTCATAAACAAAAAAGTATAAAAAACACTAAATGCTTAAAAATATCTTTGTTTTCATATTCATCATGTTAAATTCTACAGTTATCTGTTACGCTTATTTTCACAGTGCAGAAAGAACAATCAAATGAACTCTCGCAAGAAGCTGACAAGCACTAAGGACCAAATAAATATACAACAACAACAACAACATACCCAATCCCGCCGGAGCGAGGTATGGGGGAGGTAAACTGTAGACAGATCCTACCCCTTCCCCAGGGAAAATCCCGGGAGAAGGGAGACTGCTTCCAACGAGACCTCCGGCAAGTGTAGGTGTGCGAGTGAGATAGAGAAGAAAAGAGAGCAAAAGACAGTGAACAACAAGCACATGCAATAAAAAAGCAGGCATACAAGGCAGGGCAACAAAGAAAAGCACATAAATATAAGTATACTAAAAAATGATTACATATTTACTCAACGAAACTACATAAGTTTTGAAACACAGAGTATTGCTTTTAGCTTTGAAATCAAATGAATCGTTTCCAAACTCAATGCCACTCATAAATTCCTCCGTATAACATTGTATACACCTGTTAACCTTTATGACAAACCGAACTATATAACTAAATTTGCTGTTGCAATTCATGACAGTCTTTAACAGTCTCTGTTTGAGAAGCAGTAAATTGGACGAAAACATCACACCCCACATTGGTTACGACTTTAAACTCTCAGCCTTTCATAAACCATTACTCTACATACGTCCTAACATCATATCCTCATTTTTCTAGTATTATAACCAGACTTATATGAGAAGCACTAGGTTCGATGTAACTTCACATCCCCATTAGTTGTGTGATATTAAATGGTCAGCCCTTTATATACCAGTAGCCGTAGACAAATAATAACTTCAAATTATGCAAAACTCGCATCAATGTTCAGTAAACGTATCAATATTTACCCCTAAAACTACAGTATATATAGATTAAAACCAAAAAAACCTAAAGAGATTTTAAATTAACCATAACAAACCAGCTTGTAAGGTTTACATAATCAACCTCTGACCGCGCTCTACATAAAAATTCGCCAACAAATCAGCTTCCCAAAATCCACTCGATTAGACCGTACACACTCATGTCACTACACATATAAACAAAAACTATATACATAAAACGCCAAAAACTCGATAAGACTTAGCTCCTCTAGTACTCGAGCTCACTTAAACCAAGTCGATTTCAAATACTTTGCAATAACTAGATAATGCGGTTGTTACATAATTTATAAACAATAAATGCCACAAACTTTTTAACACTAAGCTCCATGACGATTAGATAATACAGCAATGCATATACAAAAAACTATATGAATCTAAAATGATAAGACTAAGCTGTTTAAATACTCGAGCTCGACTCAAAAGTATATTCTATAACACCTAGGTTTTTGTACTCTACGACAATTATATAAGTATACAAACAATACAAACGCAAATTATATTTCAACACTCGAGCTCGACTAAACGATCTACTCTAGTAACTCTAACTCAACTTAAACTGAATCACTTTCGCACACTTTATGAAATGCCTAGGTTTTTGTCACTCTACGGGAACTCGTATTCGACTTAAATCGAGTGAATTTGGCATAATTTACAATAATTAGGTATATGCATAAAATTTAGGGGCAGATAATATATAAAGAGTTAAAGAGGTAGTTACAGATAGTAAGAGGCCGTTAGGACACGAAGCGTAAAGGTTGAAAAAGTGAAGGACGTGATTGATGACGTCAGCGATTGTGCGATGATGTTGTGGTTCGATTAGAAGCCAGGTGTTGTTCATTCCTTGCGATCGTTGGGAGTGGGAAAGGATTGAGGGGTCTGTGAAGGTTAATCGGATCCTTACAGTTGATGATTGTGTATCCATTTTTGGTGGTGTTATGTGTGTGTGTGTGTGTGAAGAAGGTGAGCGATTGTTCTAAAACCCTTACTAAATCATAAACCTTACCTTGCTGACCATTACCTCACTTCCACGTGACATTCAAGTCAAAAGCTTTATACCATCTTTATACAAACTAGCAGGGTACCCGCGCGATGCGGCGGCGGAAACCCTGAAATAAAAAATTTCAATAAATATGATCTAAAACGTTTTATGTGACGATAAATTTGCGGATGCCAAAAGTTTCATGTCGCATATTTCAACTCTTTAGAATATTATAGTAGGGTACCGGCGCGTTGCGATGGCGGGTATCAAGTAATAAAATTTTAGGCAAAAAAATGTTTTCAATTTTATGTTTTCTCTTACAATAACTTTACTAATAGCAAAAACATAATTAGTTTGAGTAACTTTAAAAAAAAGTGATGGATAATATCAAACTAATTCATATAAAAACAATTGAAAGTGGAGTGATTTTGCGTTGCGGTAATCAATAATGTTATGGGGTTATGGTCAAATTAGTTGATAGTGGTCCGTAGTCACAAGTAAGTAGAAACATACATTTGTCCCATATAGATAAAATATATAAATAGAATACTACTTATAATGTATACATCTTGTAAAGTATATATTTATAAAAAAATGTTTGAATCATTAATATTGTTTATAACACTTGTCCCACATAGATAGAAGATATAAATAAAAGAATGTTTATAATGTAAAAAAAACTTACATGTTTAAGCAATCATTTAGAGTTATCCATGAAAAATATAATAATTAATATACTAATATATTAATCATTGAATTAACACTTAGTTTTGGAAATTTGTAGTTTTGCATGCATTTTAAAATCATATTCATTTATATGTGCATTTTTGCATTAAAACTAAATTAATTCAAAAAGAAATAATAAATGAAACATTAAAATGTTGTGAAAGATAAATTAGTAAAAGCTATTTATTGTGTACATTATGCATTAAAATTTGTAATGCTTAAAAAACACATTAATGAAATCTTAAAAAAATTTAGGAGAGAGGGTCATCCCTCCATTATAAGTAGTATAGATATAGATATAGATATATCATACAAAATATCTCACACATACTCAGAGTCTAGAGGTGAGCATCGGTCTAAGACTGAATCGGACCAGCCAAAACCGAGATTGAAATAGCCAAAAAACCTAGACCGAGGACTGGACTAAACGTGTTCGGTCCGATCCAAGAAGGCAAAATGATCGATTTGTACGCCGGACCGGACCGAGACCGAAATAAGAAAAAAGTTAGGATCGAGACTGGATCTTCGGTTCGGTCATTTTTCGGTCGTCGGTCCGGTCGATTTTCCCAGCCCTACTCACGCACCAAAAAAATAATAATAATGAGGGTGGTTACCATTATGTTTCCATAATAGAGGCGATGGGCTTCGTTCAATCGATGTCACGCGCCATCAAATGGCAAGGGGTGATGATGGTGAGGGGCCCTATTATGACCAGTCTAACAAGTGGTGAGCAATTAGGATGGTGTTTGGATGCAAAGTTAGCTATTCACTTGTTTTCATTGGTTCAAACTTCGTTGGGTTTGTATATTTAAACGTGAATGGGAAAATGGTTGAAAACGGTTTTGGGATTAACTCGATAAAGTTGTGTACATCTGAGTCAAAAAAGTTAGCCCTTCGTGAGTAACTTGAACAGAAAAACAACATAGTGATCTTTCATAATAAGCAAGTTGATATGATAAGTTTTGTTTATTACACCAGTTTATAGAAGCTTTATATAAGTTATAAGCTATAAGTTTTATAAGCTTATGATATTGGAAATGAGCTTTAAAAATGGGTAGACCTTATGTTTAGTTAACTTAAATACTCTTTAAAATATTAGGGATTAACAAACGAGCTTAAGGGCCCGTTTGGTTAGTGGGGTTTGGATTTGAATTTGGGAGTGATGGTAAAATACATTGTTTGGTTGAAAAAGAGGGGGTTTGAAATGGGAGTCAACCCCTCATTTGAGGGGATACTCAAATCCGGTCCCTTAAGCCTGGTTTTCTGACATATTACTTTTCATTACACTCTCTTTCTTTCTTTTTGTTTTTCTTTTACTTGTCTTATCCGAAAAATATATGTACTATGAATGGCCTACTTATTATTTTAATTTTATTTCACTTGTTCTATCCACAAAAATAATGGCCCACTTATTATTTTAATATTTAAATAAATATAAATCTTAACCCCATTTTATATCATAAAATACAAAACATACAATTTTTAACAAAATTTAAATCCAAATCCAAATCTAAATCCAAATCCAAATCTTAATCCTAAACCCAACTACAAACCAAATGGACGTCAATGATATTGGTGAATCTAGCAATTTGCCAAACATTGAGCCTGTATTTTCCACCCTAGACACATCATTTGCTAGCCAACCTGTTTATAACAGTGAGCGTGCTTTAGTACTTATTGATGAGGACAATGCTATTAAGGAGTCTGATAATCTTGAGGTTAATCTGTTCCGAGTGACTCAGGGGAAGCACTTAGACAAAGTAGGAAGAGCACTAGTTGATGTCAATAACAGGTTTGAGGAACCTGATAATTTTGAGGTTAATCTGTTTCAATTGACTCAGGGGAAGCACTTAGACAAAGTAGGAAGAGCACTAGTTGATGTCAATAACAGGTTTGAGGAGCCTGATGTGGATGTAACTCTGTTTCAATTGACTCAGGATAATCATTTTGTAGGATGCGCTTCTGTTTATGACAATAACATGGAACATGATCCTGTTGTTGATGTTACTCTGTTACAAGTGACTGACACTAGTGACTTAGGCAATGCAGTTGATGATTCAATTCAGGCAAATGAAGAGAATACTTGTCAGGAGAATGATGCACAACTTGCTATGGTCCAAGTAGGTAAGAGTAATGAGTTAGGTGAAGCAGGAACAACCAGTAATATAAGTGATGACATGCATTTGAAAAATGATTTACCTGTGATGGTTGATGATGTCTTTTGCAGTGAGTATGTTTCTTTCTGACATGCAGACTTTGCAAATGGAGTCTATACCACATTCTTCTATTCTGGTCAGGAGTTTCCTACTGCAGTGGATGTCAAAACTAAGGTAAGAAAGCATTCAATAGAAACTAGGAGGGAGTTGTTTTTTGTGAAGAATGACAAAACAAGAATAAGGGTCAGATGTAAGGGTTGTGTTCCACTTTCAGGCCCAACTGAAGGTCCTGGACTGGATATAGGCCCATATAGAAGTCCATTAAGCAGAAGGGGTATAAATGCATTGCTTTCTGGCAAAAAGGACCCTTCAGAAATACTCTGCCCATGGCTATTGTTTGTCGGCAGGAATGGTGAGACAGGTACGTGGTCAGTCAGAACATATAATGAGAAACACACTTGTTTGCAATCAAGGGCAGTCAGAGCTTTTGACGTTCACTATATCTCAAAGAAAATTACATCACAAATTGAAACCAATCCACTGGTTCCTGTCAAGTCTGTGCATAATCAACTTACCAACCAATACGAGCTTCAAGTGTCCCTGCAGAAGGTTTTAAGGTCCAAAAACCTAGCAATAACAGCCATCAGGGGTCCATTCAAGCTACAATTTACCATGTTGAGAGATTATGTTCAAGAGTTGCAGAAGACAAACCCTAATACAACAGTTGTGATGAATGTGGAATGACATGCAGATGAGGCTCTTCCAACGAGAGAATTCAAGAGAGTGTATGTTTGTTTAGGTGCACTGAAGGAAGGATTTAAAGCGTGTGGGAGATCGTTGTTGGGGCTGGGTGCTTTTCCAATTCGTGGTCCTTTGAATGGTCAACTGATGACAGCTGTGGGAATTGATAGCAACAATGGTATATACCCTTTAGCTTATGCTTTTGTTGAATCAGAAAACATAGGATCATGGATTTGGTTTCTTCATTGTTTATCCGATGATATAGCACTTGAGCCAATCTCAAGCATGACTTTTATTACTGACATGCAAAAGGTACTCCCTTAATCTGTTCATGAATTTAAGTCTCTCTGTTTTGAAACAAACAGTAAACATATTTGATTTTGTGCAGGATATAAGTAGAGCTTTAGGAGATGTTTTTCCAGATGCAGAACACAGATTCTGTATTAGAAGCATTCATGAGAAAATGAAACTGCAATGGAAAGGTAGGTCCTACAAAGAGCATCTATGGAAATGTGCAACAGCCTCAACTGTTGTATAGTTTCAGAAAGCTATGGCTGATTTCAAGAAATTTAATCAACCAGGCCATGATTGGTTAAGTAAGATACCACCGATCCATTGGTCAATATCACATTTTTCATGTAAGTGATCTATCTGTTTCAGTTAATTTGTATTTGTTAATGCAGTATAAACAATTATAATTAATACATGTTTATTACTGTTTATCTTTAGGGAGAGCTACTTCTGATGTGTTACTTAATAACATGTGTCAAGTGTTTCATGACAAAATAATTGAGGGTTTAAACAAACCAATTATTACAGCCTTAGAATACATCAGGGAATACTGTATGAAGAGGATAATGCATGTTCTTTTGGTGATTGAGAAGAGAGTGATGGGCCACTAACACCAACTGCACAACACATGCTAGAGGGTATTAAGAAAGAGGCTGTTAAGTATAATGTTTTATGGAATGGGGGAACTAAGTTTCAGGTTAGTGGACCATGGGGTGACCAATGTGTAGTTAATGTTGTACACAAGTCTTGTACTTACAGAAGATGGGAGATAACAGGTTTACCATGTAGACATGCCGTTGCTACCAATTGGAATTTTAAATGGGCAACAAGTAGGAGCTGTAGAAACATGGGCTCATCCTTATTTCTATCTTCTCACTTGGGAGGCAACCTACCATCACCATGTCGAGCCTATAACTAGCAGCGAACATTGGGAAAAATCAACTGTGCCAACAACAATTGTTCCACCGAAATCCGAAACAAAGCCGCCTAGCTCAAGAGGTAGAAAAAGAGTTAGGATAGCTCCTGAAAGTGAAGAGATTGTGAAGAATGGTAAGTTGTCAAGGGCTTGGAAGAGTATTAAGTGTAGTATTTGTGGCATTGCTGGACACAACCGAAAAACATGTCTATGGTATGGTGGAGCTGAAAGTAGTCGAACTGCCAATAAGGGAAATGTCAAACAAGTGCCTACAAAGCTGCAGCAAAAAAGACACATCCTAAAGGTAACAAAGCAGCAGCAGATAAAGAAGCTGAATGTACAGGTAGGGCTGAGCAAAACCGACCGATACCCGAAAAGCCCAACAAACCGACCGACCTGACACTCACCCGAAACCGACCGACTAAGGTTCGGGTCGGGACTCGGTTTCACCTTTCTTCCTTAATCGGTATCGGGTCGGGTCGGGTAAAAAACCCGACTACAACCCGAATAACCCGCCAGTCCGAAATGTTTTAGGTTTAGTATAAAAAGTGCGCCCCTTTCTTTTCCATTCTAACTCAGAAACTGCTTCCCTCTCACTTCCCTCTTCACCCAATTCTTTTGGCTTCTCAACAAATCAATCAAATGGATCAATCTCTTCAACCTCATAACAAAAACCCCACATATGAATCAATCAAATGGTTTTGGAACTGTTTTGGTCTTTTGGAAATGGATCTCAATAGCCTTTGGAAATTTATTTGTGACATACTGACATCAGTAGCTTTGGAAATGGAGTAGAAACATCATTTAGCTTTGGAAATTAATGTTTTGGTTGCTGGAAATGGATCTGCTGGAAATGGCTAGGCCCGTTTGTGAAGCTGGGCTGGGCTGGAAATGTATTGTGAAATCGGGCTAGGCCCGTTTGTCTCGACAACCGACCGATTAGCCCGCCTGTTTCCCGATACCGACCGACTACCAAACGGGTCGGGACTCGGGTTTTATTATAGAGTTTATTCGGGTTTCAGTATTGTCGGGTCGGTACGGGTCGGGTTCCGACCTGATGCTCAGCCCTAGGTACAGGTGTTGTTGAAAGTCAAGTTAGTGCAGTTCAAAGAAGTGGTGTTCAATCTGAAAATCAAGATCAAGCAACTGAAGATCCCATCATACATGATGCATCCCTATCACAATCCCTAATATGAAGCAACAGAAGATCCCAGGATACAAGATGAATCCCTCTCTCAATCCCAACAACATCAAGATGAAGCAATTGCCGATCCCAGCATGCATGAGCAATCCCAGTGTCAATCCCAACAACATGATCAATCACAGTCTGATTCTCAGCTGCAGTCAAGTGATGTGCAAGCATATTCTGCTTCAACCCAGCATGCTACACGAAGAATGACTAGGCAGCAAGCTGCACTGGAAAGAATGATGGCCTCACCATAGGTCAATTCTGTTATGCTAATTAGCTAGACAATGTTTCATCTAGTTTATTTCCTATGGACAAGTTATGTACTCTAAAAACATATGTGTGTGTGTCTAACTGTAGTTCTCATGCTTTGAAAAGTATGCAATTTTATGCATTTGGAATTATATCCATTTGCATTAACTATGGAACTATGTCATTATTGTGTATTTTTATAGATTGACTAAGCTTGATGTGTGAATAATTTGCATCAAAAGTAACCAAAGCTAAACATAACCTTATAAGAATGTTGACAATTAAAAGTCAAACCTAAACAAATTGCTAACCATCTGCATACCCATAAGGCATTGAAAGTCAAAAACAAACCAAACTGAATACTTCATAACAACGTTACTACAATTCAAGATACTGAACATTAACCATCTCGCTCATTACATAAAAGCTAAAAAAGTTATCCCAATGCATAAACAATCAAGAACAATATCCAACTGAGTACCAGGTAAATCTTCCACTTCCACACATCACCTTGAGCAACTACTAATCTTGCCTCAACCTCATTTCTCCCCCTCAAAAGGCCTGGTATGATCATTCTTGAACGAGCACAGATTTCAGGATCATACCATTGTATCCACCGACAAGAAGACCCCTATTCATGATTATGATAAGTCATTAAACAACCACCATTGTTACAATGTACTTTGCTGCTTGCGAAAACAAACTAATACAATAAATATTAAGACGCACTTACTTCAACAGGACAACCAAAGAATCGACGCCCTGGGTTGGCAGAGGTCCACGAAGTGCGAATAATAGCTTGCTTACCACACCAGCAACGTACCATGTTGAAACGATTATCGTTTTGTAGAAGACTGTTTTTGTAGGATAGTTTAGGGATGGATGATAAATGACGACCAAACCGTGTTACACAGACATATACTAGCTACAAACACTGTACAACGGTTTGTATTGAGTACGCTACAGTGAAAGACGGTTTTGCCCTCAACAACATAACGTTGACATCGGCGTTAATGGTCAAGGGACGAGTTTGGCATATAAACCCCATGTTTTGGACCTCATGCGATGATAATGCCCAACTTTGTCCCATCGCGATGCGCATGAACAAATTTAGGGACCAACCGTGTATTTTAGTCTAAAAATAAAAACTTCAACTTTTAGCTTATAATATAAAGCCCAACTCAAACTAATTTCTTCAAATTAACCATTATCATATTTACATATGCTACGACGTCGTATAGACTACTTACTTGTTGACCTAATTCATGAAAATGAAAATAATCACTATTTTCTCGTATAGTTGGAGTCGTGTGATATATTAGGTGCTGGATATTTGAAGTATATAAAATAGTAGGGTTGGATCAGTTGGAAAACCCCTTGCCTCTCAACCGAGAGGTCAGAGGTTCGATCCTCACTCCCTACAAAAGGCCGGAAATGGTATTGAGTACCCATAACCCGTGGAAGACGGCATTGAGAGTTACTTTACTTTTTTTTTTATATTTGAAGTATATAACTTAAACTCGTGATGGAAACCATTAACATTAAAATCTATTAAAATCTCGCATATGTATGTTTATGTAAGAAATTAACCATACATGAACGGGATTTTTGGAGCATTAGCACAATAAATTGATTACTCATGCGTGAAAAAAAAGGTCTTTTTGCTTTTAAGTTAATAAATATGGTTTGGCTATATAAATGTCGGGAGATTTTTGCAGCATTGGTACAATAAATTGATTACTCGTGCTTGAAAAAAACAGGTGTCTTTGTTTTTTAAGTTAACAAATATGGTTTAGTTAAATGGGAAATGATCTAATAAAAAGAAAAACTAAAATGAGAAGAATAACAAATTTCAAATAAAAGGGAGTTTTTTTAATGAGATATGCATCTACTTTAATAGGTGCATCTGAAATGCATGGTTGTGATTTTTTCTTATCATTCTCATTTTAATTTTTTATATCGTAACTCTTGGTTAAATAAATGTCGGGGAAAAGGTAACTTTTCTCATTTTCATCAAGTATTGACCCTTTATTTTTAGTGCTACCAAAACACACGAATACTAATCACCCAACCAACCACCCCTTGGTGATACTTTTATTATAACAATAAACACTGAAGATAAGTCCCCAATCGGATGCTTACCAAGTACAATACAACCACAAATCTGTTATCCCTCTACAAAGGTGTAACAGCAATACAAACTCACTCTCTAAACCAACAAACCAAAACTAATACAAGATCAAGATGATCTAAACTTAATAAACCAGAAAAACCAAGAAACTGTAACAACTTCTTTAGGTGAAAAACTGAGAGAGAAAACGTAGAGAAACCCTAGCTCATATCTTTTCTTTATATAGCCAGAGTATTTCACTTTTAGACCCTGCACAATAAGAAACTAACAAAACCAGAACAAACATTAGTTGTTAGTAAGTATAACTAATAATATTTACCAAAAGACCCCTGAAGCTTCATAAGTTTGACAAAGACATTTTTATATTTTCCAACATCCCCCCTCAAACTGATGAAGCAAACAAATTTTCCATTCCAAGTTTCTTAACCATAACTGCATGTTGAGCAGTTCCAAGAGCTTTGGTTAGCACATCAGCAGTTTGATTTTTAGAATCAACCTTTACAGTTTGAATCAAACCAGATGCAACCTTTTCTCTTATAAGATGCACATCAATATCAAAATGTTTAGTTTTTTCATGCATAACAGGGTTTGCAGCAATCTGCATAGCTGCTTTGTTGTCACAACACAACATAACAGGCAACAAATTTTCTGTGACTTCAATATCTTTTAAGATCTTAAGCACCCACATGATCTCACAAGTAACAGATGCCATAGACATGTATTCAGCTTCAGCTGAAGATCTAGACAAAGTATTTTGCTTTTTACTCTTCCATGAAACAATGTTACCGTTAACAAAAACACAATACCCAGAAACAGATTTTCTAGTAACAGGACATTTAGCCCAATCAGCATCAGAAAATGCCACAATATTGAACTTCTCACTCTTCTTAAAACTTATTCCATTACCTGGAGCAAGCTTAAGATACCTTAAAAATCTTAACCCAATATTAAAAGGAGACTGTAATGGAGCATGCATAAACTGACTCAAGCAATGAACAGCATAAGCAATATCAGGTCTAGTCATAGTAAGATATATAAGCTTTCCCACAAGCTTCTGATAACTGGTAACATTTTTTAGCAACTTATCATTTTCTGACTCCTTAAAATTCAACACAGCATTCTCAGGTAGAGGAGTCATAACAGGTCTACAAGCAAGTAACCCATACTCATGTAAAAGTTCTAAACAATACTTTCTTTGATTTAAGCACAAACCAGTTTTAGTTTTTAAAACTTCAATACCCAAGAAGTATTTTAACTCACCAAGATCTTTAATCTTGAATTTATTGTTAAAAAACTTCTTAAATCTTTCAATCTCAACTTCACTATTTCCACAAATGACCATATCATCAACATATACAAGAAGAAACATTATTGTATCCCCTTTTTTCTTTATAAACAAAGAATGATCATTTTTAGATTGTTCAAAACCATTTTCAAACAATGCTTCTGACAGTTTATGATTCCACTGTCTAGGAGCTTGTTTTAAACCATATAAAGATTTTTTCAATTTGCACACCTTAGTATTACCTTCTTTACAGTAACCTGGAGGAGGAAGCATATAAACATCCTCATGCAGATCACCATAAAGAAAAGCATTATTAACATCTAACTGAAACAACTTCCAGTCATACTGAACAGCAAGACTTATAAGACATCTAACTGTACTCATTTTAACAATAGGACTGAAAGTCTCATCATAATCAAGACCTTCCTTTTGAGTACAGCCTTTAGCTACTAACCTAGCTTTATATCTATCAATTTCACCATTAGCTTTATATTTAATTTTAAAAACCCATTTAGAAGCAATAGGAGTTCTTCCAAAAGGAAGATCAACTTCAGAACAAGTATCATTCTCATATAAAGCATGCATTTCATCATTCATAGCACCTATCCAATTAACATCTTTAGAAGCCTCATAATAAGAAGAAGGCTCACTAGATTTGTTCAAATTAGACACAAAACAGTAGTTATCAGAACTAAGCAAACAATGATTAGCATATTTGCCTATACCATATCTGACTTTATCATCAAGAACATAATCATTCAATTTAGCAGGCAACTTAGAGGCTCTAGAAGACCTTCTACTGGTACCTTCCTCTATTAAATTTTGAAAAACATTTTGGGACCTAGACTCATCTGAATTCTGGAAATAGTTTCCCCCAGACTCATTATTATCATCTAAAGGAGTTGCAGTCACTTCCAGATTTGGTTGCTATGAACTAACAGGACTTGATATCTGTCCTGGACTCCTATCCTGTTCATTGCTCACAACCATACCAAGTCTAGAAGGACTACCTTCTCTACCAACAGATGCATACTCTCTATTCACATTTTCTAAATTTGCATCATTGGGAATGGGACTAGGAGTTTTGGTTTTTGACTTAGACTCATTGCTATCAAAAAAGTTTAAGTGTGTAATCTCAGAAACAGATTCTGAACTTACACTCTGACTCATTCTCAAAGGAAAAATAGTTTCATAAAATTTTACATCCCTTGAATAAAGAATAGACCTGTTTTCAAGACTCAAAAGTTTATAAGCTTTTTTACCACTAGCATAACCAATTAGAACACATTTTTCAGATTTTTCATTAAACTTGTCAGACTCTTTTAAAATAGAAGCAAAACACAAACACCCAAAACTCCTAAGATGAGACAGACTAGGTTCCCTACCATACACAAGAGAGAAAGGAGATTTCCCATTTAACACAGAGGAAGGCAACCTGTTAATCAAATAAGTAGCAGTTAAAACACATTCAGACCAAAACACAAGAGGAATTCCCCCTGAAACATAAGACTTCTAGCAACATTTAATAGATGTCTATGTTTCCTTTCAGCAATACCATTCTGTTGTGGTGTATAAGCACAACTAGTTTGATGAAGAATACCTTTATTATTAAAAACTCATTCATTTTATTATTAACAAACTCAGTACCATTATCAGACCTAACAACTTTAATTCTTTTTTCAAACTGAGTAAAAACCATATTATAAAAAGAAACAAACATGTCAAACACTTCATCTTTTCTCTTCAACATATACACCCAAACAGATCTAGTAAAGTCATCCACAACAGTCAAGAAATACTTATACCCATCCCTGCTAACCACTTTGTAAGGACCCCAAACATCCAAATGAATGAGTTCCCCAAAAACAACAGATTTATGTTCACTTATAGGAAAAGGATCTCTTGTTTGTTTTGCCTTATGACAAACCTCACAAGGACCATTATGATCAATATTAGACAATTTCAAAGATCCTTTAAGTAATTTCAAAACCTGGCTAGCAGGATGACCCAACCTATTATGCCAAACTTCTTTAGTAACAAAACAAGACAAAAACTCACTATTAACAACATGAGAAGACACATCAGCAGGCTTATCAAACAAATATAAACCACCATATTCACTACCAGTCCCCAGCACATTCTGCTGATTCAAATCCTGAATATAACACTTAGTTTCATCAAAACCAACTCTAAGTTTACTATCTTTAATAAGCTTATTAACAGACATCAAACTAACACAATACTCAGGTACAACCAAAACATCAAACAAAACAACACTGTTATTCAATTTCAGATTCCCAACATGAGTAACTTTAGCTAAGGTGCCATTTGGGTGACCAACAGTAATTTTTAAATCAGAAATATCAATCACATTAAACATATTTTTAGCAGAATTAGTTAAGTGTTGATTTGCTCCAGAATCAATGATCCAACCCAGATGATAACTGACACCATTAACTTTTAAGTTGGCACAAAAAAACTTATAGAAATGATCATTAAAAAACACATTTCCATTAAAAAAGGAACATGAGGCACTACCTGCCATGTTGGACTGAGCAGAAATTCCAGATTTTTCATTTATAAGACTCATAAGCTTCATAACTTGTTCATTACTTAAAGACAAATTTCCAACAGCAGACTTAGCCATATTATTCACATTAGAAGTTCCTTTAAGATCATTGGTTTTATTAAAACTGTTTGCAGGTTTAAGATTAGGATTCTTTTTAAAACCAGGAGGATACCCAATGATCTCAAAACACCTCTCAACAGTATGCCCTTTTAACCCACAATGTGTGCACAACAAATTATCATAATTTCATCTGTTATTATTACTACTGTAATTATTACCACTGTTTCTTTTCCAATTAGCATTTTTATTATCAAAAGTTCTAGAAACAAAAGCAGAAACCTGAGCCTTCTCAGATTTCACAGTAGTAGTAGGAATCCTTCTACGAGACTCCTCCCTAGAAACAATAACAAAGGCATCCTTAATCTCAGGTAAGACTTCTCTAGTTAAAAGACTACTTCTTATAGGCTGATAAATGTCATCAAGACCCATAAGAAACTGCATTAACTTCAACAACTTGCTATGATCAGTTAATTCTTGTCTAGCCTCACAAGTACAATCAGGCAATTTAGTCAGAATATCAAATTCTCTCCATAGAGAATTTAGCTTATGATAATACTCAGATACAGGCAAACCACCCTGCTTAAAGCTATTAATCTTTTGAAGCAAGTTAAACACAACAGACCCATCAATCCTATCATAAGTATATTTTAAATCTTTCCAAACAACAAAAGCATTATCAGAAAAAACATGACCAAGATAAACATCTTGAGATAAAGATGTTAACAACCAATTTAACACAACAACATTACATATATCCCATTGGGCTTCCAATAGGGGACTAGCAGCATAAGCAACCCTAGTGCATGAACCATCCAAAAAACCCATTTTATTTTTAATCTGAATAGCCAACTTTATAGAACTAGCCCATATTCGATAATTTTCAACCCCAGTTAGTTTAAGAGTAACAATAGAAGCACAATTAGAGTCATTAGGATGGAGATGCAGAGGGTTACTCTGATCTAAACTACTGATCATAATAGCCATAATAGCAACACAAAGAAAAACAAAAACTAAACAAGAAACAGTCAAACAAACTAAAACAGACTAAACAAACTAGACAAACAACAGATAACAACCAACAATCAAACCAAACAAACTCAACTTCCAAGACTGCCTAAATCCTATCCACCAGCGACTTAGACACAACAAAGAAAAAAAACTAAAAAACCCTAAAACTATGAACTCACACCCAAGACTAACTTGGATAAAGCCTAGAGGACTGAGGTTGGCCAGAGCAGGTATTCGTACCACTCACGGTAGCAGATCAAGAAGTTAACCAACTTGTTTGCACCCCCTAGACTCTAAACCAGTTAATCTTAAAAGAAGAAGGTTCACTTACAGTGCTAATAAGAATACGCAGCGGAAATAACCAAGAACCAGGCCAAGAACACCCCAGATCACAAGATCTCCAAGAATCCCCAAATCAGAAATTTAGGGTTTCAAGAAAATCAACCAAGAATCACTAATTAGCACGAGAATAACCCTCCAAACAACTTTAATTTCTCAGAAACAAATCAGAATAAAAAACCCCCAAATTCTAGGGTTTCAAGAAAAAACCCTAAAATTCAATCAATCCAAGAATCACCAATTGAGTCGTCAAGAACCACAAGAAACCAATCGAATCAACAGATCAGAACCTAGGGCTCTGATACCATGTTAAAATGGTACCAAAACACACGAATACTAATCACCCAACCAACCACCCCTTGGTGATACTTTTATTATAACAATAAACACTGAAGATAAGTCCCCAATCGAATGCTTACCAAGTACAATACAACCACAAATCTGTTATCCCTCTACAAAGGTGTAACAGCAATACAAACTCACTCTCTAAACCAACAAACCAAAACTAATACAAGATCAAGATGATCTAAACTTAATAAACCAGAAAAACCAAGAAACTGTAACAACTTCTTTAGGTGAAAAACTGAGAGAGAAAACGTAGAGAAACCCTAGCTCATATCTTTTCTTTATATAGCCAGAGTATTTCACTTTTAGACCCTGCACAATAAGAAACTAACAAAACCAGAACAAACATTAGTTGTTAGTAAATATAACTAATAATATTTAGTTATTTACCAAAAGACCCCTGAAGCTTCATAAGTTTGACAAAGACATTTTTATATTTTCCAACAGTAATGAATGATGAGAACGGTCAAATGAACTTACAAACGAAGCTAGCTAGTACTTAAGATCAAATCATATAATTGTGTATACTAAATTACTAATACTAATGAATTAATGATCATATATAATAATACTACATAAGTTTGAAACCAAGAACAATGGTTATAGCTCCGAGATTAAATGAATCGTTTCCAGCCTCAAACAGTCAAACTCAATGCAATTCATAACTCTCACCAAGTAACATTTTATACACCTGTTAACCTTTATAACAAGCAGGACTAATATAGCTAGACTTGGTGTGACAATCACAACATAATCGTTACTATTATCCATTTGAGAAGCACCAGGTTTGATATATTATCACATCCTCCATTGGTTGTAATTTTAAACTCTAAGCCTTTCATAATCTATTAGTGGTAGACCATAACTCCTTATCATGCAACACCTATTTCCACAGTATATCTACATTAGAAACCGAAACTGAGACATGTAACAAATTAACCATAACTAAGCTTGTGTTAAATCACATTTTACATCAAAGCTGTGTAACATGTCCCGAAATTGGCTCTCATATACACGAAGTATATAAATGTAGAATGACACTAAATAAGACTAAGATCTTTGGTACCCAAGGCAAGTCTACACTAGTAGCCCTAACTCAACTTAAACCAAGTCGATCTCTTCAGTCTTCAAGCCTTTCTTTTCTCAAGCCATTCTTTTCTCAACCGTTTCAATATCGGACCAAGTGCACTACCTTTTCCATGCACAACAAAGCCGTTGTTGGCCCATTTGTTCCATCCTCCACCTGTTATAACTGTCCACGCATTATCTTCTTTGTTTGCTGCAACTAGTTGAAACAATAATAAGAAAGAATCAATAAATAGACATCGTATGTTGCTGTAGAATCCTCCACACACCATAATCATAGCTTTTGCATTTCATTAACAGGATAACATGTGTATGCACAGTGGTGGCAAAATGGGTAACGGGTCAGAACAAGTAGTTTTAAGTGAGGGTTGAAATGGCTGGACCAGATTGGGTCAATCTGCCGATACTTATTTGTTTTTCCTTTTGGTCAGCGTTATAGAATAGTAGCATACTTTGGTGGTCCATTTTGGTAATCATACATTTTTTAAAATGGGTTAAGTTAGCGACTTGAATGGTTTCTTGCGTATATGGCAGTTTTTCTTGCTAATGTGGCGCCTAATATACTAAAGTGTCAAACTAGCCCATCGCAAAAATATAATTACCAAACTAGAGTACTAGACCATACATATAAAATAAATTTACCACATCAGAACATTGTTGAGTATGATTACTAAATCGGACCAGTAGACCACCAACCTAAGTCCGATGCCATTCTATGACATTAGCCCTTTTCCAGGTTTTATAATAATAACTAGATTCTTTGTTATTGGTTTGCGGGGTTTAATGCATTTTATATACAGTTTTGGGCCGCTTTCGACCCCGTTTTCAGTTTAGCTACTTTTTTGTGTTCACCCATGCGACCTGTTATAGGAAGAATAAAAATACCTGGACTTGGGTCTTTGGATACTTCCCTGTTTTCAGCTTTGGATACTTCTGGCTCAAGATGGACCTATTTGATATTGCAAGTAATTAGATAATAATTAAATATTCTATCAGTTAATTGGCAAAATTTCAAAACAAAAACCTATGTTCAGTGAAATTTTAGCAAGTTCTCGCATCCATTGTCTCTTAGCCTTTTTCAATCTAGAACTTCTACTAGGTTCTTATTATTTCATACCAAAAAGTTAATTGGTATCAACAATTCAACATGAGTACAACTACTAAAAACCACTATAAAATATACTTCCTGTGACTATATGTACTCACAAACGTGTATGTATATACATCTAACTAGTCACAACAGCAACGTAGGACCATTAGTTTGCATCACAATCATATACGAAGCGATAAATAATTTATATTTCGTTTATGGGACAAATGAGAAATTTATTAACCAGTTGACCACACGAAATATAACTGTTCATTTATCTCACAAGCTGAAATTTAAATAGAGCATCACCAGAATACTGAATACCTTTTCAACTCCTTTGACATTTCTAGACAAAGATTCACCATTATTAACCATGTCAATGTCATCCGTCACAAATTCATCTTCGGCACCACTGAGCACCTCCGAATGGCGTTTCTTCTTCCTGTGATTCAAAAAAGCAAACGTGAGTAACCTTTAAAGAAAACCAAAGAGTAACGAGTTAAATAAGAAGACTATGTATACACAGACACCTAAATACACCTTAAAAGAGTTTCTAACAAAAAAACATGTTAACAAATTTCTTATACATTGTACATTTAAATTTGGCCCTTTCGACCCGTTGCCTTATGATTTATGAATGGGTCTATTCGGGTTATGTTTTATCTTTGATGGGTCAAACATGTAAAATACTAAAATACGAATATAGCATACAAGAAAACGGGTCGAATGGGTTGAGCAGGCGCCCAAAGTGTATTTTTAATGCATAAAACCGTTTATCAGATTACTGTCGATCTAATATACCTTCTGTAATCAAATTTGACAATTTGTAATTACTAGAAAACTTCTGAAAGAATGTCAAAAAGTGTTCAAGGTAAATCCAACCTACCCACATACAAAAAAGTTACCCATTTCGCTCACTAACCAAACCTGACGACCAGCTCACTTTGTCACCTCTAATTAGATTGCATTACTTACTTTGAGCTTTGAAGTTTTGTGGAGGCTTTTGTTTTCTTCGAAGCTGATCTTATAGGTGAAAGTTCTTTTTCAAAGATTTCCTCCTCAGCCTCCTCGGATTCACTTTTGTATCCTCCGGTTTCCTTATTAAACTTTTCATTTGCTAAAAGTAGCATCCGAGTATCTGCATCTTCCCTCCTGTCAACTTCTCGCTCCATTGCTTCAGTCAAAGCCATCACTTTCCGTTTTACACTGACATAGCAAAATGTGTTGACTTGTGAAATAACTATTATCACTGTGTGCATCGAGAACAATCAAATGAACTTACAAACGAAGCTAAATAGCACAGTAGCACTAAATATAAAATACATATTTCTGTATAATAATTATCATTTACAATAAAATAATACCATATATGCTTAAGATGAAAAGATCAAATGAATCATTTCCAACCTCAAACTCAATGCAATTAACAAATCTCCCCAAATAACGTTTTACACATCTGTTAACCTTTATAACAAGCAAGACTTGTAAAACTAAGCTTGGTGTCAAAATTCATAACAGATCGAATTGTTTTGTTACACATCTGTTAAATTTTAAGCGTTTCAGTAGTAGACTACTAACAAGTGCTAATTATGTAACCTTTACTGTATTTCATAGTTCAGTATGCATCCATATCAATATTTTCCCTTCAAAACTAACAGTAACTGGCTAACTGCAACAAATTAGCTTGCGTTAATTACACGATTATTCAGTTTGTAACAAATGCTGTAACAAACAAACTAGCTTATTAAAATCCACTTGATTGGACATAAAAGAATCTTGTAATCACACATATACACAAACTCAATAACACTAGGCTCTTCTAATACTCGCTCGTCTAGAAAGGCAACTCGAATAACTATAGCTCGACTTAAAACGAGTCCATAACAAAAACTGGATAATTATAATAAGCTTTTTGTACTGTTTCACATCAAAATTCTGTAACTAATAATTAGCTTTCCAAAATCGTCTCGATTAGATAGCACAGACTTATGTAAACATACAGTACACTGCATATAACTGTAAAATGTTACAACTAACAAGCTCGACAAGACTAAGCTAGTGTAATACTTAAAAAAATCTACTCAAGCAGCTCTAGCTTGACTTAAATCAAGTCAACCCTAAAAAGTTTATAGTAATCAGGTTTCTGTACTGTTTTGCATCAACATTCTATAACAAATTAGCTATTTGAAGGCGACTCGGTATATACAGAAATAATATCAATGTAAAATACCGCAAACTATTCTAATACTCGAGCTCGACTAAAAAATTTACTCTATTAGCGCAAGCTCAACAAAAACTTTACAACGATTAGCCAATTAGGTATCTGCGCTGTTTTGCATCACTCTGTCTCTAGCAAATTAACTTTGAAAAATCGTTTCTATCAGATAGTAAGACAAATATGTAAAAGACGTAAAAGCTCCTTGAGTATTCTAAAACTCGAGCTCGATCTCCACTTAAACCAAGCCACTTTTAGAAAGTTTATAAAAAATAAGTAATTTTACAAATGCACAAAGAATATAAATGTGAAAGGCAATAAACTCGATAGACTAAGCTCTTCTAACATTTTACAAACACATATTATTTGGATCAGGTTCATTTAGTAAAAACGATGTCCGTTACAAAAGTTAACACTACGCCAAAAAAAACATGGGTGGGTCCCGCCCAGGACCCACTCTGGTTCCGTCCTTGTCTTCTAATATACTAAAATACCTAGGTGTTTGGGAAAATTTATGCAAATACACAAAGAATAAAAATGTAAATAATTCACAACATAAAAATATTGGGGTAAATGCAGTTACAAAGAATAGGATGATGCCGTTACGTTAGAACAGGAAAATGTGATGGTGATGGGTGATGACGTCAGCAATCGTTGTGAATGATCAAGTGAGAATGACCCCTAAAACCCTCGCGCCATAAACCTTTTTATAACAGGTGGTGGACAACTGGGATGTCTTTTATTTCGGAGGTGTTTGTTAGCTGCTTATAAATGGATGGCTAACTTGTATACGTAATAATATGCCTAAACATATGTCTCAGCGGGGAACCAATACTTTATTGGCACATCTATTAGTCACACAATTAGTCACGTATTTTAGGCCTCCCAATTATTTTTCTTCGTAATAATAAGCTTATTATATTTTTTTCAAGCGTGTGTTTAGCTTAGCTTATTATAGGGGAATTGATTTGCACACTTTAAAAATTGATTAGGATATTTTATTTCTGTATTAAATACTTGTACAATATTAAATATTTTTCTTCAACTATTTGTACTTTGAGTGTCCAAATAACTTTTTAGAGCGTGCAAATCATTATCCTTATTATAACCGATTGTGTATAAAGTTACTCAGCAAAACTTGCAACCGATTTTAGAAAAAGTGGAATCCGTATTGGATATAAATTTTGAATTTCATTACAGTCATATTTCTTTAAAGACTCAGCCATATACAAATTAATAATGCACATAGTAAAAAAAAATATAGACAATCACATGCACAATGTTTACCCATTTGTAAATATTCATCGAATGCATCACGTGTTGTGTCATATGCCAATTGGCGTATGGTGGAAGTGCGTTTTATAATAACACAAAAACTCATTTGACTCGTAACATTAGGTCGGACTTTAAAGAATTTTAAATGCTCGGGAAGAGGATCGTAATTGTAAGTAGATATACCTTTGAATATTTTAAAAATAGTTTCCTACTCATATGATATTGACGTCTAATATAGTACTCTGGATATTTTGGATTATCACACAATAGTCGACCAACAAACGTACTTCAACAACATCATGTTCACGGTATATCGGATTACGCGGACGTGAGGTTTGAGCTTCTTGTTGTTGCAACTAACGGTAATACTGATAAGCTTGCGTCAAAAAGAAATTGTCACTTTCATCATCAATATCGGAATGGTTAGCATCATCGTTCGGATTCATTTTTTGTAGAGAGAATGTGTTTTTTTAAGTAAAGAGAATTAAGATTGTTGTGTGAAAATTTGTTTAATTGTAAGTGGGATAGAAAAAATATTGAATTTTCATCCGTTGCATGCTTCCCGGCTTCTACTTAAAAAAAAACGTCGTGCCAGTTAACCGGCTTGGTAAATGGTGCGCGGGGGGCGGGGATGGTGTCATCACTTAGCTGTTGGAAAATTTAGTGCACTTGTGGGATTAGTTCACACCTTGTAATGGGTTAGGAGGTACGGAGTGTACACCCATAAGGTCCATGAACACCCTGACTCTAATAGTGGTTTGTATTGGTGAAAGTACTGTTTGAGGAAAGTACTGCTTGTGGAAAGTACTGCTTGTGGTTTCCACTGATAGGCAGTGTTTCTGTAATACCTGGAATTTCTAAAGTTTACAAAAAGACCAAAATACCCCTACAATCAAAAAGTATGAATAACTAATTTAAAGAATACCAAATGAGCTATGTAAATTCAGAAAATTTATAAGAAATACCACATATGATCCAAATAAATTTTAATTACTTTGAAAAGCTAATCTTATAGTTATGATTTTATAAAATCAGTTTTTGTATTTTATAAATATGGCCGAATATAATTATTAACTTTTATAAGAGAATAAAACTAATAAAAGCCCAATATAATTTATATTATTTAGAGTCCATTTATTTTAAGTCCAATACATTATAAAGCCCACAAGAAAAATAGTAAAGCCTATATAAATACATTATTCGGTTCACATAAATCCCTAATTGTCGATTTAACCCAAACCGACTCCCAAAACCCTAAACAAATCGACTTCCAGTTTCCAGAGCTTGAGACCAATTTTCTTGGACAACTTTGAAGGTAAAGAAGGTGGGAAAAATAGTGTTCGAGTTCCTAAGTTGCTGTTTTAAGCGTGGTGAGTTTTTTGGTGAATTAGGGTTTCGACAAGTGAGGTTTTGTGCTTCTTTTGTTCTAGCGATCCAAGCTCATTAAGGGTAAGTTCCTAATGTTGATTTCAGTCCTATAAGTCATATGGAACACATAAAAATTAGCCATGCATGTTTAATATGTCGTATGGAATTATTTGGAATCTAAAACCCTAAAAAGCGTATACAAATAACGAATGGGCGTATAATATTTTTAGAGATCACGAATTGATTTTTCCAGAAGCTATTATATGTTATAAGACCTGAATAAAATACGTATTTAGGAATTCGAAGCTTGTATGAATTGTTTTGAGTTTTATGGTTCGATTAAACATGGAAAAAGGAAGGTTTTTAAAAAGGACCGATTAGGGTTTTGCATGAACTAGGGTTTCTTGTAATCATTAAAGGTAATTAATGAAGTAATAATGATGAGCTAATGATGGGTTAAACCTAGGTTTAGGGTTTGTACTTAAATTATACTTATTCGGTTTTAAATAAAAGTTTTGGGTTGGTTTTGTAAATTATGAAACTTAAAGGTTATTTTTGTAAACAGTAAAATACTTGTACTAAACGTATAAAAATAAGTGTGGGGGTTAAACATGTAATTTTGGATATTTAAAGGGCCATACGAATTGTATTTAATTTATTAGGGTACGTTTTGTAAATTCTAAAACCTTTGGGTTAAAAGTGTAAAATCTGATAAAGTAAGGTTAGATTGTGAAATTTAAGATGTCAAGGGTGTAATTTGTAATTCTGAGCAATTATGGGTTCTACAAGTGTAAGTTGATTTTGTAGAGACACGCATGAGTTTAAGTTAATTTCGGTTTGTTATCATTTACGTTCTAGGTTAAATTGGGAAATCATTAAAAGAAGTAATATGTGAATTTAATGCGTATTTAGTAGTATTTAAAGAGTATGGGAAACCCTAGAACCTAAATAGGAAGTTGGTGAATTAATGAGGAATACTCTAAAATGTTGTAATTTCGTCTGTCACTAAAATGAGAATATTCTGACAACTTTAAAAGTATTAATACGATAAATCCGTTATAACATGGAAGATGCTAATAAATATTAAATAAATCATAATCCGTGTAGATTCGTTGGAGGAGACGCGACGTTACATCTTCATATTCCTACATTCGTTACTTTTCTCTCAATTGCTTTAAGGTACGGATATTCTGTCTTACCTTAAGACACTTATGTTATCGTACATACATTCTGACCTTCTTACTAAAGGTTCCTTATGATGTTCTTTCGTTAGTCTTTCCTATTTTACTTATTAGGGTTTCCAATGCCATTGCTATGAACCCTTTTCTGATTGTGTGATTTGTTGCTTATCTGAACTTATGCTTTATGGAACCATGCGATATCTGATTTGAACTTTATGTTAGGAAGACTTTGATATGTGTAACTGATGAACCTTATTATATTCGAATATGAACCTTATGATATGAGATATTGATATGTTCCTTGCTGAACCATGTGTTTGAATAAGACTTACGTTATAATTGAACTTTTGTCTGACCTGAGTTAGTTTGACACCTGAGCCAAATATTTCACTAGTCATGGGGGTTCCATGTCCGTATCAGTGATGCACCTCTGATATGACTCTAGGGCAGTAGAGTGATGTTCTGCCACGTCCCTTATCTGTTATTTGTTATGAGCTCAGTTGGTATTATATTACCTATATATGTCTGTGGGGCGTATGGATGCATCCTAGATCTGATCTGTTATCCGATATGATTTGTCTGGTGAATGATGTCGTGTGCAATACGCGTCTTCACAACTTCTGGGAGCTAGCTACTCCAAATTATTTTCTGAGATTATTTCTCTATATATGTATGATGTTTCTGATATGATATGTTCTGGGCTCGAGGTAGTTAACTAAATATGTATTTGTTATTGCTATGTTAAGTTCTGATTATGATTTGGTGTGTTCAAGTGTTTATGATTATGTGCTGGGTTATTATATGCTATTATATGTGTTTATGCTTTTGTATGTTTATGTGATTACCGTCTGCTATGCTAAGATATGATTAATATGTTTTAATATGATTCGCATGTTGTTATCTGATGTCATGTTAGTTTATTGTTATGTGAATTCTTTGAACTGTGGGATGAATGTATTAGTGTGATAGTTAGTATTATATAAGCTTAATATGTATAGTCTGATCAGTTAATTTTGGGAACTTTGCTTATACGTTAGTGTTTCGTTGTCTATGTGATCTGTCATGTTTGAATTCTGCTGATGATAGGATTTTGATCTGAGAACTGGTTTAGTTATGAAAGCTATTTTGAAAATTGCTAATGGTTATGCTATGTTTTGTTGGTCTATTTAATTATAGTTTGTCTACTATGTTTCTATTTATTTGTGAGACTGCCATGATTTGGACTGCTATTTCCGCTGCTGCAATATTGAATTAAGTGTGTTATGTGAAGGTTAATTAATTTTGTTGAATGCCATGTTTATTTGTTGGTAACTGTTTTTGTTAAGTCATTAGACTCTTCGTTTGGCTTATAAGTAATTTGTTAATTTTGTTATGTGGTTGTTTGGATTTCTGTATATTTGTGCTTCCGCAGAATCCTAAAAGATCCCTCATCATCATTTTATTTTGATTTCGTCATTTGTATATTTTGTTTTGTTTGGCTTTTGTTTCGTTATATCTGTTCACTGGGCTTTGTAAGCTCAGCCGCACTTTTCTTTTCCTGCGGCAGGTATTAAGCGTTCAAGATAAGCTTATGGGATAGCTGATCTGGGTTGAGAGTAGAGACGAGAGCGAGATTCGATTATAGAGATCTTAGATTTATTTTGAAGTTTAGTTATTTATGTTCTCTCTTGAATATTTTTGTAAGGCTTTCGCTTTTGTTTAGTTATTAAAGTTCTGATATGAAACCGTATTGTGATATCTTTACCCTTGTCGGGTCGGGGTGTTACAGTTTCCACTGATAGGCAGTGTTTCCACTGAAGTGGTGTATCCACTGCTAGTGCTGTGAAAGTACTGATGCTATGAAAGTACTGCATATGTAAAGTACTGCTAAATGGCAGTTACAACTTCATTATGTCCACGTTTAATTGGTCATGTAACCACTAACGGCTATAATGGGAATAATTATGAGGCTATTAATGGGCCGATTAATACTCATAATTCCATTGGAATAGCTCAAGAGTAACCTCCTATAAATAGGAGATCTGTTTATGCATGAATGACACATAGAAAACACTAAACACTTCTAAGCGAAAGGGTTATTGAATTGTGCCTAATTCTATAACTGCATTTGGTCTTATCCCAAGTAGATATTCGTGTAACCCAGGCATTAGGGTCGAATAGTTTACTTTGGAAAGTGATCACACGATTCCAAGTGATATCCGGTAACCACCTAGTGGTATTGCTACTGACATTGATTATCTAACCCTGCTACTGGGCTCACACCACCAACATTAGCAACGACGACGCTAAAAAGCCTTCCACGTTGGAATGGCGCCGGATGCACGCTACCATACCCCATGATCTTCTATAAACACGTCCTTCTCAAATAAGTCACAAAATTTGAGATCAGAACCCCTAATATAAGCTTAAGTCCAACTATATAAACTTGCGAGACACTTAATTAACCTTAGTTTTGTTATATAAGCTAATAAGCTCCCTAAACAAGCTTAAACAAGGCCCCCTCATTTTCTACATATGTTAAGGAGTCGTACAAGATTAGTTTCTTACCTCTTGAGA
The DNA here is from genome assembly GCA_019973895.1 of Chrysanthemum seticuspe. Taxonomy (NCBI): domain Eukaryota; kingdom Viridiplantae; phylum Streptophyta; class Magnoliopsida; order Asterales; family Asteraceae; genus Chrysanthemum; species Chrysanthemum seticuspe. The sequence continues at coordinate 93,871,542 of BPTQ01000008.1, forward strand.
TAATTAGTAAGATATTTGAGTTTGATTTGTAATAACTCGAGCTTGAGCTACTTAAGTAGAGTTTCAGGTAATGTTTGTAGCAGTAGATGAGACTCGCAAGCCGTGTCAAGTTTACGTTAGGTTATATGATAGTCTTTTATATACATTTAATTATATTATTATTTACTAGATGAAAGAAGACGAGTCAAGCTTGATATAATATTATGTATCGAACTCAAACTTGAAATGTAGACTTGAACAAGTTCAAGGAGAGTTTCAAGCTCCGTTTGAAGTTGAAAGCTTGAGTCAAGTTATGAGCCCAAGTTTTAGTAGTGGGCGAGTTCGGCATTACTTGGCTTAACTCGATTCAGTTACACCCTTGATTTTGATGCAGTGGACTACTAGTCTGGTAGATAATTAACTTTGATTATGTAGAGGAAAACCAAGTGTACGAATATCATAGAGTTTTAGTGGTGTTATCATTTTCAAAGTCTAATCATTCAAATTATACATGCTAGTCTAATTAGTAATCACCACTACGCTTTTAAAAGTTTTGAATAACTAGAATGTCAATGTAGGGATTAGTCGGATCGCAATGTCGAGTTGGATACCCCTATTACCCAACCAAAAAAAAAGAAAAATAAAACAAAAAATGAATAACTAGAAATGTGAATCAGACAAGCAACTCTGTCTGATTATTTCACTTAAAAGGAAACCCAAACAATATCCTGTGCATTACAACTCATTTAAAAAGGCGTAAATAAGTTTTGATAAGCAACACCAACAATGTTTTGAATGCCTGGAGTACATTACACCGGGATTTAAATTTGTCATGAGCCTGAAACATGATAAATTTGGTGGAGGATACCAAAACCACTGATATTTGCTCACAAGCTGTCTACTGGGCAATTTTCAAGTACAAGACAGGTGATCGGTTCTAAACAAAGTAAGTATTATTGAAGATGAACAAACGAAGCAATAAAGGTGATGTCAGCATTTGTTCTCAAAATCCAGCAACACTTAGAAATTATGAATGTAAGTACATGTACTGTTGAATAGATGGCCTCAAAGTTTTGCCATGAAACAAGAATTTCAAATGGAGACCAACTAACTCTAAAAAACTTATGAACCATATAGTTGTAGCAGATCAAAGAAACATAACATCTCCCTTGTGCGTTGTACCATAAGCTGTTATCCAAGATTATTCTCAATAACCCCTGCATGAATCAAGTAAAGCATCTCATCAGATAATGCTAAGCATAATAGATGATATGAAAAATAGCAATGACAGTGTGTGATCCAACAGTAATGCTACCGCTGTTCCAAATCCACAAAAGTGACTTGGTTTATGGTTTCGACCAAACATAGAAAGAAGCATTTTCATACATCCTTTTGTACTTCTTTCTTTAATATGTTTGATTCAAATCAAATATAACATTTAAAGAACCAAACAGGACGAAACGCAAAATGTGGTTTAGTTGAAATTCACACTTGGGAGTTGGGTACTTGTTTTTTCTAACAAAACCCATCCCTTTGTATCTACCTTCGAGGCTTCAAAGTATTTCACTGTTTATATCTAACATTCAAAGCAAAATGATAAGTCTCAAAGCACAGATGGGTTCGACATGACCTGGGTCCAATGAGCATTTTCAAGTCCTATTCTTTATGTGGTTGCTAGTTTAATTGAGTGGTTATGCATTGATAACAATTTAGCCATCCATTGGTTTGAAATATGGCTTGGCTCTATCCTATCAAATGTTCAATGCTAGTATACAATCACTTAAGTCCCAATAGAAATGATCAACCATTTCTACTAAGCTAGTTGTCTGTCATGTTTGAAACAGTAATGATCAACCATTCCTAAGCTAGTTGTCTGTCATGTTTGCTTATGCTTTTAACTCATATGTAAAACTATCATATCTTAACAGTCACAAGCCACCTTGCAGAGCTATCTTCTCTTGAGGAAAACAATGCATTAAAGTTGTATTAGTGATTGATTACTACTCAGTAAACTACATATACACAATCATCAGAGATTAGTCCAGTATATAGTAAACAGCACCCTCAAAGCCCTCTTTTTGCTACTATCAATATAGTCTCAATGGTGTTATGGTTCACTGATAAGATCTGCAAGGTAATCTCATAGCATACATAACTGAACTGTTAAGTACGGTAAGCCAGTAACTCTATAACTAGTTCTCATCAATTCACTGCCATCAACAATCATAACTTAACTATTTATCACTCCTTTAATAAAGGCATATCAATTTCGCAAATTCCTTTTAACTCTTATTTCTCTATCCATATTTTCTGTAGTTATTTATAAATAGATCTAACTGCTTCTGGGAAATTGTATTTTCTGATCCTGCAGATGATTTGAACACCATTGTAAAACCATCTGTTACATTATGCTGATACTTGATTCAAAAGCTAATAGCCTAAATGCTTTGGAGGCATGTTCAGTTTCCAGTGTTGTATTGTACCCGTCGGGTTACGTTCAAGTACTCAAGTATCTATCAGGTGCTTGAGATCACATACAAAGTAGACTAATTTTATTGACAGCATAGCAGATGACGTGCAAATTGTGAGCGATAATCAGTCCTGGTTTAACGACAAAGTAGAGCTGCTCAAAAGTGTGGTTATTTCTCGGGTTTACAGGGGGTAGGTATATGATCAGTCTACATTCTACCTCCCCCATACCCCGCTCCGGCGGGATTGGGTATTGTTGTATGCACACACACCAAATATCGCAAATGTGCCTTTATGTTTAGTCCTTTTCATACTAGCGAACTTGAAATAATCATGCATCGTTTGAACCAAGTATCATATAGTACTAAAAAATTTTAAGATCTCCTATTGGGATATACTTTCAAGGTCTTCACATGATCAGATCATCTAAGTAATCTAAACTCCACCACTGAATTCGCCAGTCTTTCTGAATTTAAGATTTTTTTATCAAGTTTCCTTGGACTACACGAGTTTGGTGCATCTATGGATCTCTCTCTAACAAGTATTGTGATGATGCAGAATAGACATACAGATAAAAACATAACTAAGGGGGTGTATAAGATTCCTTATCAATTCTTCTAATTGCATTTTAGTTAAAAAGATACGCAGTTTTGACAATGATTTGAGATTGCTCGTCCAATCATTTCAAGGTGAAATAAGCAGCATTGAATAATCAATTTGAAATTGTGTACCACCTTATCCCAAACTCCTTATCTGATTATTTCAAAACCATTTCTAAATCAACTTGCGCACAACATATGCAAAATATCTTTTTTACGTTCAATCAATATTCAGCCTAACTCGTACACAAAATTCCCTAAAAAAATTCATGTTGACGAGTTTAATTGTGTTCCTCCATCACAAACTATCTATACACATAGAGAAAGTGAGTAATCATCTTGCAAACTACTTATCTGATTATTTCAAGCGCATACACAGTTTTTATCAGCAATCCCAAAAACCCCCCAAGTGCACTCTAGCACAATTCTACATCGACAACGTAAAGTTACCATCTTGCAATACATCACATTGCTATCCATCACAAACCGACCTACACACATAAAGTTATCGTCTTGCAACTTTATTAACCATTTTAACTAAACCAACACGCATAAATTTACCATCTTGCAACAATATTAACCATTTTTTATATATAAAAAATCTCGCAAAAATACAAGCACTTTAATTAAGAAATCCCAAACACCCCCCCCTGAGCACATTATCACAATCCTATATCAACACCTCACCCAAAATCAAGGACCACAAGATAAGATCCTTAAAACCATTTCTAAATCAATTTGCACGCAACATAGACGAAATTTGTTTTCGTTCAACAAAATTTTACTCACTAAATACTTCACATTTCCAATACTCAACCTCACTCGCATACAAAACATCCTACCAGAATTCACGTTAACGATTTTAAACGCGTTCACAAAATAACTTACACATATAAACTAACCATCTGGCAATCTACTTATCTCAAGTTACATAAACAATTTTTATTAGCAACCCCACAGACCCCAAACGGGAGGGCTATAAGATAACATCCTTATAACCATTTCTAAATCAACTTACGCACAACATAGTTCAAGAAATGCTTACTCGTTATATTCTTCACATTTCCAATATGTAACTTTATTATTTCCCGAGTTTATGGGGTGTTTGTTTAAGCTTACATGTGGGCTTACGAGCTTAAATGTTTTCAGCTTATGTTTCATAAGCCTCCTTTTTTTGGGACTTACGAGATATAAGCCGAAATCAAATAAGCTCATAAGCCCGCGATACTAACTATTAGAAAAACCTAAAGTAATCAATCAAGATAACGCGTAAACGCAAACCAAATATCGCGATACCTGACTTTGCGAACAAGGATGGACTTAAGCTTCCTAGCCAAGTCCTGACTCTTCAACCTCCTTTCCATATTCTTCCTAGCCAAAACCCTCTTCTCACTATTCTTAACATGATATATTTGCTCATTTTTAATCATCCTTTCAATCCCACTTGACTGCATTATCCTCTGCATATAAGTTAACCCTCTTTCTAAGTTATTGTTCAGGATCTTCACGCGAATTGATCTCCATTGCTGTGAATTGGAGGTTAGGGTTGTGTTTGGATGACTGAATATTGATTTAAAAGTGTTCATTTTTTTTCTAGGGTTAGGGTTTTGGATTTTTTGAATTTGTGGGTTTATGTGTGAATTTGTGAAATGGGTTTTGTTGAAAACTTGAAATGAAACGGGTTTTTAAAAGACCCGGTTGATGTAAAAGGATCCGGTCTATAACAAAAAGACGTCAATGCCCCGCAAATCATAAAGGTGCGTTTGTTAGAGAGAAATTCAGAGAAAAGAAATGAAGTAGAGAATAGAATCTCAGAGAATGGAAATCAATAGAGAATTTTGTTCAATTCTTATGTTTGGTAACAACAGAGACTTGACCCGAAAAATGAATTTTTTTTTTATTTAAATAATATTTTGTCTAAATAAAAATTCTTAAAAATTATTTTTAAAAAAAATATCTTTTTTTTTTAAATTTATTTTTTAAAAATTTATGTACTTTCTTTTAAAAAATTATTTAAAAAAAAATATTTTTTAAAAATGTATTTATTTAAAAAAAAAGCCTTGTTTTTTTAAATAAAATGTTTTTTAAAAATGTATTTATTTAAAAAAACTTATTTAAAAATATTAAAAAAACATTTTTTAAAAAAAATATTTAAAAAAAAAATATTTTTAAAAATATTTAAAAAAAATATATTTTTAAAAATATTTAAAAAAAAATTATTTTTAAAAATGTATTTAAAAAAGAAAACTTGTTTTTTTTTTAAAAACTATTTTTTGAAAATGTATTTATTTAAAAAAACCTTATTTTTTTTAAAAAACATTTTTTTTAAAGTATTTTTTAAAAATGTATTTATTTAACAAAATTATAGTTGTAAAAAAAAAAAAACATTTTTTCGAAATAATAATAATCCATTTCTCCAATTTCTCCACCAAAATAAAGGAAATGGAGCTAGCCAAATTACACTACCCAAGTCTCTCCATTTCTCTCCATTTCTCTACCGAATTTCTCCGCTTTTTCAATTCTCGGTACCAAACAAGAGAAATGGAACCATTTCCAATTCTCTTGCCTCAATTCCCGGTACCAAACACACTAGTGGGGACTGTTCGGCATAGGCCATCTACGATAACACATTTAATTAAAGCTTTTAAAGCATTTACAAATTACAATGTATCAAGTCTTTTAAACTTGATATATGTTGATACAAAAGTTAGGCGTTCCTTATTTGGACTTCAGTTCCCGTATCAATTAGACCTTAATGCTTGAGACTTGCGCACTAAGAAAACATAAAACACCTTTAGGCTTATCGTGGGATTGTCTCCCACGATTATTCTCCGGCGTGAGAGTAAGTAATCGAGTTTTAGGGTTTAGTGGAGAGTTAGGTTTTGTGGTCGTACCTTTAATGAGGGCCGAGATGCCCTTTATATACACACGAAGTCCTTGTTGGTTTCGTGTTCCCCAACCTTCGGCGTATCCCGCCTAAGTCGGTTGGTTGATACATATCCCATCAATAAGAGATATCCGATATCAAGACCATAAATAACTTCGGGTTTGGGCCTTCGTGAGCCCAAACCGTTACCGTGTTAGCCCACTCGTACTGGGCTCGAGTGTTAGTAGCGTCCATTGGTTGGGTTCGTGACCCGAATGCGGACTATACGTCATCATGTCCCCCCAGTCTAGTATGCGCAGGGCGGAACCCGCGGATGCTAGACTAATAATTGTAGCAAATATATTCCTCGAGGCGTAGCGGGGAAGCTTCAAAGTTTTCCCGCCTAAGAGAAGATACGGTGGATCCAGTCTAATTAGGTCAAATATATGCTTCGTAAAATGTAAAAAAATGGGTAGAGGGTGTGCCACGTCAGCAACTCCTATCCACACGTTTAGAGATAGTGGGTTCCACATGTCGATCATCGCATGGATGTGGAACCCTATATAAACTACCGCCTCCTTTCCACTGTGGTTATCACAGTAAAAAGCATTTCCACAATTGTTAAAAAAGCTCGACATATCAACCAAGAAACCCACAAACTTTTAAAGGTAACAGCGCGTGCGCATTCAAAATCTCACCATGGTTCTTGGATTAACTGACTTCTCATCCGATATAACCGAGGACGAACTTCGTGAGTTCACTTCGGAGTATTATATCCCGCTCGCGCTGCATCCGGTAGTTCCGGCTGCGCACGCGTCGATAGCGGATTTCCCTGAAGGGAAAGTGGGGGTATACACACGTTTTTTCGAATTTGCAAATCAACGTGTGCCTATCTCCTTATTCTTGTGCGACGTTCTAAATTACTATCGCCTACACATATCCCAACTGCACTGTATAGGCGCAGCAAAAATAACAAACTTCGAGGTGAATTGCCGTTTGTTGGCGATTAACCCCACCATTTATCTCTTCCGCGCGTTTTACCATACGTCGTGGTCGAACGGGTGGGTTTCTTTTGCTAAGCGCGCAGGACGGCTGCAGTGTTATACTGAGAAATTAGACGCGCTTAGGAACTGGAGAGAGAAGTTCTTTTGGGTTGATGAAGCGTTGTTCCCCTGGGGCTTCGGCTTCTATACCCAGAGTTCGCTACCGAAGGATGAGAGCCCACTCCCTGGAACGTACAGCACTGATGATGCGGAAACGATAAACGCCAATCGTATTCCCATCAATTCCTATCAAGAGGAATTTTTGGTGCACATGGGCATTAGTCGCAACTATTTCGATAGTCCTGAAGAGGTGCCAACCTTCCTAGACGCGAATGACCAGGGTGGGTGCTCGTCCTTCCTTCTCCCTTGCTTTATTAGTGTGAGCATTTCTTTTCGCCATTGTATTATATATAACTCTTGTTTTTGTTTGTTTCTTGCTGCGCAGAGATGGATTTGTTCAGCGTTGTTCGCTTGGCAAAACCCCGCCAGGTCACCGTGGGGGTGCACCCTTTGAGAGAAGGAGAAGTCCCCATTTTTGGATGCTACCGCGGGGCGCACCATGGAGATGAATCTGGAGGAATCGGGGGGTGGTTTCCCCGTTGTGCTGGAGGCGACCCCTCTGCGCAGCGTGCCCAGCCCCAGGGTACACTCCCCTGGAGTGGAGCTTTCACGCACAGATGTAGCGGGGAGCGTGGGGGTCCTTAGGGTAGAGCCAAAGGAGGCAGGCCAAGGAGTAAAGCGCAAGATAGCGCCTGGTGGTGATGGCGCAGGCTCATCCAGGAGAAAACGTCATGTCATTCTTGACGCGGAGTCGTCATCAGACGATGTATCCCCCCCCCCCCCTGTGCAACTGAGACCGCTCCACCCAAGTAAGTATTGTCGCCGAAGCACTTATCACATTCCCTGTTTATGTTATGAAATAATCACTAATTCTCCTCTTTTGCGTGCAGTGTTGAAACCGTTGGGGTTACTATTGAGCGTTCTGGGGAGTCGCCACCCGAGGCGAGTCCCTTTCGCGCTGACTTTTCTGAGCCAAAGAACCGAGACGCCGAGCCGTTGGTATCTGGGGATGTGCCCATGGACCATCTTGTTGAGGAGCTTGTGTTGGCTGTTGCGCACCAGGCTACATTGGTTGCGCAGCTAAGGTCAAGGTATTCTGGGGAGAGTAGCCAGAGCGAGCAAAAGGATAAGAAAATTGCGCTGCTGGAGGCGCAGCTGGCCAGTGCTTAGGCTGAAGCAGAGGCAGCGAGCTCCTATGCCAAAAAACTTGCTGGGGAAAAGATGTCGTTGCTTACCCAAGTGAGCCAGGAGCGTGCCGCATTAGAGGATTATAAGGCTACTTGCTTCTGGGCTCTTGGATATTTGGAGAATGGGAAGAACGAGCACTTCTCTCGGTTGGAGGAGTTTCGTGCCACCGTGGGAGGCTTGCTGGAAAAGCAGGAGATGAAGCTACGCAAGCTCAGCATCGAATACGATGAAGAGCTATATCCCCATCTGGTTTCCACAATTGCTGAGCGCAGGTGGCTCATCAGCCATGGTTTGCGCCTTGCTGCCCTCAACACTTTGGAATCTCGAGAGGTGAAAGACGCCTTTGGGGGTGTTGTTCAGTGCGCGTTGGCGCGTGGCAAGGCGGAGGCCATAGAAGAGCTTCATGAGAGCGGCCTGTTGACTGTGCCTGCCGCACAGGTGCCCGGGTATAATGAGCGTGCCTATGATGATCTGGTCGCTGCGATGGAGAAGATGAAGCTGTTGGAGCTTCCTCAGATTGCCCAGTTGGAGCGCGACCAGGATTATCCCATAGGTTTGATTATGGAGGGGTTAACCTTGGCCCGACACCGTGCTGATGATGCAGAGGCGCAACCTGATTACTTTTTGAAGCCTGACGTGTCACAGCTGCAAGTGCGTATCTTTGTTCGCCCACGCGATATCCTGAAACCCTTTGCGCTTGAGAAGGAAATCCCTTTGAAAGAATCCTTAGAGGCCCATGCCATGAGGCTTGCAAAGAAGAAGGGCGTGAAGGGAAAGGCCATTCTTTGTGGTCTTGGCGCAGCGCATCTCCCGAGATCCGACGGGGTACCTGTTAGTGTGGCAACGGTATCGCGCCAGGATTATGATCTGTTGAAGAGACTTAAAGAGGCTGGGGACGCTGCGTATCGTGTTGAGAGCTCACATCTTAGGCGTTGTAATAGTATATAGGCTATAGCATCTTTGTAGATATCCTTCTGTATGAACTTGTGGTCCATAATTAAATTTCCCTTTTTTGTTGAAGGTGTGTTGATCCATATGTTTTATCGACAGTGGTTGCGATTATAATGTTTGTACTTAGTTATCTGTCTTTGCATAAAGAACGTCCTTGTTGTCTAAGAATCAAACGATTATATAAACGCGAATAGTATATGAAGTCCATAATCGTGTATGAAAATCATGACTTAATGTACTTGAAACATAATTTCTAAGTACTTGTAACATAATCGTGTATTGTGTGATATGCAGCGTACTGTAAATATCATATCGAGGAGTCAAGAGTCTTGATTCCTAGTTTGTTAAACGCGCACAGTGTGCATTGTTGCGCATCCATCGTGGGGTGCACATTGAACTTATTCCAACGTCTTGAGAATAAGGTGTTTAACAAGGATGCATGATCCGATGTTGATGGGTTTGCAACCCTCTTACTCAACGAGTTATTTAGTAGGTTTACTCATCCTTTTACCATCGTGGGTTTTAGTAAGTGCATGCACGCCATGTAGGCAAAAGATAATATAATAACAATGTTGAGACATAAATAATACTACGTATGTAAATAACAAAGTGAAATGTGTCGCGGAGTTAGCTAGAAACCGCGACGTTTTATTAATACTTGCAAGTTTTGTAAAAAAGAAAAAAGACATTTGCCTAAGTAAAACAGAATGTAAATACACGGATACTTATTGAGCACTTTACTAAAGTGCGGGGGTGTGCGTGCGTTGGGCCGTAACCTTTCCTAAAGATAACATCGTTTGAGATTGCAAATGTTCCATGTGCGTGGTAGCTCACGACCATCCATGTTACGCAGTTTGTACGCGCCTTTTCCCAATGCTTCAATGACCTCATAAGGTCCTTTCCACTTCGGTCCGAGTTTTCCTGTATCTTCGGCATGGCTCGCATCATTGGCGCGGTATACAAAGTCGCCTGGTCTGAATGAGGTGCTTCGAACTTTAGTATCGTAGTATCCTTTCATTTTTGATTTAGCTCTCGCCTCACATATAGCTGCGCGTTCGCGCCTTTCTTCCAACAGGTCCAAGTTTATACGCCGTTCATCGTCATTGGTTGTGACATTAACTTCGGTAGTACGAATAGTTGGCATCCCAATTTCGGCTGGTATGACGGCTTCTGTCCCATAGACAAGAGAAAAGGGAGTGTCTCCCGTGCTAATTTTGATTGTCGTGCGGTGTGCCCACAAAACATGCGATAATTCCTCCACCCACCTCCCTTTGTGTTTGTCTAAGCGTGCTTTAATTCCTTCACCCAGACTACGATTTGCACGCTCGACCAAACCATTGGTTTGTGGGTGTTTAACTGACGCGAAGTGCTGTGCAATATTTAGTTTCTCGCACCATTCCTTGAAAGGGTTGTCACAGAATTGTTTTCCATTGTCTGAAATGATTTCCCCAGGTAATCCGAAACGGATACGATATTATCCCAAACAAATCGTTTTACCTGATTACCTATGATTGTTGCGACCGCCTTTGCCTCAATCCACTTAGTGAAATAGTCTATAGCCACAATAAGGAATTTCAGTCCCCCTGCTGCAATAGGGAAGGGGCATGCAATGTCGATACCCCATTTATAGAATGGTCATGGCGACGTAATAGGTGTTAGCTCCTGTTGTGGTCGGCGTGGGATGGGTCTATGAACTTGGCAGTTGCCACACTTTTTTTTATCAAATCCCGCGCGTCACGGTGCATCGTAGGCCAGTAGTATCCTGACCGTAAGGCGCGTGCTACAATGGACCGTGGTCCTGAGTGCATATTGCATGAACCGGCGTGGATCTCTCGGAGTACGTAATCTGCTTGAAGGGGTCCGATACATCGAAGCCATGGTTGTAGAAATGAACGCCGATATAATATACCATCTCGAAGTTCAAACCTCTGTGATGTGCGACGTATTCGTCGGGCATCCTTCTGCTCCTGGGGCAGTATGCCCTTGCTTATAAACTCGACAATTGGAGTCATCCATGTAAGACCTTGCTCCTCTATCACCGTGGATATCTCCATCTCTGAGATGGACTTGATCTTAAGAGTCTCCACCAATACTTGTTTTGACAGGTGCGTGATGTGCCCGGTAGGTGCAAGTTTTAAATTTATAAAAGGTGAATTACCAATATTACCAATAACACATACGAGCAAGTATACTCGTCCGTTATAGCAAGATTATGAAGGTAAGTCGGGATCGTTCGCAGGGATTTGAGTGAATCAGAGCACAAGTTTGAATTAACGGAGTCTATCAAAAACATATAACAAAGCAAATAGATATAATGAAATTCAGATGATTAAAAACTACACTTGCTCAAACTAGTATCATATCATAGATTAATGTGATTGTATTAACTACTTAACATGTTGGTTGTGATAATTAGTTGAAAACTAATCTATTGTTCTTACAAGTTAAACCTTCGTCAAGATTTTAGTTCATAAAAACAAGCTTTAAGTTTAACCAATCAATTCAAGATCAATTCAAGTTTCATAAGTCTACTTTCATAAACTTAAACACAAAAACATCCACTTGTTCATCAAATTGCTTAAGAAATGGTCAATACAAAAGGTACCCGATCATAGACAAAAGGCTACAATTAATTTTCAACAACTAATCTTACGACCATTTAGATGTTTCCAACTAATCCAATTTGATAATCAAAAAGCATTTCTATTACAACCACACCTTAGTTCCTTTGTATAATCAAGAATAATGGGTAAAAACAATCATCCATAGACAAAATGATTATGACTAGTTGAATAATACGAAGTTCTTTCGACCCCAACGATAGTTACCAATTAGCCAAACTTGATTACCAAATGTCACTATGAAACTTTAGCACAATTGGATCTTAGAATCAACTTGAAATTGAATTAAAACATGTTAATACAATCACTAACTAATCATATAATAATCAACATCATTTAAGCAAGTGTATAAAGAAACTAGCCACTCATAGCAAACATGAACATAAACTCATAACTTTGATCATTAGAAAACATGATTAAAAGTCTTACAATGCTTGGAATAAGATTACAAATGATGAAGTAATGATTCCCAAAGGATCGTGGTGGACTTCTTAGTGTTTTGGCTTCCAACGGTGGAACTTATGGAACTCCAAACTTCTCTGGATTTCTAAGGACGAATTTCAGGAGGTTAAGGCTTGGTTTGATGAGTAGAGAGCTTTTTAATTGAAGTGTATCTAATATGCTCACAATTAGCCTCTATTTATACTAATTCCAAGGCCTAGGGTGTTAAATGCTTGACTTGGCCTCCAAGGAGTAAGGAAGGGACTAGAATACATCAAGAGAAGGACCTAGAATCGTTTGGATGCAAAGGGGAAGCTTAGTGATGAAGATTTGACAACTGCAGCTTCTTCAACCGGATCGGTCATACGACCAACCGATCCGGTTAGTCTTCAATAATAACATACTGACCGATCCGGTTGCGGGTTGCGACCGATCGGTCGGTCATGGCAAAAACATGTATTCCGACCAAATGCCAACCGATCCGGCTGAAGGTGTAACCGGATCCGGTTGGATCTTCTGAGATAAGAAACTTGATCTATACTCTTCACTCTGACTTGTAGAACTTGGTTCTTCAATCACTAAGGTCTTCAAAGGTACTTGGGATTTAGCTTTACTGAGACGGGGATCTTCGATTAACTGCATATTTCCACATTTTCCTCCATTTCCCTGCACTTGGTTATGAATACTAGACAAACATCTCTAGATACGATTAAGTGCTAAAATCACACAAATATAACCAAATAACAGATATAAAAGTACAAACAATGCTACTAAAAACATGCACAATCTGAGTGTTATCAAATTCCCCCACACTTAAACTTTGCTTGCCCTCAAGCAAATCTAGGACAAACATCCACTGGGACAGAATCGTGATTATGAAAAATGTGATGCAAATCAACCAAGTATAAATACGAGAGAAGATTCATCAATTATGCTTATAAAGGTGAAACATCAAGATGTTTGACAATATCCAATGATTTTCTTGCATGATAAACATTTCAAAACACCTCACGAAAAATAATGGAATATAATTCACTCAATCACTCATTTTAGTGGAGTAACAAGATAAATCACACTCATTGCTCAGTCATGATTAGATTATTACCATAAGCTTGTACAAGAAACAAAACTCCACCGATGTGGCGTGAGCACCAAGTAAAAACATCTAAAGAGGGCTTTTATTCGGGTTATAATGATAGGCTAAGGGTTAAGGGTATGGATAAGGCATGGGAATGTTTAATGAAATTGGTGTAAAAATAAAAATGAAATCAAGTCTAATACCCATGTTGCTAGCTACCAAACATTCCACGAACCAGATAAATGATTATAGCTTTGCTTTCTTCTTTTTCACTTTCTTTGCTTTGCCATGTCAATTATTCTTCGATCATAGCACATTGGCTATTATTTCCATACTTTCAACGCATTTTTTTTTTTTTTTTTTTTTTTTTTTTTTTTTTTTGAACATAAACTCATAACGCATGGCTCAATCAATCACAAATGAAGTGGTACTCATAATCATTTGAACAATCTTAACTTTCCATGAAACTAGCAACCAACCGTTAGACATTGATAAGGGGTAGGCTAAGGTTTAAAGTGTAAAATCTTTTTTTATTTTCTGGGTGAAGCAAAAATGAAAGGGATGGCTCAGAAGGTGTAACTAGGGGTATCTAGTGCTAAAAATGAGCACTACAAATGGGTCCATGTGGGTGGTTAACTAACCGATGAGGCTAGCTAATATATCATTAGATGTAAAAATGGAAGGCCATTTGGGTTAAATCCTAAGTTGCCTCTTTATCACACGAATTCACTTATATCACACGAATGCAATCTCACTGCGGTCTGGTAATGATTTACAAGCACAAGTTCTAGAATAAATAAAATCACCGGCACACTCATAAAAAGTTCTAAGCATAAAAGGTGTATGCTAATAAGAAGTAGGCTTAAATCCTCACAATTTAGTGGAAAGGGTATAATATGTGTTAGCAAATGTTTATCGATCCCAGAATGGATTGCAATAGTAATCAGAACACATCTCGAAGTTTCAAATATTACCAGTGGAATGATCCAGTTATTCTAATAGATAATCCTAAAAGTGTGAAAACAACTAGATCACAAGGGCAAACAAAATTTAAAATTTAAGCGTGAAAACTCTAATTTTTCCTATTCACCCCCCCACACTTAAGTTAGACATTGTCCTCAATGAAAAACGAATTTCAAAGTATAGAAATAGGGAAAATAGAGATGAAACCAGATATGTCAACGAGTTTATCAGCTTAAAATTCTTTCTTCATTCCTGGCGTCCACTAGAGAAATCATCACCTGCACACAATCTTATAAACAAACAAAAGGTTTTATTAAAAGGGTGGCACTCCCCCACACTTAAGTTCAACCAAAGGTTAAGACTTTGGGGAGTGACCACAGAAAATCAAATACGAAACACACGGGTTGCCTCCAGAGAAGCGCTTGTTTTATTACCGAGTCATCAACCTGACTCGATTCTTCCCGAATTTATTCAGCTGCAAGGGCAGCTTTGAACATTTTATAGAGTTCGGGGATGTACATGAATTCTTCACCAGTATCTTCAATATCGTTCCAGACGAATTCAGCAGTTGGTTTCCATGGAACAGTTTGTGGAATTCTTCCAGGAAATGGTGCTACAAAAGTGATAGTTTCGAATTCATTCTCATGGTGTCTCCAGGACACTGCCGCAACTGAAACTTCATTCGTTTGCTCCTTATCGTAGTATAACTTGATTCGGTGTCCATTAACAATGAAACTTCCACCTTGTTTGTCATAGAGCTCGACATACCCAGATGGATATCCATGTTTAACGACGTATGGTCCAAACCATTTTGGTTGTAACTTAGGAGCTTTGAATTTGAATTTCATGTTAAAAAGCAGAACTTTATCTCCTGCTTTGAATTCTTTTCGAATTCGTAGCTTTTTATCATGATAGGCTTTTGTTCTGGCTTTATACAGTTTGGAGTTTTCATAAGCTTGGAGTCTTAATTCATCGAGTTCGTGCAATTGCAGAAATCTTTTCTCTCCAGCTATTTTGAGATCGGTGTTACATTGTCTGAGCGCCCAATAAGCACGATGTTCAACTTCGAACGGCAAATGACAAGTCTTCCCATACAGGAGTCTGTAGGGAGTTGTACCAATTGGTGTTTTATAAGCCGTACGAAATGCCCACAGAGCATCATCAAGTTTCCTTGCCCATAAAGACGGATTGTCTTTTACGGTTTTTTCCAGTATTCTTTTGAGAGCTCTGTTGGTATTTTCGACTTGACCACTAGTTTGTGGATGATAAGCAGTCGCAAATCGATGATGAACTCCATATCTTTTCATGGTTTTTTCCATTTGTTGATTGCAGAAATGAGTTCCACGATCGCTTATGAGTGCTTTGGGAATTCCATAACGAGCGAAAAGCTTTTTGAGAAAATTAACGACGACACGAGCATCGTTTGTTGGTAAAGCTTCAGCTTCTGCCCATTTGGACACGTAATCTATAGCAACGAGAATGTATTCGAATTTGTGGGATTTAGGGAAAGGTCCCATGAAATCTATTCCCCAAATATCGAATATTTCACACACTTGAATGCTTGTTAATGGCATTTCATCCCTTCGAGAGAGATTGGTGGTTCTTTGACAAGCGTCACAGTTTTGAACAAGTGTATGTGCTTCTTTGAATATTGTTGGCCAATAGAATCCAGCATCAAAAACTTTCTTAGCTGTGGTGGAAGGACCATAATGTCCCCCAGTTGGGCCATGGTGACATTCGTCAAGAATTTTACGAGTTTCGGAACCAAAAATACATCTTCGGATCATCCCATCGGGACACATTTTGAAAAGATATGGTTCTTCCCAAAAATAGTATTTAAGTTCTGAAAAGAATTTGCTTCTCTGAGCATGAGTTAGTCCTTTTCTGAGAATTCCTCCGGCGAGGTAGTTTGCAAAGTCAGCAAACCAAGGATCGTCATTTCCGTCGATGGTCATGAGAGTTTCATCGGGAAAATAATCATCGATTTCTTCTTCTTTTAACTCCTCAAGATTAGGATTTTCGAGACGAGATAAGTGGTCAGCAGCAAGATTCTCTGCTCCTTTCTTGTCTTTGATTTCGATGTCAAATTCTTGGAGTAACAAAATCCATCGAATAAGGCGTGGTTTAGCGTCTTGCTTGTTGAATAGATATTTGAGTGCCGAATGATCGGTAAAAACGACTGTTTTTTAGAGCACAAGATATGATCGGAATTTGTCAAAGGCAAAAACGACAGCTAGTAATTCCTTTTCGGTGACGGTATAATTCTGCTGGGCACTATTCAGTGTCTTGCTTGCAAAATATATAGGCCGAAAGTGTTTCCCTTCGCGTTGTCCTAAGACAGCTCCAACAGCAAAATCGCTTGCGTCGCACATAAGTTCGAAAGGTAGTGACCAATTAGGTGAAACCATGATCGGAGCACTAGTAAGTTGAGATTTCAGTGATTCGAAAGCTTTTATGCAATCAACATCGAAGTCAAAGATAGATTCTTTCTCAAGAAGTTTTGTCATTGGACGAGATATTTTGGAAAAATCTTTGATGAATCTGCGGTAAAAACCAGCATGTCCTAAAAAACTTCTAACGGCTTTGACGTTGGTTGGTGGTGGAAGTTTTGAGATGACATCGACCTTTGCTTTGTCGACTTCCATTCCAGCACTAGAGATTTTGTGGCCAAGCACAATTCCTTCGGTTACCATAAAGTGGCATTTCTCCCAGTTGAGAACAAGATGTGCAGCTTCGCATCTTTCGAGCATTTTATCGAGATTAGAAAGGCAAGTTTCGAATGACTCTCCAAAGACTGAAAAATCATCCATGAAAACTTCCATGGAGGTTTCTAGCATGTCTTGGAAGATGGCGATCATACATCTCTGAAAAGTTGCAGGTGCATTACAAAGACCAAAAGGCATACGCCGATATGCGTAGGTTCCAAAAGGACAAGTAAAGGTGGTCTTTTCTTGATCGTTAGGATCGATGGGAATTTGAAAATATCCTGAAAATCCGTCGAGGAAACAAAAGAATTTATTTCCCGCTAGTCTTTCAAGCATTTGATCCATGAATGGGAGTGGAAAATGATCCTTTCTGGTGGCTTTGTTTAACTTACGATAGTCAATACAAACACGCCAACCGGTGACAGTTCTAGTTGGAACTAGCTCATTTCGCTCATTAGTTACAACCGTCATTCCTCCTTTCTTTGGAACACAGTGAACAGGGCTTACCCAAGGACTATCCTCAATTGGGTAAATGATTCCAGCATCAAGAAGTTTAATGATTTCCTTTTTAACAACTTCTTTCATGTTGGGATTGAGTCTACGTTGACGTTCTACCACAGG
Source organism: Chrysanthemum seticuspe (assembly GCA_019973895.1). Classification (NCBI taxonomy): domain Eukaryota; kingdom Viridiplantae; phylum Streptophyta; class Magnoliopsida; order Asterales; family Asteraceae; genus Chrysanthemum; species Chrysanthemum seticuspe. The sequence goes on from BPTQ01000008.1 coordinate 93,889,126, forward strand.
TTTAATCCCTTCTTCGAAATTGATTTTGTGTTTGCAAAAATTAGGACTAATTCCTGGGATATCAGATGTTTTCCAAGCAAAAGCTTGTTTGTGATTTTTGAGTACGGAAACTAAACTTTCTTTCTCATCATCCTCAAGTAATGAAGATATGACTACTGGAAGAAGTGAGTTCTCCTCCAGATAAGCATATTCAAGATGATTTGGGAGAGGTTTGAGTTCGAGATCTGTGGGTGGTTCTTCGATAGAGGATTTTATTCGCATTTTTTCATTGAAAGTGATTTCCTCAAAATTTTCTTCCTCTTCCTCTATTTCTTCTTCTTCTGAGTTATCTTCTTCAAATTCTACTTTCATGAAATCATCAAACTCTTTGTCAGAATCTGTTTTATTGATTTTTTCAGAAGTAGTCATGAATGGATCGGATTCGTTAAGTAATGCATCTAATTCCTCATCAGTGACTTCATCAATAACATCGACGTTAAAACAAGTGTCATCGCTGGAATGTGGGTAGCGCATTGCTTTATCGATAAGAAAAGTGATTCGATCTTCCCCAACTCCAAGGTTGAGTTCTTTTCCTTTAACTTTGATGATTGCGTCGGCGGTGTTTAGGAAAGGTCTTCCTAAAATGAGTGGGACTTTACTATCTTCTTCCATTTCCAAAATTACAAAGTCCACGGGAAATATGAATTTACCGACTTGAACAAGCATATTCTCAGCAATTCCCACAGGATATTGATAGGAATGATTTGCCAACCGAATGCTCATTTTTGTTGGTTTCAGGTTGTTGTTGCACAACTTGGAATAGAGTGAATAAGGCATCAAATTGATACTTGCGCCAAGATCGGCTAAAGCATCACATTTAACGTTATTACCGAAAGTACATGGAATAAGAAAGCTCCCAGGATCTCCGAGCTTTGGTGGAATTTTGTTTTGAACTATAGCTGAGCATTCTTCGTTAAGAAAAGTTGCTGATATTTGCTCAAGCTTGCTTTTGTTATTAAGAAGTTCTTTCAAAAATTTCCCGTAATTGGGCATTCCGGCTATAACATCAACGAGAGGAACATTGAGTCTAACCTCTTTGATTATTTCGATAAACTTCTTATAACGCTCTTCCATCTTCTCTTTCTTTAGGCGTTGAGGATAAGGAATTTTCGGTGTGTACGCCTTGACTGGTGGAATGTCTTTCTTTTTGGTGGTTTGAGTTGTGTTTGGTTCTTCGTTTTCATCCTCACTATCAACGGTGACAGGAGTATTAGGATTAGGTGGTGGATCGTACGAGAGACCACTTCTTGTGAAAACAACATTGATATGTTCATTTCGTGTTTGGGGTGGACGGTACGTCTTATCATTTGATGGTTTTGGATTGGATTGAGTGTTACTTGGCAATGAACCAGATGGTCTAGAAGAATGTTGGTCAGAAAGTCTGCCAAGCTTGTTTTCAAGATCTTGGATAGATGCTTGATGATTTTTCTGTCCTTGCTCAACTTTGGCTTTAAGATTGAAAAATTGATTTTTGATAAAATCATTCGCGGATTTTTGACCAGCCACGAATTCTCTCATGGTTTTTTCGAATTCAGTTTCTTCTGTCTTTTTGTCGGAAGTTTGGTGTGGTGGATCGTCAGTTCGTGGTTGAGAATCACGGTTGTCATCCCTTGGTCGGCGATCTTGCCAATTTCCAGAATTTCGACCATAATAATTACTACGATATCCTCCTCCACGGTATCCTCCTTGAACGTAATTTGCTTCTCCTTCTGTTGGTCCACCCATAGGTTTATCGTCGCACTCGGACGATGGGTGATTTCCTCCACAATTGTTGCATCCGTCTCGCATTTCTTTCATTTCATCTTTGATGTCCTTGTATTGCGAGTTGATTTGTGAGGTTAACGCTTCCATCTTCTCCATGAGTTTTGAGGTATCGGTGTTTTCGACAAAAGCAACGGTTTTTCGGAGAGGTTTGGTTTTGGAATCTTTGGACCAATCAAGTTTAAGAAGTACTCGATCTTCGAGCAATTGATGTGCATCGTTAGGAGTTTTATAGAGAAAAATTCCTCCAGCATCAAGGATGCCTTGAGAGATTTCATCCAGTCCATGGTAAAAGATTTGGATAATGGTTCCTTTTGATAATCCATGTCCATGACAACTACGAAGCAAATCTTTCATTCGAAGCCAAGCTTCGACAAGTGATTCGTTTGGGTTTTGGTTGAAAGCACGAATTTCTCCCATTAATCGATCAAACATGGCAGGTGGAAAGAATCGGCTCACAAAAGCTTGCCTCATCTCCTCCCAAGTATTGATGATTCCCGGGGTTAATTCATTGTACCATACTTTAGCATCTCCGGCGAGTGATGATGGAAAAAGTTTGAGTTTAATGGCATTGACATCGGTGTCGCCATAACGGAACATGCCGCAAATTTCGATGAATTCGGCAATGTGCTTATGCGGATCGGCCCGCGCACGGCCATCGAATTGTCGGTCTTTGATCATAGAAAGGTGATGTCCCTTCACGGTGAAGTTGTCACCAAGGTTAATAGCAACAATAGCACTTTCGGGAGTTGGTGCTACGGTTCGGTTGGTTCCCCACATGGGTTGATCGTCCGCCATGGGAAAAGGTAAATTGGTGAAAGGATTGTAAACAACTTTGGCTTCAATGAGGTTATCAAATGGTGGGTTTGGTACTCTTGGTACACGGTTTTCCAATGGTATGAAACGTGTTCTTCTTCTTCGAATCAAACGTTCTGGGTTGGTAAGAGGTGTAATTGGTTCTATTCCCGCTGCTCGAGTGTTCATACAATGTCCTAGAGAATCCAGGCAATATCTAAACACACGGACAAACAACGAAAACGGTTTTTATGGAACAGAGGAAGGTAACCGGATCGGTTGCGGGATGCGACCGATCGGTCAGACCTGTTGAATGATGGGTAAACTCGTAACCGATTCGGTTGAGGGGCAACCGGATCCGGTTAAGGTTTCTGTGAAAAAAAAAAAAAAATTTAGAATCGGCTGAGGGAAATTCAAAAACTTGTTGAAACACAATCAAATCCCCGGCAGCGGCGCCAAAAACTTGATGTGCCCGGTAGGTGCAAGTTTTAAATTTATAAAAGGTGAATTACCAATATTACCAATAACACATACGAGCAAGTATACTCGTCCGTTATAGCAAGATTATGAAGGTAAGTCGGGATCGTTCGCAGGGATTTGAGTGAATCAGAGCACAAGTTTGAATTAACGGAGTCTATCAAAAACATATAACAAAGCAAATAGATATAATGAAATTCAGATGATTAAAAACTACACTTGCTCAAACTAGTATCATATCATAGATTAATGTGATTGTATTAACTACTTAACATGTTGGTTGTGATAATTAGTTGAAAACTAATCTATTGTTCTTACAAGTTAAACCTTCGTCAAGATTTTAGTTCATAAAAACAAGCTTTAAGTTTAACCAATCAATTCAAGATCAATTCAAGTTTCATAAGTCTACTTTCATAAACTTAAACACAAAAACATCCACTTGTTCATCAAATTGCTTAAGAAATGGTCAATACAAAAGGTACCCGATCATAGACAAAAGGCTACAATTAATTTTCAACAACTAATCTTACGACCATTTAGATGTTTCCAACTAATCCAATTTGATAATCAAAAAGCATTTCTATTACAACCACACCTTAGTTCCTTTGTATAATCAAGAATAATGGGTAAAAACAATCATCCATAGACAAAATGATTATGACTAGTTGAATAATACGAAGTTCTTTCGACCCCAACGATAGTTACCAATTAGCCAAACTTGATTACCAAATGTCACTATGAAACTTTAGCACAATTGGATCTTAGAATCAACTTGAAATTGAATTAAAACATGTTAATACAATCACTAACTAATCATATAATAATCAACATCATTTAAGCAAGTGTATAAAGAAATTAGCCACTCATAGCAAACATGAACATAAACTCATAACTTTGATCATTAGAAAACATGATTAAAAGTCTTACAATGCTTGGAATAAGATTACAAATGATGAAGTAATGATTCCCAAAGGATCGTGGTGGACTTCTTAGTGTTTTGGCTTCCAACGGTGGAACTTATGGAACTCCAAACTTCTCTGGATTTCTAAGGACGAATTTCAGGAGGTTAAGGCTTGGTTTGATGAGTAGAGAGCTTTTTAATTGAAGTGTATCTAATATGCTCACAATTAGCCTCTATTTATACTAATTCCAAGGCCTAGGGTGTTAAATGCTTGACTTGGCCTCCAAGGAGTAAGGAAGGGACTAGAATACATCAAGAGAAGGACCTAGAATCGTTTGGATGCAAAGGGGAAGCTTAGTGATGAAGATTTGACAACTGCAGCTTCTTCAACCGGATCGGTCATACGACCAACCGATCCGGTTAGTCTTCAATAATAACATACCGACCGATCCGGTTGCGGGTTGCGACCGATCGGTCGGTCATGGCAAAAACATGTATTCCGACCAAATGCCAACCGATCCGGCTGAAGGTGTAACCGGATCCGGTTGGATCTTCTGAGATAAGAAACTTGATCTATACTCTTCACTCTGACTTGTAGAACTTGGTTCTTCAATCACTAAGGTCTTCAAAGGTACTTGGGATTTAGCTTTACTGAGACGGGGATCTTCGATTAACTGCATATTTCCACATTTTCCTCCATTTCCCTGCACTTGGTTATGAATACTAGACAAACATCTCTAGATACGATTAAGTGCTAAAATCACACAAATATAACCAAATAACAGATATAAAAGTACAAACAATGCTACTAAAAACATGCACAATCTGAGTGTTATCAGTGCGCAAAGCTTGTGGATGCGATCTTGCTTAGTGCATCCGCATTTCTATTTTCCCCTCTAGGAACTTGTTTGATGGTAAACCTATCGAAGCCCTGGATTAGTGACTTGGTCTTGTCGAGATATTGAACCATGTTTTCCTCTTTAGCCACATGTTCGCCCAACACATGGTTGGCTACTAACCGGGAATCCACATTTGCTTCTAGGTTGCGTATGCCCATTCGAGCTGCAATGCGTAATCCAGCAATCAGGGCTTCATACTCTGCCTCGTTGTTTGTGGCTGTGAATTCAAAACGTAGTGCGTAAGTGAATTCCATTCCTTCAGGACTCGTGAGGATAAGGCCTGCGCCTGATCCGTCCACGCATGAAGATCCATCCGTGAATAGGATCCATGGTTCTTGTAGTTCCACCTCGCTTTGTGAAGGTGCATCATCCGTATCTAGTTTTTCGATGATGAAGTCTGCTAGTATCTGCCCCTTAACCGCAGTACGTGGTCTGTAGGAGATGTTATGCTTACCTAGCAACACGCTCCACTTCTGCAGTCGTCCTGATGCGTCGGGTTTGGAGATGACTTGCTTGATAGGTTGGTCTGTGATCACCGCTATTGGGTGCGCCTGGAAGTACCTGCGCAGCCTTTTGGCGGCGAATACTAATGCCAAGACCAACTTCTCCATTGCGCTATAGTTAACCTCCGTTTTCTTGAGTGCTTTGCTTACAAAATATACCGGTGTTTGTACTGAATTCCTGTCCGTCAGTAGCACCGCGCTGACTGCTCCATGAGTCGCTGATGAGTACATAATTAATTCTTCCCCTGGGCGGGGCGCGACTAGCGTGGGGAGCGTTGCGATGTGTTGTTTAAGTTGTATAAAAGCTTCATCTGCTTCCGTAGTCCAGCGAAAGTCTCCATTTTTTGTACACTTCTTGAGCGTTTTGAAGAGAGTGAGTGACTTATCTGCTGATTTGGACAAGAATCTGTTCAAACCGGCTAGTTTTCTATTCAAAGACTGGACTTCTTTCAACGTGCGTGGTGAAGGAAGTTGGACGACAGCCTTCCTTTTTTCTGGACACGGTTTAATGCCATCGGGCTCTATCAAATATCCAAGGAACATGCCTTCTGTAGCGCCAAAGGTGCATTTCTTAGGATTTAACTTCATGTTGACCTCTCGTAGTGTCTTAAATTTTTCCTTAATGTCGCGCACTAATTCGTCCTCAGTATGGCTTTTTATGACAAGGTCGTCAATATAGACCTCTAGGTTGCGGCCCACCTGTTTTTCAAATGCATTATCTACCAATCGCTGGTAGGTGGCTCCTGCATTCTTCAAGCCAAAGGGCATCTTTGTATAACAATAGACTCCTTGGCTTGTATGGAAGGCCGTTTTTTCCTCATCTTCTTTAGCCATTTGGATTTGGTGGTACCCTTTGTATGTGTCTAAGAAACATTTAAGTGGGTATCCGCACAAAGATTCTATCTTCCAATCTATCTCTGGTAGTGGGTAGCAGTCTTGTGGACATGCTTTGTTGAGATCCGTGAAGTCCACGCACATCCGCCAACTACCATCGCTCTTCTTGACCATAACTGGGTTGGAAAGCCAGTCATGGTAATAGACTTCCCGCATGATACATGCATCCACAAGTTTGCGTACTTCCTCCAGAATGGCTTTTGCGCGCTCTGGAGCCTGGCCGCGCTTCTTCTGTCGTACTGGGGAGTATCCTTGTCGGATTCTCAACTTGTGTTCTGTAATCGAGCGTGGCACACCAGTCATGTGCTTTGGTTCCCATGCAAAGATATCCAGGTTCTTTTGCAAGAGTGCGCACACGGCCGCCCTGCCTTTATCAGACAGCGATCCCCCGATCGATACTTCTTGCTCTGGGTAATCAGGATGAATTGCGACCCTCAGGTTTGATACCTTAGTTGCGCGCTGTTCTGGGATGTGTGCCGTCTCACATGTAATCGTGTTACATTCTCCAGGTGGTACGGTGGTATTGTAGAGAGTAACAATGCCCCCCTCCACCGAAAACTTGAGCATCCCATGTGTTGTAGATGGTATTGCGCGTATGGCTGATATCCCTGGCCTTCCAATAATGCCATTGTATGATGAAGGGGATCTGATCACCATAAAGTTCATCGAGGCTGTCGTGGAGTGTTCCTTATTACCAACATTGACTAGTAGGCGTATTTGCCCCATGGGCCATATCTTTTCTCCCATAAAACCAGTCAACGACGTCATGGTCGGGCTTAACTGACTTCGTATCTCAGGTCGCAGTCGCTTGAAACAATGTTCATACATTATATCTGCGGATTCTCCTCCATCAACATACATGCGGTGGATATCGTGACCCCCCTACATTAATTTCGATGGTAAGTGGTTCTACCACTGCGTTGTCCGCAACCAAGGTGGGGAAAGAAATTTCGCTTCCACAGGAAAACTTTTGGCTGATCTTCTGCCTAGTATTTCGCTGCCATGATTGTATTATGTAAATGGTATCAGCCTTATCTTTGGGTGCTTCTTTCTTGTTCCCAGTCTTTTGCTTATCTTTCCCCTCCTTGATGTTCTTAACTAAATGGTCCAATCTACCTTCTTTTACCAGCTTATCAATTAGTTGGCGCAACTGGATACACTCATTGGTGGTGTGGCCCTTCTGTCCGTGATAGTCACAGTATCCATTCCCCACGCGACGCTCCTCTGGGGTGCGCATTGGTGGGGGTTTCGGGAAGTTCGCGCCTTCCGTTGCGAATATCTCCTTTGGAGTCTTGGTTAGCGGGGTATATTTGTCATTCTCTCGTCCGCTCCCCTGACCGCGGTAGTTCCTGTTGCGGTTGCTACTCTGGTCAATGGATTGTCTCCTAGGCTGTTCTTGTGACCTATAGTTTGAGTAGCCTTTCTTGCTTTCTGCCGCAACAGCTTCTCCTTGGATAAAGGACCTTGTGCGTTTCATAAGTTCATCAAAGGTTTGGGGGACCTTTTCATTAAACTTTTTGATGAGTTCTGGGTTATTGATTCCGTTCATGAACCCTGGAGTTCTTTAGTATTTCGGGGCATGCCTTGACATGTATGCATTCGTCTTTGTAGCGTTCCACATAAGCGCTTGTAGATTCCCCCTGGTGCTGTTTTACCCTGGCAAGTTCGACAGGGTTTTTGGGGCACTTCTTCCTTTGAGTAAAGTTCAGGCGAAACGCCTTTCGCAACTCTTCAAAACCACCAATGCTTCTGCGTGGGAGCTTACTGAACCAGTTTCGCGCATTTCCCACTAATGTGGAATTGAACATGTGGCACCACACAGGTTGTGGCCAATTTTCGATGGTAGCAGCTGACTCGAAGTTTTTTAGGTGATCATCCGGATCACATGTTCCATCGTAGGTTTTCACATTGGTGGGCATGCGCCTTCTTTTATCTTCTGAAAAATCGCTGATGCGCCGAGCGAACGCATCCACCTTTTGGCGGCGCCAGGGAAGAGACATATCTTCATCCTCCTGGTCACGATATCTTCTCCTGGACTTCCAGTGTCCTGTTTCTCTGTCCTCGTTGTCCGAGGGGTCACTGGAGGATGAGCTTCCCCTCTTTCGGCGCTTGCGCCGACTGTCCTCAGAATCCGAGCTCGTAGAGCTTTCACTTGGAATGCCATCGTCCAAGTCTGTCATGGACCCTGCGGCTACCAAGCCTAGCGTGGGCATTGGTACACCGTCCATCATCTTCGTGTTCTCCTAGATACTGTAGGTCAGCTTCTTCATCTTTCGCAACTCTCCTCCCGATCCTGGTAAACACTGGGGCCGGCGGCTGTCCCTCTTGCGCCTCTCCCTCTGGTGACGCGATGGGGATGTCTCATACTCTGGTTCGAAGTTGAGTCGGGCTTGCAGGCTCTGACTCGACCTCTTTTTTGCTTCCTCTTGCAAAAGGGCAGCCAATGTTTCGTAGTTTTGAGACACGAAGTCACTTGGCGCTAGTTCAGGCGTGACTCCTTCTAGCACGAGGGTGTCTGTTTCCACCTCTGGACCCCTCTTTCGGCCAGGCGCACCTGGCGGATTTGCGGGGTCCGTTTCTGGCACCGATTGGTGGGGAGTGGTAAAAAGGGTGCGTTGTGGATCTTCTGTGCTGGTGGTTGTCGTAGTGGCATGGGTTGTCCCCGTGCGTGGTTCCACTGTCGTGAAGACTGGGCCTGACCCTTGGTTTCTGGTCGCACTGGTTGTTCCAGAGGCCTGCTTAGAGGCTAATTCGCTTTGCTGCTTCTTCCCTTGTAGGTCACCATGCGATCGATGGCTTAGGTTTCCGTGCTTTGTCATTCTAGTTCTTAGTGATTGGTCCCACGGATGGCGCCACTTGTTGATACAAAAGTTGGGCGTTCCTTATTTGGACTCCGGTTCCCGTATCAATTAGACCTTGATGCTTGAGACCTGCGCACTAAGAAAACAGAAAACACCGTTAGGCTTATCGTGGGATTGTCTCCCCCGATTATCCTCCGGCGTGAGAGTAAGTAATCGAGTTTTAGGGTTTAGTGGAGAGTTAGGTTTTGTGATCGTACCTTTAATGAGGGCCGAGATGCCCTTTATATACACACGAAGTCCTTGTTGGTTTCGTGTTCCCCAACCTTCGGCGTATCTCGCCTAAGTCGGTTGGTTGATACATATCCCATCAATAAGATATATCCAATATCAAGACCATAAATAACTTCGGGTTTGGGCCTTCGTGAGCCCAAACCGTTACCGTGTTAGCCCACTCGTACTGGGCTCGAGTGTTAGTAGCGTCCATTGGTTGGGTTCGTGACCCGAATGCGGACTATACGTCATCAATATATTTAATGCATTTAATACATGAGACATTTACACTCTGTTCCCGAGTTTTAATTTGGAGAGAAAAGAAGAGAAGTGGAGAGGAAACTAAAAAAAACTTGCATTCCCAAGTTTTTTCTGGAAAGAAGAGAAGAGAAGAGGAGAGAAAATTAAGCCAAAACTTCTCTCCTAATCTTCTTCCCAAATTGGGATGATTTGGAGAGAAAGTGATTTTTAAGCCTTTATATGCTTATATCCCTCTTCTTTTCTTTCCAACTCAGGAACACAAGATAAAAAATAAAATTTATTTCCTATCATCTTCTTTTCTCTCTTTTTTCTCCTTTTCATTTCTCTTCTTTTAGTTTTATACTCGGGATTAGTGACTAAAATTTGAAAGAAAAACTTGAGTTGTACCAAGTCATTGTAGAAAAACATTTTCAAAAACTTTGGTTGCAATGAAAAAATCTCTTTTAAAATAGTAACTTTTTAGAATAGTAAAAAGCTTTTAATCACTTGACTCATTGTTAACGCTCTTATTAAAGCATCAGCAATGCAAAAAGTCTTTGATATTTTTTGCATTTAACTCATTAAATGCATACCACTTTGAAGAAAGACTTGAAGTATATCAAGTCATTCTAAAAAGCTTTTCAAAAAGCTATGAATGCAATGCACAAAAAACGTTTCAAAAAACTTATTTAAATAGTGGAAAACTATTGTTGTTAGTATGCATTGCGGATATGAAAGATTTTAAGTTCACCAAGTCTTGTAAAAAAACTTTACAAAAAGTCTTTGATGTAATGCAAAAAATCATCCTGAAAAGCATTTTATAATAGTGAAAAACTTTTACACCTATTGTGGATGCTCTTAGAGCATCCACAATGCACAAAGTTTTAATGACTTTTTGCATTTAATACATATCACATTTAATGTATAAGATTTTGAGGAAAGACTTGAAGTTTATCAAGTCTTTCTAAAAAACTTTTTAAAAAGCTTTCAATGGAATGCCAAAAAACCCTTTCAAAAGACTTTTTGAAATAACAAAAAGTTATTGCTAGTTTATGCATTGGAGATGCTCTTATGATGTGAAATTCAGGGCTCTTTAGTAAGGTTGTAAAAATCAGTCGACGGTACCATGGCGGTCGACCCTTTTTAAGCGTCATATCGGTTTTGGCGGTAATATATCGGTTTCTCGGCGAGGACTATGGATTATATCAAAATTTATTTTTAAAAATATACTCCCACCGTCTCACATTTATTGTCCACATTTTCTTTTGATTTGTCCCAAAATAACTGTCCACTTCCAAAAATAGATAAGAAATATAAATCAAGTTTACTATATTAACCGCACTTGAGGTTATTATTACAATATTTAAATAAGTTTAAATTTATTGTTTAGGGCTAAAATTGTTTTTTGTTTAAAAGGTAAGAATGAGAAAGTTATAGTGATGATGTTTTCTTAAACTGTGTATTTTTTGTATGTGGACAATTATTTTAAGATAGAGGGAGTATACAATTTATACTACTATTTTTCAACTGCTATGTAGGCTTTAAATGAAATACTTTTAGACCCTTTTTGGTTTTACCATGCCAAAAACAGTCCACCAACCTAAGTCTACTAACACATACCTTAAATTTTTGACTATTTAATACCTCACTACCCGAATTTCTCTCACACTAAAAAACTTAATCCATTTCTTCCAAAAACACGTAATCACACCTCACTTTCAACATAATAACCCTAATCACAATATATCAAATCGTAGCCACAACAAAATTTTCGTCCCTTTCTTTTGGACAAAAACGATTCACACACAAACAAACAATCCTTTAATCTTTTAGTTTAATCCAACCGAATTTTTTTCTTGTGTTTCTCTTGTTACAACCGATGCTTCACTATCTTCGCCGAAAAAATGGATCTGATTTTGACCGATTTTTGACAAATTTTTGACCGATTCTAACCATGACCTTCAAATTTGACCGATATGTGAATTGACTTGGCAACGAACCCCTGCCAACCGCCATGGCGCCACCATATCGGCCGCCATGACTGATTTTTACAACACTGCTTTAGTGGATCATTACCTATACTACTTACAAAGAGTAGATGCTCATTTTTTAAAATTTGAAAACTTAAATTAATGTAGTTTGCTTAACCTCTAAGTATCATTTAATACACCTTAAGCTTAATCAATTCTAAACTTGTTAACTTTTCAAAAACACACACTATATTAATTTTAAAAAACACGCGATTTGTATTTCAAAAAACACACGCTTTGCATTAAAGGTCGAACCTGAATCACGATTTCGCAAATATAATTATTTGTCGCTATATATTGTCATTTTGCGCGAGTATACCTTTAGTACTACTTAATGTTAAAGGCCACTAATTGAGTGATTAATTTTAAGATTATATTTATTGCCTCATGGCCTCAGTCTTTATGTTTGCCCTCACCTCTTTCCTTACCTTTAATAATTATTAAAAACGTGAAACCGCTAAAATCATTACTATCAATAATTATTATTAAAAATGAGTAACCGTATCCACCATATTTTCTTGGTGTTATATCAAAAGTAATGATTTTTTATTTAGTATACTCTTTTGTTGTTCAATATTTTATTGTCGGTGATGTTTTAAATAAATAGTTTGCATTATACTCATAAATAAAAGTAACCCATTAAACTTAGCACCATTTTAATAATTTGCTAAAAAATTAAGCATTGAACACCTATAACTTGTAACATTCATGTATATTAATGATAGAAATTGAAAAATTAATCTCCTATCACTCTATCATTAATTTAGACGTTTTTGCTTTATGAAAAAGATATATATGTGAAACGTCGATAAGGTTATCATCACAGACGCTCAACACTGTTGATAAAGTTATCATCATGAATACCGTATAATTGAAAGACATTTGTTCGCATAAACATATAAATGAAAAAAATTGTTCGCCACAAAATTTAGTCATAGGGTACCCGCCGTCGCATTGCGCGGGTATGCTGCTAGTATCATTTAATACACCTTAAGTTTGATCAATTCTAAACTTGACAACTTTTCAAAAACACACACTATATTAATTTTAAAAACACACGCTTTGTATTTCAAAAAACACACGCTTTGCATCAAAGATCGAACCGGAATCACGGTTTCGCAAGTATAATTATTTGTCGCTATATACCGTCGCTTTGCGCGAGTATAACTCTAGTACTACTTAATTTTAAAGGCCACTAATTGAGTAATCATTTGAATAAGTTGAATTCCATATAAGCTAAAAAAAATTGTGCTTATCGAGTTTTTGAAACTTCAATAAGCGAGAAGCCCACTAAAAAAGCTTATCCACTCTCTACAAGCTTACAAAAAGCCAGAAAATAAGCAATCCAAACACCCTTAAAAGTCCAAAAATTAACTAAAACAAACACCCTTCAATGTCGACATTGATAGTAAGGCCCGACACCAAACCAGCAATCCCTAACGACACTTCTCTCTCTGGCAATTCATTTATGGCCAATACTCGGTATAGAATTTCACAATTTTTTTTGTTGGTCGAATAAAAACAGATTATGTTTAGGTTTCAAACCTCCTAAGAGCGCACGGTGTGGGTTCACCGTGTCACTTCGTCGTGCCCCGCCGTGATACCGACCCCCTCGCCGTCGGGCGCCGTCGGTTGCTTCTTCGTTCTGACGATGAGCAAATGCTACTGACAAAAAGTGGTATAACGTTTAGAATTTTCAAATACTATCCGTTACAAACGGATACAATCCTTTTTTTTTTTTTTTTTTAAACCCACCACTCTATAAATTAACATATCATATCCTACAATTTTTTTCATATTCAATCAAAATACTAAACCATTTAAACTTGATGAAACATGAGTTACACGAGTGAATCATCTTATTCCGGCGAAAGTGACCTTGAAGAGTTAACGGAACTAGAAATGCTTATTAAAGAGTTCGAGGCGGAGCAAACGTTGCAGGAACAAGAAGCCAGTCCTTCAAAGCATCGTCAATATGTCCCTCGTGAACGTGCAGTTGCTGAAGCACGTCTACTTGCTGACTATTTTGGTGAAAACCCAAAATATACGGACAATAATTTTAGGCATCGATATCGTATGAGCCGTCGTCTATTTCTACAAATAGTACAAGGTATTGAAACATATATTGAAACTCATCATCCTCTTCCTAAGCATTTTGATTTCTTTAGAGTACGACCCAATGGTAGGGGTGTAATGAGTTTTAGTGTGATTATGAAATGCACATGTGCCCTACGCCAATTGGCTTACGGGATAACATCTGATGCGTTCGATGAGTATTTACAAATAGGTGAACATTGTGCACGCGATTGCCTAGATTATTTTCTTATGTGCGTAATCCAACTATTTATTAAGGAGTTTTTAAGAAAACCAGATGAGGATGACATTCGTCACTTATACCATGCACATAACACTGTTCATGGGCTTCCGGGAATGTTGGGGAGCATCGATTGTATGCACTGGGAATGAAAAAAATGTCCGAAAGAATGGCAAGGCCAATTTCATAGAGGTGATAAAAAATATCAAACTATAATGCTTGAAGCCGTTGCTTCATACGATTTGTGGATTTGGCATGCATTTTTTGGCGTAGCGGTGTGAATAACGATATAACGGTTTTAAATAATTCTCCGTTATTTGATGACTTGCTTGATGACGTCTCCCCTGAGGTTGAGTTTGAAGTATACGGGTGTAAATTTAAGCAAGGGTATTATCTAGCTGACGGAATTTACCCGGAGTGGGCATCTTTTGTCAAGTCATTTACAGTTGCAACTAATCCAAAAAATGCCGCATTCAAAGCGAAACAAGAAAGTGCTCGAAAAGATATCGAAAGAGCTTTTGGTGTCCTCCAAGGACGTTGGCATATCATTGCCCAACCGACGCGGCAATTTACTATTGGCAAGTTACAGAGAATCATGTACGCGTGCATCATAGTGCATAACATGATTTTGAAGGATGAAAACTTTGCGATATCCGACATTGCTGAAACGTATATTTCTCCGACACCAAATTTACAGCAGACATGGATTGAACGTTGCCAATTGCAAAGAAAAAAAGCCAAAGAACTACATGATAAACGCAAACACGCAAAGCTTCAACGATGTCTCATTGAGCATGTTTGGCAACAAATTTAATGGGCACAATTTCAACAACAGAATCCAAATAATTAGTTTCGTTATAATTTGATGTATTTCTTGCGTATGTTTTTTTTTCGTATCTTTATTTTATGTTTCGTACGTTTTTTATTAAGTTATGTATTGTATTTTTATTTTGAATGAAATTAATTTAGTTTATTTGGAAATGAAAATTGAATAAAAAAAATAAAGTGGTAGTGGTGGGCCCCAAATGAAGAGGTTGAGGTTTGTTATGAGTGAGGAGGGGGTTTGTTGTGGTTAGTTGTGGAGAAGTGGGATGCTGATGTGGCGCTGAAGTGGCACTGATGAAGAGGGGAGGCCTTGTCGTGACACCTAATGCTCTAAGGATGTTTTTGTTGGAAATGTATATATTTATAAATACATGAATGTCCGGATTCGAACTCGTGACCACGGGATTGCACACATTAGCGAATGAGAATTAAAGTTAAATAATTAATGTTAATGTTTAAGATTAATTATTGCACATAAAGTCCGTCTAACGATCGTTAAGTATTTAACGGAAAATAACTAACGACCGTTAAATGAAAAGAGAAGGACTTGTAGTGTAAAATCTTGATAAGGAAAAGATATGGGTATCCCTTTGGGGCTTGTATATGGCCGGCCAAGGGGGAGGGTTCTCAACCCAAACCCTAACTTGTTCCCAAAGATTTGTATCCACTATATATACAAAGGCTAGGATTTAGGGTTTTTCATAACTTTGTGCATTGAATTAACCCTAGATCTCTCCCTCTCCTTCTCTTGCTAGTTTCGGCCGAACCCCCCTCCAAAGGGTGTTTTGTTTTTGTTTTTTTCATAAAACAAGGACTTGTGTTAGATCTAGCAATCGCTTGATTCGTTGGTTAATTCGTATGTACAAAACTGTGGTTGTAAGACACTATTCTTACACCTATTAGTTTGAGTTGTAAAACGGTAAGGGACAACTCTTTAAACCACTTCATCTGTTTTGTTCAAAAGAGATCTGACATTTGCAAGAGGTATGTTACGCATTTAATTCAGTTAATTATTTATTTGTTATGATCTTAAGTCTTCCGCTGTGTACTCTGTGGTGTCTACATGTTTTATTGTATTTCATGTATTATAATCTCAACAGTGGCATCACGAGCCTTGTATAACAAGTAATTAATTACTGAAACACATAAATAAAATAAACATGATTGTGTTATTATTTGTATGCGTAGATCTAGGGTTTGCAAAACCTAAACCCTAATTTTTTTGGGGGGGCGTTTTTTGTTGCCCTAATTAGGGTTTTGTAAACTTCTGTTTTAATTGGATTAGAAACCCTAGGTCGTATGCAATTTTATGTGTATTGCGTAACTCTGTTTAATTGCATTAATTGTTAAGTGTGATTTACATCCATGATAATTACATGCATGTTTTATCATGGATATGCTTTTATTGTATGTTTTACTTGGTTAAGTGATATACACTAAATATTATGATAGATCTTAAATTGGGGAAGACCTCAATTATTATTATTTTATCAATTATGTGCTATGTGGTATGTGTTTGATTTCGACTCACGCAATCGATGAATCGATGCATGTGGCTCACTTTGTACATTGTTGAAAACGGGTGAGAGTCTTAATTAAACATATACATATTAACAGATCTAGAATTGATTATTAATAAGATTTATCAAAAAGGTTTGCATGTGGCTATTTGATATGCATGACTTTTTATTATGTTATGCATTCATTGTTTATGTGTTTATTTTAATACTTGCTTGTTGTTATGTGTAACAAGGGTATTTTGATAAGAAAATAAACTGACCTAAACAATGGTGAAACATGTATTTTTAAGCATAGTAATCGTAATCGTTTAATTGATTGATTTTTTGCACAAAATAGTTAGAACGGCTCACCCATTAATGACAAACTGTGTGATGGGTATAAGGAGGGTACGCATTAAATTGTGACCCTAAAGATGAGGGTTTTTAATATGCTTCGTGCTGACCTGATTCTCCGCTCGTTTGTGCGTCTTAATAGAGCTACCAAGTATTCCTATATGTGTGCATAAAATCTTAAGGGTGAATTACTATAATCTCTACCCGCCATTTTTGTGGTAATTATCCGAATAACTTGGGTCTTATGACTCATGCAGTAGTAGGATATAGTGGTAATTAAGGTGATTCTTTAATTGTTTATCCAATACCTCGATTAAAGTTTGATGATGAAAAGCTTAAATCATTAAAACAAGGATATAAATGTTTTAATAAAAACTATGCTACAAAGATGAATGCATGACATCTTTGTACATATTTGATTTGACATCAAAATTATTACCCTTTAATTTGAGTTATATGCCATCGGCGAAACGGAAACACCTAAGATTAGCTTTTATTTGCGTGAGAACGTGACTTAGATCGTAATCAAAGGGTAAAATGTCCACGTGTCGTGAGAACGGGCATGGACGATTTTGCAGTTTCTTAAGTTGGACAACTTAATTGAGTTAGGCGGTGAGAACTGGCAACTCAAGGCATAAGATGGGATAAAACATGTTTACATGGCAATTGAAATTGGCTATATGTAAATCCCATAAATCTAGGAATTGCAATTGAAATTGGCAATTGAGGAAAAGCTCTACCATTTTGTATAAGGTTCATTACTAGCAGATCAACTGACGTGACAAGATTATGACAATTTGGATCCTAGTTTTCAATATTAATTAATTGGTTATATGAATATGAACCTTGGGTATCTAATTGTTTATTGAAAAGGAAAATTATCAAAATACTAATTATGGTTTTTTAAACTTTTTCTGTAGATGGCTCATCAACCTGATAACACTATGAGCTTAATGAGTTCTGCTTTCAAATATATGATTGGAAGAGACAAGCTGACTGGCCCTAATTTCAATGATTGGAATCGTGCACTTAGGATCATCCTTCGTGTTGCCAAAAGACTTGATATTTTGACTACACCTCTGCCTAATGCTCCTCTCGATACGGCTACTGCTCTTGAACAAGAGGAGTATCGTGTTGCATATGAGAAGCACAATGATGTGGCGTGTCTTATGCTTTCGGGGATGTCTGCTCAATTGCAAAAACAATTTGAGCACTATCCGCCTATGAGCATGCTAGATGAACTCAAGCGTATGTTTGAGAAGCCACCGGAAGCTGAACTGTATGAACTTATTGAAAAGGTTCATAGTTGCAAGCAAGAGGTTGGCAAATCTGTCTCCGACCACGTCCTTGAGATGAAATATCACTTGGACCAATTGGAGAAGCTCGGTTGTGGTTACTCCAACGATGTATGTGTCGGCCTCATCAATCACTCCCTTAATCATGAACGATTTGGTGATTTTGTGCGAAATTTTAACATGCATTGCACGGGGAAGACAGTGAATGAGTTACATGCAATGCTTGTAGACTTCAAGAAAAGATTGCCAAAGAAGGCTCCTACACCTGTTGTACTAGCAATACAAGGTGGTCAGGTGAATAAGCCAAAGCCGCAAGCAGATAAGAAAGGGAAAGGAAAAGGAAAGGGGAAACAAGTTGTCATCCCACCAGCTCCTAAGAAGAACCCTGCAAAGAAAAAGGAGAATCCTAAAAGGGATTTAACTTGCCACCACTGCAACTCACCAGGTCACTGGAAGCGGAACTGTCCAGTTTATCTGAATGAGTGCCTTCAGAATAAAAATAAGATGGTGCCTAGCTCATCAGGTATTTTTATGTTTGAATTATTTTCTTTTCCTCATAAGCAAAATTCCTGGATATATGATACAGGATGTGGTACTCACATCTGTAATACATCGCAGGGACTTAGAGGAGCAAGGAAGCTGACCTGTGGAGAGAGATACTTGTACGTTGGAAATGGAAAGCGTGCAGTTGTCGAAGCCATAGGTACTTTTGATTTAGTGTTGCCTTCGGGCTTAATTTTGGAACTAAATAATTGTCATTATGCACCCTCCATTGTTAGGGGTGTTATTTCAGTTTCTTTGTTAAAAGATATTGGTTTTGTGCACACTTTTACTAGTTATAGAATTTCAGTTTCTTTAAATAATGTTTTTTACTTTAATGCAATTCCTATGCTTGGTGTGTTTGAAATTGATATGGATGGTTGTGTATCCAATGAAAATAATTTGGTGTGCAATATTAGCAATAAGAAGAGCAAGTATAACTATGACTCTTCTTATCTTTGGCATTGTCGCCTTGCCCATATAGGTAAGAAACGCATGGAAAAGCTGCAACATGATGGGCTTTTACAAACGGTCGATGATGAATCATTTGACAAATGCGAGTCTTACATAGCTGGGAAGATGACAAGGAAACCTTTTTCACCACAAGTGGAAAGGGCTTCTGATCTACTTGGATTGATACACACTGATGTGTTTGGTCCATTTAGACATGTGTCAAAACGTGGTGCTACCTACTTCTTAACCTTTACAGATGATTTCAGTCGTTATGGTTATGTTTATTTAATTAAACATAAACATGAAGTTTTTGAAACATTTAAGGTTTTCAAAAGTGAATTAGAATTACAACTCGGTAAGAAGATTAAAGCTCTTCGATCCAATAGAGGTGGTGAGTATATAAGTCAAGAGTTCAAAGATTACTTAGCTGAGTGTGGAATTATCCAGCAGCTCACATCTCCTTATACTCCACAACAAAATGGTGTATCTGAAAGGAGAAATCGTACTTTACTTGACATGGTAAGATCAATGTTTGAACTTACGACTCTTCCTTTTACTTTTTGGGATTATGCCCTTGAAACTGATATTCGCATTTTGAATATGGTTCCAATGAAGAAGGTTGTTAAAACTGCATATGAAATATAGACAGGAAAAGCTCCCAACTTTTCTTACTTAAAGGTCTGGGGATGTGAGGCGTTTGTTAAACGTGACTCACCAGATAAGCTCCAAGCCAGATCTGTTAAGTTTATCTTTGTAGGATACCCTAAGGAAACTATGGGTTACTACTTTTACTACCCTGCTGAGAACAAAGTCATAGTGGCTAGGTATAGAGGCTTCCTTGAAAGGAATCTCATATCTCAAGAACTCAGTGGGAGAGTATATGATTTGGAATATGATCAAGAAGATACAACACCTTCTGAAAATACTAGCCAACTTCAAGAAGAGCCTGAAAGCTTAGGCGCTCCTCCTGAAGTTGTTCCCATTCATAGGTCTGAAAGGACTATACGTGCACCTGACCGTCTATGTCTTAACATAGAGGTGGAGGAAAATATAGTTGGGGATCTTAATGAACCTACCAACTATAAGGCTGCCATGGCTGATTTTGAAAAGGATAAATGGCAGATTGCTATGAATGGGGAAATGCAATCCATGAAAGATAATGATGTCTGGATTGAAGTTTACCTTCCTCCCAATGCTAAATTCGTTGGAAGTAAGTGGATCTTCAAAAAGAAAACTGACATGGATGGCAATGTACACACCTACAAGGCTCGTCTAGTAGCTAAAGGTTTTACTCAAACGTGTGGCATTGATTACGAGGAGACATTTTCTCCTGTAGCGTACATAAGAGCTATTAGGATTCTCATAGCTATAGTTGCACACTATGATTATGAGATTTGGCAGATGGATGTCAAAACCGTCTTTCTGAATGGTTGATTCGCTCCCAGATGGTCAAGTTTTATCACGCAAGCTGACCACTTGTGAATGGCCAACCGTAACAAACTTAAAACAGTCCAGAAACAAATGCAATGAAGATCAGGAGAGTATAGTGTTTCCCCGGGTCGTTATGTCCCAGCGAGCTATGCGATGAATCACCAAACGAATAGTGATCGAGAGATTTGAACGGAAAAGAGTCTTTGAATTATTATAACTACAGAAATAGCCTATAATTACAAAGGCTTAAATGCAAATTAAAGGAAATTAAAAAGATAAAATATATTAAATAAACGCTATCACTATTTGTAAAATGATGTTTTTGATTTTTCTTTTATAAAACTTTTAAATTAAAAACTACGTGACGTACTGAAGAAAATGTAAAACTGAAACAATGTAAATCCTAAAAATATGAAAATGACATTTTTACAAACCTAATGATAAGAGAAACTTTTTAGAAAAAGAAAATTATTTTTAAAACTATTTATCTAATTATTATTAATTAAAAACTATTTTTAACTATTTAATAATAGCCTAAAATACAAGAAAATATGAAATAAAGCTAGAAAAATAAAATTTTGACTTGGAAAAATCTAAAATAACAAAAGAGAATTTTCAAAACTATTTTTATATTTTTCTGATTATTTTTGTATTTTATTTGAATTAAAATCTATTTAAATCTACTTAAATTGCTTAAAAATACAAGTTTAACTAAGAAAAATCAAGAAAAATATTTTTTTGACTTTTTATATTTATCTTATCCTAAAAAAAATGAAAACTTATTTTTTTGAAACTTTTCTGAATTAATTGTATTAAATGCTAATTAAAAAGGCTTAAAAACTGTTTTAAATAAAGAAAAATAGCAAACTGACCTAGAAAAATATGAAAAATTCAGGAAAAGTCTAATTTATTATACTGAATCTAAGAAAAATAGAAAAACAGTGGCTTGTGTGCAAGAAAATGAAACTGCAATCACAAGTGCTTAAGAATAAGCACTTTAAATAAGCCAACGAACACCAAAGACCACCACAGTAACACAGAAGCTATAATAAGCTAAAAGTATCCAAATGCAACTAATATTAACTATCTTAAACCATTGGAATGTAAACTACACAGATTTGGTGTTTTGAGATCAAGTGCCAAAAACAGATTTGGGGGCTACTTTGTGACCTGAAAATAAGCACTCAAATAAGTTGAAACTAAAAACCAAATGTTGGAACCTAATCTAGACCTGGCCAGGTGCTTGTAAACCAAAAACCAGACCTAGATAAGCTCTTATGAGCTCTGTGCAAGCCCTGCACAAAACCTGTGCACACTCAGTTAATACTGAGCTTGTGCACAGGGGAAGTAAGACCCATTTGACAAGCTCATTTGGAGCTTATAAAAAATTTGTAAAAATCTACAAAAATGGTAATAAGATTTTAGACCAGCTGAAGTTTATGAACCCACAATTTCACTTAGTTTGACCCAAGAATGAATCAATGAAAAATCAACTCAGTTGGGTGAAAACATGTTTTTTACACTTTTGACTTTTTTTGACAGATTTGAAGTTTTGACTTTTATGAACTTTGCAATCAATTTGTGGGTTGAATGTGATGTTATAAGATGAAATGATACTTCTGCAAACTATATCTATGAATGCTAAACACAAATCAAGTGCTTGGTTTTTTTAAAATCCAACAGATAAGCAAATGAAGACAGTTTAATATGATGTTGACTTTTGAAGTTGCAGGTGCAGTTTTAAGACAGATATGAGTCAATTAGAACTACACAAACCTAAAACAACAAGTATCTACCTCTGAATAAACCTAAATCACAGATTAAGCAGCAAATCCAAACACACCTTTAAAACACTGATATGCAAATTAAAAGAGCTTACTACTGCACTAGCTTATATAATGGATTAAACTGAGTTTAACTAACTTAAATACCACTTAATAAACAGATATGAACTATTTATAACTACAAATAAAGATTAAGCAATGAAACTTGAAAATTAGCTTACATAAGGTCCTTAGCCACAATGGCTTGAAATCAGTGAACCAATGAACTCTATCCTATATAAACCAACCCAATAGCTCTGAACCAACCCAAATCCAGCACTGCATCATCCATAACCATTTCCATTTCAATTTTGAGCTCAGTTTGACTTTCTTTGACCAAAATCCAAAATTGCTTGAACTTGATATATAAGCTTACAAAAAGCTATAAGAAGCTTATGTAAGCTTATTTGAGTTTAAAAATAAGCTTCTAAGAGCTTATGCATAAGAGTTGGAAACTGAAATTCACAACAGTGAGCTTGAAACTTGGAACTTATATAAAAACTTGGAATTACTATTTAAAAACACATTACAATGATAATTTTACTTGAATTTGGTACAATGAAGCAAAAGATTACAGTTTCTACACTTAACTAAAACTTTTATATAAAAAACGACATTAATAAAATTTAAAAACTAAAAGCTACTACTCTCTTCCTTCTTCCTCCTTTATTTATACCCAAAAAGACTTCCCTTTGACTTCTGAGCAGTTCCCACTTCAATTTAGGGCCATTGGATAGCTTGGAGTGATCTTGGCCGTTTGATGCATTTTTGGCGCCAAAATGTATAATTGCCAGTGGGGGTTGAGATGGTGGTGGATGGGAAGCATTAAACGCTTTTTGTTGTTTGGTGGAGGTGGGGGGAACATGGAGAGGTGATAGTGAGCTGGTAGGTTTGTGTTGGTGGCTGGATGTGGAGTAGCAGACATGGTGAGGGAAAGGAGGGAAAGGGGAAGGGGTGTTTGTTTGACCAGGATTTGACCAGGGTTTAATATTAAAGGGGGGGTCAAATGAAGGGTCCAAATGGTGTTATGGCAGGGGTCCAATTGGGTTTGACAAGGGCCAAGGGTATTTAAGGTTTAATGATCAAGGACCTATTGTGTAATTTCTGAAAATCAAGGGACCAAGGATGCCATATTTGCAAAGTTGCTCCAAGGGACCAAAAGTGACAAGCTCCAATAGTACAAGGACCAAACTTGACATTTTCAAATTTCCAAGGACCATTTTTGCCAATTTTTAAACTTGAAGGACCAAATTTGTAATTTCTCAAAACTTTTGATATTTTTCACCAAAGGACTAATTTTGACAACTTGTGATTTTAAAAGGACCTTTGGTGATTTTTATTTTGAAATTAAGTGCTCAGGGACTATTTCTGACAATT
Organism: Chrysanthemum seticuspe; assembly: GCA_019973895.1. NCBI lineage: Eukaryota > Viridiplantae > Streptophyta > Magnoliopsida > Asterales > Asteraceae > Chrysanthemum > Chrysanthemum seticuspe. The sequence goes on from BPTQ01000008.1 coordinate 93,912,647, forward strand.
TTTGAAACTTGGGGGACTGAAACTGCCAATTATGCAAACTTAGCTCATTTTTCATCTGATTTTAAACATTTTGCATCTGAAACATATAAAATGCAATTTGGAATATTTTCAGTATTTTGATGCATTTCTGAGCATTTTTAAACGTTTTGCAGTTCAGATTTGACCAAAAATGATGAGTATTCACACACTCATCAATCCCCCACACTAAACTATTGCTAGTCCCTAGCAATCTTTTGAGAAAAACTTAATGGATTTGAATCTCTTTACCAAAAGCCATTACTTCTGGAGTAGCCAAATATTTCAGTTCAAGTAAGAACCATGGTACACCGATAACCATGTGATTTTGAGCAAACCACCAGCTTCCAACGGATTTGATTTGTCTTTACCAGAAGCCGTTTGCTCTGGACTAGCCAACTCTTCACTTTTAAGGATATGGTGAGCTGAATACCATACAATTTTGGGCAAATTGCAAGCCGTCAACGGATTTGAGATATCTTTACCAAGAGCCGTTTGCTCCTGGATTAGCCAATCATTTTTGTTTATTAGACAAGGCAGACTGATAACCAATTGAGTAAGTGTAGAACACTTACTCCAAAAAAAATTTTGGCCAAAAACGGGGGAATTAGGCGGTATAATTACATGATAAAATTCGTGAGAATTCCCCCCTACACTTAGAAATGAATATTGCCCTCAATATTCAAAGTACCGGCTGTTATGCCGAAACAAAGAACGTAAAAGGGAAATACTACGGCCATTATTTTGAAAGATTTTTTTTTTGAAACTTTATATATATACACAACATGTGGGGCAACTCCCCCACACTAGGGTGGGACACACGGGTGAAAACCCATGTTTAACTACTGTTTTTGATTACCGAGTCGCTAGCTTGACTCGACCCCGAATTCATTTGTTCATGGGGAAGTAAGTGGAAGAGACAATCTCCATCGGACTTTCATTCAAGATGTTTGGACAAACATTTGAAGCACGTGAAAGTTCCACACCGACGAGATATACATAGACAAACCCGGCTCACAAATGGTAAATGAAAATGCCGGGGTCAAAGATAGTGTCTTTATTCCCGAAGGAGTGAAGATGGAGAGAAATCACAAGATATTTGAGGAAAGGAAGAAAGATATTGATAACAATCAGGATCCATTCCTCATCCTCAAATGTAGACATATCGGGAGGAAGGGTGAGGGTAGTATCATTAATAGGCAAACTCGTCTGATAGAGTACACCTTCCTCCGAGCCAATATCATCCTCAAGATCAAAATAGAAATGATCATGTTCCGGAGGAGATATGTCATGAGAGAGTTCACCGGAGAACTCTTCATGAAAAGAATCATTCACATGAAGTGAAATTGTGAACTCTTGTTCCATTGTGGGCTCATCACTATCCTCGGTCTGAGTATCAAAGAGTGGATTCTCAGAAATTAAAGTGAATTCAGAGTCGAATTCAAATAGAGGATTGGTGAAAGTAGCTTTGAATGCTTCAGGAACAAAGTGATCAACATTCTCTATTGGACTGTTAGGGTGAGAAGTGAGTGAACGATCATTATCAAGGAAACTTTCAGTCTCTCCCAGATCGGCTTCGAAATCAAAGAGAACATCGTTACTTTCTGATGAATGTGGATTGATGTGAGTGAGTTCATCGGTGAACTCCTCAAGAAGATGATCAGCATCAAATTGTGGAAGTGATGCCTCAACATACTCGATGTCTCCATATGATGCACAATCTTCGCTACAATTGGAGAAAGTCTCAAAATGATCTTTTGAACACTCAAGAGGGGAAAGAGAATCACACATATGATCAGAAGTTCCCTGTGACTCTCTCGGGATTGGGACAAGGTTCTCAACACTAGACTTTATGAATTCGTCCGATTCCTTTTCAGGAACAGTGTCAAGATGCTCGTCCCCCATGCTCAGAGAGTGAGTGGGAGCTTCGGGTGTGATAGCAGTTGTTTGAGATGGAATCTCAACTGCTGGGATATCAACTGACTGAGGGAGTTGAGAAATAATATTAAAAGGATAAAAACTCTCCTCGTCATCATCATACATGGCTGCCTTAAGAAATTGGGAACGCCTTAGAGCTGCTTGCTCTAGGACTAATAATTCTTCCCTAGATTGGCGGGCCTCTCGTTCTTCGGCTAGCAATTCTCCCATGGTCTTTTCACCACTCACTTGATTCTTAAAGTTACTAATCATATCATCAAGTGTTTTCATTGCGGTTTCAAAATTTTGGGAGATTTCTTGAGACAACGGTTCAGGTGGAGTTTGAACCGTATGGTGCTGTGGAGGTTGGAAATTGTCAAACCTGTAAGAGTCATGAGTGTTACAAGGAAATGGATTCCCTATTTGACAATCAGAGCTGAAATGGGGACCTCCACAGTACTCACAACAGTAAAACTGTTGAGTCTGGACTGGTGAATTATATGGATATTGGTCATAACCAAAGTTCTGAGCATCACCAGAAAACTGTTCATAGACAAACGTGTTTCCGGATTGACACTCAAATCCTTGGTGAGGACCTCCACAAAATTCACAGCAGTTATGTTGATTATATGAAGATAAGTCGGGCTGTGGTGGGTAATTGGAAAAGTTTGAGGGGTCGTTAAATGAGTTCGGATTAGGATCATAATCAAATGAATTCCTCGAACCACAAAACAAACAACTCCCGTTATGAATATCATTACCACATTGTACACACGTACACCAACGACATGGTGAACCAAAAAGAGGCTCACCACAACCGACAAAAGGAATAAACGATTTCATTAGAGAGTTATGAGAAGGAATCAGTTTATTCAAAGAATCAACAAAACCAACATGGTGATCCGAATGACTATCAAGTCTCGAAGAACATTTTGAAAAATTCGGAGGTGGGACAAGTGGTGTGCTCTGAGAGCTAGCAATTTCCACTACTTCTGTTATGGTCTCCGGTTCTGGTTCTTGAGAAACGTGAAGTTTAGGCAAGTCATTCTTGCTAGTCACCGGTCTAAATTCTGCATGTTTGCTTTTAACCGTAAATTGTGAAAGTTTAGGATCAATTTTAGACGGCTTAGGAGCAATTGAGGGGTTAGATCTTTGGATAACCGTAGGTTGGACGTATTTAGCACCTCCATTATCAGAGGGAAGTACCTGGTCCTTGGTCACCCCGGTTTCTCGTTCCATTTCCCTACGCAGAATTAATGGATCATCACGAACAACACGAATTCTTGACATTTGTGATAAAGTCTGAAGTTTTTCAACTTCGTCCCAGAATTCGTCGTAGTTGAGAGATTCCATGAGAATAGAAGAAGTTAGAATCAAATGGATAGAGGGTAAAGGGATAAAGAATCAAAAAGGGTAAGAGGGTAAAGAGGAATGTTTTTGGTATTTTTGAAAAACATTTTGTGAAAACAAAGAATGAAAATCTTTTTGGGTTTTTGATTTTTAAGATGTTTTTGGATTTTATAAGAAAATATAAATACATATAGATGGTATAAACAAGGAGTGAGTATTCAAATTACTAATCTGCTAAACGGAAGATAATCAGCACAGCTCCCCGGCAGCGGCGCCAAAAATTTGATTCGCTCCCAGATGGTCAAGTTTTATCACGCAAGCTGACCACTTGTGAATGGCCAACCGTAACAAACTTAAAACAGTCCGGAAACAAATGCAATGAAGATCAGGAGAGTATAGTGTTTCCCCGGGTCGTTATGTCCCAGCGAGCTATGCGATGAATCACCAAACGAATAGTGATCGAGAGATTTGAACGGAAAAGAGTTTTTGAATTATTATAACTACAGAAATAGCCTATAATTACAAAGGCTTAAATGAAAATTAAAGGAAATTAAAAAGATAAAATATATTAAATAAACGCTATCACTATTTGTAAAATGATGTTTTTGATTTTTCTTTTATAAAACTTTTAAATTAAAATCTACGTGACGTACTGAAGAAAATGTAAAACTGAAACAATGTAAATCCTAAAAATATGAAAATGACATTTTTACAAACCTAATGATAAGAGAAACTTTTTAAAAAAAGAAAATTATTTTTAAAACTATTTATCTAATTATTATTAATTAAAAACTATTTTTAACTATTTAATAATAGCCTAAAATACAAGAAAATATGAAATAAAGCTAGAAAAATAAAATTTTGACTTGGAAAAATCTAAAATAACAAAAGAGAATTTTCAAAACTATTTTTATATTTTTCTGATTGATTTTGTATTTTCTATGAATTAAAATCTATTTAAATCTACTTAAATTGCTTAAAAATACAAGTTTAACTAAGAAAAATCTAGAAAAATATTTTTTTGACTTTTTATATTTATCTTATCCTAATAAAAATGAAAACTTATTTTTTTGAAACTTTTCTGAATTAATTGTATTAAATGCTAATTAAAAAGGCTTAAAAACTGTTTTAAATAAAGAAAAATAGCAAACTGACCTAGAAAAATATGAAAAATTCAGGAAAAGTCTAATTTATTATACTGAATCTAAGAAAAATAGAAAAACAGTGGCTTGTGTGCAAGAAAATGAAACTGCAATCACAAGTGCTTAAGAATAAGCACTTTAAATAAGCCAATGAACACCAAAGACCACCACAGTAACACAGAAGCTATAATAAGCTAAAAGTATCCAAATGCAACTAATATTAACTAGATTAAACCACTGGAATGTAAACTACACAGATTTGGTGTTTTGAGATCAAGTGCCAAAAACAGATTTGGGGGCTACTTTGTGACCTGAAAATAAGCACTCAAATAAGTTGAAACTAAAAACCAAATGTTGGAACCTAATCTAGACCTGGCCAGGTGCTTGTAAACCAAAAACCAGACCTAGATAATCTCTTATGAGCTCTGTGCAAGCCCTGCACAAAACCTGTGCACACTCAGTTAATACTGAGCTTGTGCACAGGGGAAGTAAGACCCATTTGACAAGCTCATTTGGAGCTTATAAAAAATTTGTAAAAATCTACAAAAATGGTAATAAGATTTTAGACCAGCTGAAGTTTATGAACCCACAATTTCACTTAGTTTGACCCAAGCATGAATCAATGAAAAATCAACTCAGTTGGGTGAAAACAGGTTTTTTACACTTTTGACTTTTTTTGACAGATTTGAAGTTTTGACTTTTATGAACTTTGCAATCAATTTGTGGGTTGAATGTGATGTTATAAGATGAAATGATACTTCTGCAAACTATATCTATGAATGCTAAACACAAATCAAGTGCTTGGTTTTTTTAAAATCCAACAGATAAGCAAATGAAGACAGTTTAATATGATGTTGACTTTTGAAGTTGCAGGTGCAGTTTTAAGACATATATGAGTCAATTAGAACTACACAAACCTAAAACAACAAGTATCTACCTCTGAATAAACCTAAATCACAGATTAAGCAGCAAATCCAAACACACCTTTAAAACACTGATATGCAAATTAAAAGAGCTTACTACTGCACTAGCTTATATAATGGATTAAACTGAGTTTAACTAACTTAAATACCACTTAATAAACAGATATGAACTATTTATAACTACAAATAAAGATTAAGCAATGAAACTTGAAAATTAGCTTACATAAGGTCCTTAGCCACAATGGCTTGAAATCAGTGAACCAATGAACTCTATCCTATATAAACCAACCCAATAGCTCTGAACCAACCCAAATCCAGCACTGCATCATCCATAACCATTTCCATTTCAATTTTGAGCTCAGTTTGACTTTCTTTGACCAAAATCCAAAATTGCTTGAACTTGATATATAAGCTTACAAAAAGCTATAAGAAGCTTATGTAAGCTTATTTGAGTTTAAAAATAAGCTTCTAAGAGCTTATGCATAAGAGTTGGAAACTGAAATTCACAACAGTGAGCTTGAAACTTGGAACTTATATAAAAACTTGGAATTACTATTTAAAAACACATTACAATGATAATTTTACTTGAATTTGGTACAATGAAGCAAAAGATTACAGTTTCTACACTTAACTAAAACTTTTATATAAAAAACGACATTAATAAAATTTAAAAACTAAAAGCTACTACTCTCTTCCTTCTTCCTCCTTTATTTATACCCAAAAAGACTTCCCTTTGACTTCTAAGCAGTTCCCACTTCAATTTAGGGCCATTGGATAGCTTGGAGTGATCTTGGCCGTTTGATGCATTTTTGGCGCCAAAATGTATAATTGCCAGTGGGGGTTGAGATGGTGGTGGATGGGAAGCATTAAATGCTTTTTGTTGTTTGGTGGAGGTGGGGGGAACATGGAGAGGTGATAGTGAGCTGGTAGGTTTGTGTTGGTGGCTGGATGTGGAGTAGCAGACATGGTGAGGGAAAGGAGGGAAAGGGGAAGGGGTGTTTGTTTGACCAGGATTTGACCAGGGTTTAATATTAAAGGAGGGGTCAAATTAAGGGTCCAAATGGTGTTATGGCAGGGGTCCAATTGGGTTTGACAAGGGCCAAGGGTATTTAAGGTTTAATGATCAAGGACCTATTGTGTAATTTCTGAAAATCAAGGGACCAAGGCTGCCATATTTGCAAAGTTGCTCCAAGGGACCAAAAGTGACAAGCTCCAATAGTACAAGGACCAAACTTGACATTTTCAAATTTCCAAGGACCATTTTTGCCAAATTTTAAACTTGAAGGACCAAATTTGTAATTTCTCAAAACTTTTGATATTTTTCACCAAAGGACTAATTTTGACAACTTGTGATTTTAAAAGGACCTTTGGTGATTTTTCTTTTGAAATTAAGTGCTCAGGGACTATTTCTGACAATTTTTGAAACTTGGGGGACTGAAACTGCCAATTATGCAAACTTAGCTCATTTTTCATCTGATTTTAAACATTTTGCATCTGAAACATATAAAATGCAATTTTGGAATATTTTCAGTATTTTGATGCATTTCTGAGCATTTTTAAACGTTTTGCAGTTCAAATTTGACCAAAAATGATGAGTATTCACACACTCATCAATGGTCGTTTAGATGAAGACATCTATATGGCACAGCCTGAGGGGTTTGTGAATCGATTATTTCCTAACCGTGTATGCAAGCTTAAAAGGTCCATTTATGGACTGAAGCAAGCATCAAGGCAATGTAATAGAAGATTCGATGGAGAAATAAAAAGTTTTGGATTTACTCAGAATCTTGATGAGCCGTATGTATATCACAAAGCTAGTGGGAGTCATGTTACTTTCCTTGTTCTGTATGTCGATGACATATTAATCATGGGAAATCATATACCAAGTCTGAATGAGGTGAAAGCCTATCTTGGTAAATGTTTCTCGATGAAGGACTTAGGGGAAGCAGCATACATACTTGGAATTAAGATCTACAGGGATATATCAAGGCGGCTAATTGGTTTAAGCCAAAGTGCTTACATTGACAAAATATTGAAGAGATTCAATATGAAAAATTCCAAGAAGGGATTGTTGCTTGCTAGGATTTAGTAAATCCAGTTATTAAAGAGTCGGTCACCTCAAGTATATGTAATCATTAGAAAGCTCGTAGTCGTAGATTATTACAAGTTAAGTAGTATTTAGTTAAGTAACACCATGAAGGACGGACGGGTCTTTACCCACTGTATGCCTGATCCACAGCCCGTAGGTGGCGTTTTATGTAAGTACTATAAATACTCTCTATCTTCTAAGGTAGAGAGTTGGAGCTCATAATAAGATTTTTTCTTTCTCTCACTAAAGTTCCCAAACCTCTAACTTTCTCTCTCTAAAACCATAGTATACGCCTACTTATGTTTGTGTTATGATGTGTATGTGAAATCCAATATGCTACAAATGGTATCAAGAGCCATGGTTAGATCATCTCTTACATATCCTTGGATTTCTAGTGGTTTTTAGATGGTTTTTGAGTTTGAAAAAATTTAGTAGTTTTTGCATCATTTGGATCATCTCTAGTGTTAAAGTTTGAATTTTGGGTGTACTTTTGTGTTTAGGATCATTGTATGTGCTTGGGTTTTGATTTGGTAAGCTTGAGTCACTGTGGTTGAGCTTGTTTTGGATTGAAAAGTGTGTTTTTGAAGTTTTTCTTGGTAGCGACTTGGTTCTCGTTGTGATATTCATCGTAGCGACTTGCTTCAGTAAAAGGTAGCGAGTTATAGTAGTTTTCGTTAGCGACTTGGTCCTAGCGACTTGTCTATTGAGACAAGCCGACAAACAATACATTTAGTGGATTCTCCACTACGGGTAGCGACTTGGTGAAGGTAGCGATTTGCTTTCATTTTTGTTAGCGACTTGTACTTAAGTTTTCTAAGCGACTTGGTGTTAGCGACTTGAACCTTAGTGAGTTGCTATTTAGCGACTTGACGACGGCGACTTGGTGTTAGCGACTTGGATCTTAGCGAGTTGTTAATTTAGCAACTTGACTGTGTCTTAGCGACTTGATTTCAGAATACTTAGCAACTTGGTGCTTAGCGACTTGGTTCAAGGTTTCTTAGCGACTTGGTTGAACTTTTGGTTGTAATACGGTTTTCTCTTGATTTAGTAAAATCCCGTGAAAGAATCTATTTCCCGGTTTAATCATAGAGTTTGTAACATATTGGATTTCACATACACATCATAACACAAACATAAGTAGGCGTATACTATGGTTTTAGAGAGAGAAAGTTAGAGGTTTGGGAACTTTAGTGAGAGAAAGAAAAATCTTATTATGAGCTCCAACTCTCTACCTTGGAAGGTAGAGAGTATTTATAGTACTTACATAAATCGCCACCTACGGGCTGTGGATCAGGCATATAGTGGGTAAAGACCCGTCCGTCCTCCACGGTGTTACATAACTAAATACTACTTAACTTGTAATAATCTATGACTACAAGCTTTCTAATGATTACATATACTTGAGGTGACAGACTCTTTAATAACTGGATTTACTAAATCCTAACAGAGTTTTAAAATCCCGTGTAATCTGTTAACATGTCTACCAGCGTACCTTCAATCATCTCCACTGTTGCTGAGGATGTTCAAGCAGCTGGTTCAGATACTCGTCCACCTATGCTTGACAGAACTGACTACGACTCTTGGGCACAACATATCAGATTGTACTGTCTTGGAAAGGAAAACGGAGTCAACATTCTCAAGTCTATTGATGAAGGACCTTATCAGATTGAGACTACAAGAGACTTAATTGATACAACTGCAGATGGAACTATGAACTATGATCAAATATTACATTATAAATTGTTCTTGCATTCTTGATGTAGGACTTTGCTCTGAAGCTTGTAGTAATCGATTCTTCATTATTGCATGTTTGGTTAATCCAAGTGGAGGTCATTAACTGATCCACGTGATACTGAGTTTTTGAGCCAGCTTTGAGATCATCAGCAATCATAAATCTCTGACTCATTCATTGTGGTGTTGGTATTATGTGATGTTGTGACTTTTGGACCGACATGCTCACATTTTGGATCATGATTTCTTCTCATCAGAGTAGCGGAAGCTTTTGTTGATTCATGATATAGGCAGCAGCGTAGCAGAAGCATGGAGTGAGAATATCATAGTCATTGATGCACTAATCATGATTTCTTTTGAAACGAATGTGATGTGTGAGCATGCGGCTATGGATTGACCGCTTCATTCTGATCAGCTGCAAACGTCGGGCGTACTTGCATACAACAGTTAGCAATAAAGTGCACGAAAGTGTCTTTGATCACTTTCATTGAATTGAGGTACACGGCCCACGGTTCCCCGTTGATCATTACAAGTACTGCCTGTGATCAGGTATAATTCCGAAGAATTTCCTTGACAGGGTTTCGCAGCTGCTCTAGCTGTTCTCAAACCGGAACGTCTCAAAGAAGACAACACGGAGTGAGTGAACCAGCGAATTGAGATTCACTGATTGATAAAAAGAGATTTGAAAAACAATCGTGTATTGCTCAATAGAAATTGTTTTGCAATACAACGAAGGTTTTAATGAAAATCAATTATCAATCATAAACACCTTTTATTTTGAAATATTTGTACACAGTCGATGTGCTAAATAAAAGAGTTTTTAAGCACAATGACCGGTTTTTCAAAGGTATCCGTCAATCCATAACCTGAACCAGGATTGATTCAAAAGATTGAATCTCCCAATTGTTTCTATTCAGTTGTCACAAGTTTGATCTTACGAGAAGATCTCACATGTCACCCACCAAAAGCTTGTTTGATGTTAGCTCTAGAAGGATTTCCATCTTCATCGTGAATACTTTTACATATCACTCGTATGTTCTGGCAATACCACAAGGATAATGCGTAGGACTCTTAATTATATACTCACTTTCCACATTGTGTGAAACAACAAGTCTTCATTAACTTTGTGTCCTAATGAGATATTGTGGATGATCTCTTGGCTCTAGACTCAATAGTGCACATTTTTGGTTCCTATGCCGGAGACTATGGAGAGGGTCTCCTTCTTCAATATCAACAATCTCTAAGAGAAAGTCGATAGATAATGTCGGTTCCCCGTGAGAATGAAACAAGCCCTTTTAAGAGGAACTTGAGTAGCTTGGGAAGTTTAGTGCAGTGCATCACTGGGTCCATGATGTCTTGTCTTCAATACCAGTGTTCCCTTAGTAACCACCAGTAGCATATGTATTGAACCCGGTTTCTGCCCTAAGGTTGAATTATTGGAGGGCTATTTCTTTTCACCATTTTTCACATTCATTTCTTTTTCATTCTTCAACCCCTTCAGTGCTTACCAAGACTTCATAACTAGAACCTTGTTGGGTTTATTCCAATACTAGATCTGTCTCAGTCCGCACTCTTCCCATATCTCACTTTTCTCCTTTTTTCATCATACCTAAAGACTTCTACACTATCTAGTGGATTGTCCCTGGTTAGATCCCTCCGGTTATGGCGGATCATGGGAACAAATACCTAACCTTATCAACCTTATATCACCATACATAAAGTAAATTTGGTCGGTCTATTTGGTATTGTTCATCTGCCATTTGAACCAATTGAAAACCATTTGAAAATCAATCCAGATACTTGTGATATATTATCAAAGCATTTTGTACCTGAATTATTTTTGATAATTTTTTGAAGCAGAGCTCCCCCTCAACATGTACATCACGCATCCTTTTGTAATGGAAGTAATTTTCATCTTTGAGGGATTGGCTTGCATCTAAGAGTAGTTATATAAAGAATGTGGTTTTCAAAATAGTTGCTCCCCCTCAATATGTGCATGGAAATTTGAAGATGTTTTGCACATATTAGGAAAAGACTGCACATTGAAATAAATTGATCACGTTTCAAATCTTAGTGGTTTAAGATAGATGCTCCCCCTCAACATGTGCATGGAAATTTGAAATCGTTTGGCACTTGTGGGAAGGAGAGCTTGTACATTCTTATAAAACCATATACCGAATTATCAGATTAAATCCAATTTAAATCACAAATTCTCCCCCGATCACAATTATCAAATCATTTGAGATTTGTGATCTCTGTAGATTTAAATTGATTTTGAAAGCTTTTAAGGAGAATTGTGACTTGATTATGAAAACGTTTTAACTGATACGGATCGGATTTTGAGACTTTAAACTCCATTGATTAAACATGCATGATTATCTTTTGAAAACAATTGTATGACAAATAACCTTTTTGATTTAATTGAAATCATTCTCCCCCTCAATCAATGACATAAGTTGTTGATTGAGAGATAGATGTTTTTGACAAATGTTAAGTCCAGATGATTTTCAAAAATAGAGTCTGAGTTATTTTTCAAAGCAATTAGTTTTCATAAGATAGTAAGTTATTGTTTTATAGAATCAAAGCAAGAAATTTGAAAACCAAGATAAAGCATGGCTCTGTTCTTTCATTGAAGAGCGGGTTACTGCCTGAGATGACAATAAACCATTTTTTCACTTTCTCCCATTTTTTTTTTTTTTTTTTTTTTTTTTTTTTTTTTTTTTTTTTTTTTTTTTTTTTTTAACATTCGAGCAACATCTAAAGTCCCGTGTCATTCTTTGGATGACAGCACAAAGACCGTAGATATTATCGAATCGAGGAAAACATGACAAAAAGACAATATTTTTTGGAATTTTTCAAGATTTTTCAATTTTTATGGATTTTTAAAAGTTTTATATTTTTCTATTTTGCTTTTTGAAGGTTTTGAAATTTTGTATTTTTGTTTTTCGAATATATTTACAAGAGATAGATGAAGAAAGACCTTTACTCCTCGTTTTCCTCTTGAAGACGTTTGAGTGTTTCCGGTTGTAGACTCTTTAGACCAAGTCGTGGGAGGATAAACTCAAATCATTCTCTAGGAAGAGCTTTGGTGAAGATGTCTGCTAACTGGTATTCAGTCCTCACAAAATAGAGTTCCACCACACCGTTTTCAACTTGCTCCCTGATGAAATGATGTCGAATGTCGATGTGCTTTGCCCTTGAGTGTTGTACGTCGTTGCATGAGAGAGCAATAACACTTTTATTATCACAGTACAGAGGGATTTTGTTGAATACAAAGCCATAGTCAGATAATTGGGATCTCATCCATAGGATTTGTGCACAGCAAGATGACATGGCTATGTATTTAGCCTCTATAGAGGAAATAAAAGTACTCATTTGCTTCTTTGAAGACCAGCTCACAAGCTTATCACCTAAAAACTGAGCACCTCCAGACGTACTTCGACGAGTATCTTGACATCCTGACTTTCTGGTGAACAATGTCAGATCAACTGCTCCTTTGCTGAATCCACTAGATAGAAGAAACTTTGATAGCGTATCATACCAAGCCCTTGGAGCTTGCTTCAAACCGTAAAGAGCCTTCTTCAAATGATAGACGTGAGTAGGATGCTCTGGATTCACAAAGCCTTCAGGTTGGCTGACGTATACGACTTCTTTAAGATCTCCGTTAAGAAAATCCGTCTTTACATCCATCTGATATACAACCACGTTCTTACTTGCAGCCTTAGCCAAAAAGATTCTGATTGCCTCGATACGAGCAACTGGAGCAAATGATTCTTCAAAGTCAATACCCTCCTCTTGACGGTATCCTTTTGCAACCAATCGAGCCTTGTTCTTTAAAACATCACCATGCTCATCAAGTTTCACTTTGAAGATCCATTTTAGAGCAATGATTATAGCACAATCTGGAGCAGGTACTAATTCCCATACATCAAGTCGATCAAACTCATGAATTTCTTCTTGCATGGCATTGAACCAGCTGTCTTCATTCATGGCAATTTTCACGTCTTTTGGTTCGATCTTAGAGAGTACGGAGTTGAAGAAGCACCAAAAGGCATCGGTGGCAAGTTGTTTCCGTATGGATACTGGACGAGTGGGATTTCCAATGATGTTGTCTAATGGATGATCATGTGTCCATTTTCTAAGGTGTTCATGTGGTTGTTGTTGTGGAACTGAAGTAGCAGAGTTGATATCTCCTGATGAAGATGGTTCTGATGATGATTCAGGAGCAAATATGTTTTCGAATGGAGCATCTTCGGGAGTAGCAAAGGGATTAACTTCATCCAGGGTGGCAGACACAATTCCATGATGTACACTTGACGATTGAAGGTTTGTTGATGAGACGGAGTAATCAACAGCAGGCGCTTTTTGACTTAATGACATCGAAACTGAAGGGTTAACTTCATTGACAGGGCTAGAAGCAACCTCTGTTTTTGGAATTGACAGATCATTGGCATTTGGCTCATAATGTTCATCAAACATTGGATCAAACAATTTCTTCAAATCATCTTCAGATGGAGGTACATATGGAGTTGCTGGAGAGGAATTAGGTACAAGGGATGAACCAATGGGACTGTTTTGAAGTGCGGGTCTAGAACTGGATTGTTCAGGAGCCATTTGACCGGTCAGCTCATCGAACGTAACGTGAATTGTTTCCATGATATTTCGGGTTCTCTTGTTGTAGATTCGGTATCCTTTTCTGTTAGGTGCATAACCTACAAATACTCCAATGTCCGCCTTAGCTCTTAATTTACCTAAATCTTGACCATCATTTGTTGGATAGCACAAAGCACCAAACACACGAAGGTAGGAAAGATCAGGTTTTCGTTTATGGACAAGTTCATATGGAGTTTTTCCATGAGAGGTGTGTATAAGGGAACAATTTTGGGTGTAACAAGCAGTGGCAATGGCTTCAGCCTATAGAAACATTGAAACTTTTGAATAAATTAGCATTGTTCTTGCGGCTTCCACAAGAGTTCGATTTCGTCTTTCAACTACACTGTTCTGTTGAGGAGTTCGTGGAACACTTCTTTGATTAAGTCTTTGTTAACGAACTCTGTGCCATTGTAAGTTCGAACAATTCTGACTGTATTGTTGAGTCGAACCTGAAGCTGTTTGATTAGTTTGATGATGACAGCTGGAGTTTCATCCTTTGTCCTCAAAAACTTTACCCAAGTAAATCGAGAGTAGTCATCAACAACTAATAGAATGTATTTCTTCCCATTTATTGTTTGCACTCTCATTAGGCCGCAAAGATTCATATGAAGTGTATGAAGAACTTCCATTACAGAGTTTGTGGGTTTTGGTTTGTGGGCATATTTTGTGCTTTTTCCCAATTGGCAAGCTGAACAAAGATGATGTTTTTCATACTTTAATCTGGGTAATCCTCTTACTAAGTCCTTTCTGGAAAGATTGTTTATAGTACCAAAGTTCAGGTGATTGAGACGACGGTGCCATAGCCATGACTTAGATTTGGTAGCCTTTGACAGCAAGCAGATGGGTGAAGATTTCATCATATCTTCGATAGAGATGGTGTATAGGTTTGAACCACGAGTTCCTCTGAGAAGTTCCACACCATCAAGTTCTCTAACAAAACAAGTATGCTTTCTAAAAGCCACTTCTAGATCGGAATCACAGAATTGACCAACAAAGAACAAGTTATGACCAAGACCTTCCACATAATATATCCTGGAAATTACACTTTTACCAACCACATAATCTCCATAACCCATAATAGCACCAAAATGATCGTTTCCGAATCTCACAATTCCTATTAATTTACTCACGAAGTTCATGAGCCGCGACCGGCCTCCAGTCATATGCTTGGAAAAGCCTGAGTCCAGGTACCACAGAACGATTTGAACGATCTGCAGTTGAACACAGACAAGAATGGATAACTGGATAATTGGGATCCCCATGCAAGAATGGGTTCCATTTGGTTAGTAACAGTGATTGGAACACCCACATCAGAAATAGAAACACCCATATCAGAAATAGAAGCAATGGAATCATTAGGAATAGATGCAGTGCTGGTGTCCGTATTTGACCTATTCAAAGTATGTTCACTTCTTAAAGGAATAATTCTACTTGTAGGCATCCATTTTCTAGTGGGCATTGTCTTAGCAGATTGAGGGTAGAACTGATTATCTTTATGGCTAAAAGGTATCCATTGATAACCTATCTTACTAAATGTTCTTCCTGTGGGTTTCGAATGTTTTCTAACTTTCTTTCGTCTTTGCCTTTTAGCCTTCTTAGCATGATTTTTAGCATTAACAGTTTTAACTTGGCATTTGACAGCATTGGACAAAACATTCACACCACATTCATGATTAGCAACAGAATTCAAGCAGACATCCTTACATGGTTTGCAGAAAGTATCAGAATTCGAATTAATTACAGTACGCCTATGGCTAATACTAGAATCAACACGATTCATTTTATTCAACTCAAACTTAAAGTTCCTAGGTTGGTCTTCTACTCTCTTCCAATGCACATTTTTAGCTTGCGAGGTCCTATCTTGCTTGGTATTGCCTGGAGGCTTTGACCCGCTTGCTTTAATGTCACTGATTACTCCTGTTGAGGGAATTATGGGAAAATTAGTTGGTTGATCTACTTTTTGCATTCCTGAACTAGATGTGCAAGGATCTGAACTACTAGACGGCACTTTAGTGTTTACTTTCTTAAAGCTGGGCATGGAATGGTTTGTATGCTTGGCACTAGGCATAGAACAAGGCATCACAGCTTTACCTTTCGCACCTAAGGATTTAGGACATGTTGCAATTAGACATTCTAGCAGTTCTTGAGATCATTTGGCCTGAATGCAAGCAAACCTAATTTCTCTATCAAGAGGCTTATTTATGAAATCCTCTTCCACAATCTCTCATAGACACTATAGACTATCCTTAAGGTGAGCACAATAGTTAGGAAACACAAGTTCATTATTCCTAAGATGAGGAGGAATATATTTAACAGTCACAGTATATTTGCAGTCTGAGGATGACTTTGATGCAACATTCTCATTAAAAACAAGTGGCAGTTTCCATTTTTCCTGACTCCTCAGATTCTCAATTTCTTTTTGTAAAGTGGTTATTTTTTCGTTGTTTTTGTCACGAGTGACTTTCATTGAATCATATAACTCTTTAAAGTGACGTTTAACCTTTTCATTTTCTTCTAGAAAGCTCTCGTTTTCCTTTTGTAAAGCATTTACTAAGTTCTGAAGATGAAAAGTTTGAGAATACTGAGAATCTAAAGGAGGAGGCATTTAAGTGCCAGTCACATTGTTCTTTTCACCCTTTAATTGAGAGATTTGGGCTTTAAACTTTCTGATCGTGTTACAATGAGCTCGAATCTGTTCATCACGTTAGCTAATTTCAAAAACTGCATCAAATTCAGGAACATCCAAGGATGTCTTGATATTTGAGGTTTTAACATTTTCTTTCAGATGTTGATATTTTAATTGCAAAGCAAGATGCTCAACTTCCAATTTAGAAAACTGTTTTACCAGGTTATCATGATCATCCTGTTCAACTTTATCATGCAGTTTAGAGTTAGTTTTTTCAAGCTCAATGACACGATCATGGGAGACTTTCAGAGCAACAGATAATTCATGAAATTGAGAAGCATTAATGGAACAATTTGTAGCAGTGTAAAACACATCTTGAGCAATACATTCAGAAATAAGATTCTCATTCAAGGTATGCAAGTTCTTCCTCTCAATCTCATTATATTTTAATTCTCGCTCATAGTCACTAACCTCAACAATCATCGCATCAAATTCCTTTTCCATTTCTTTAATATCTAAGTCCATCCCCTTTTTAAGACTCTCAAATTGACCTTTTAATTGTTTAAAGAAAGGCATTATCTCAGTTAAATAGCATTCTTTAGTTTGCTCAAAACCCCTTTCCCCTTCAGTTATCCCAGTGGGTGTGATCCATTTCTTACAGGTTTTCTCAAAATCAACAAATAATTGAAAGATAACATATTGACTGATTAAGGTCTTGCTTTTAGTGGCAATAGTTCTAGGAACTAAATGCATTGGTGTATTTGGAGGATACACAGTTGCTGAAGGCATTTTCCTAAGGGGGGGGGTTGTTACAACAAGATTCTCTGCCTTTTGCTTATCTAAATCCTTTTTCCATAACACTTGTTCGGGTGTTAGCAACGTTTAAGGCTTAAACATGTTCAACGATTGGCAGCAGCGTAGCAGAAGCATGGAGTGAGAATATCAGAGTCATTGATGCACTAATCATGATTTCTTTTGAAATGAATGTGATGTGTGAGCATGCGGCTATGGATTGACCGCTCCATTCTGATCAGCTGCAAACGTCGGGTGTTCCTGCATAAAACAGTTAGCAATAAAGCACACAAGAGTGTCTTTGATCACTTTTGTTGAATTGAGATACACGGCCTATGGTTCCCCATTGATCAGTACAAGTACTGCCTGTGATCAGGTATAATTCCGAATAATTTCCTTGATAGGGTTTCGCAGCTGCTCTAATTGTTCTCAAACCGGAACGTATCAAAGAAGACAACACGGAGTGAGTGAACCAGCGAATTGAGATTCACTGATTGATAAAAAGATATTTGAAAAACAATCGTGTATCGCTCAATAGAAATTGTTTTTGCAATACAACGAAGGTTTTAATGAAAATCAATTATCAATCATAAACACCTTTTATTTTGAAATATTTGTATGCAGTCGATGTGCTAAAGAAAAGAGTTTTTAAGCACAACGACCGGTTTTTCAAAGGTATCCGTCAATCTATAACCTGAACCAGGATTGATTCAAAAGATTGAATCTCCCCATTGTTTCTGTTCAGTTGTCACATGGTTGATCTATTGAATAGATCTCACATGCCACTCCCCAGGAGCTTGTTTGATGTTGGCTCCAGAAGGCTTTCCATCTTCATTGTGAATATGTTTGCATATCACTCAGATGTTCTGGAAATACCACAAGGATAATGCGTAGGACTCAAGATATAACCTCTCTTTCCACATTGTGTGAAACAGAGAGTCTTCATTGAAAGTGTCCTACTGAGATTTATTGATGATCTCGTGGCTCTAGACTCAATTGTGCATATTTGGTTCCTGTGCCGGAGACTAGGGAGAGGGTCTCCTTCTTCAATATCAACTATCTCTAAGAGAAAGTCGATAGATTATGTCGGTTCCCCGTGAGAATGAAACAAGTCCTTTTAAGAGGAACTTGAGTGGTTTGGAAAGTTGAAGTGCAGTGCGTCACTGGGTCTATGATGTCTTATCTTCAATACTGATGTTACCTAGGTAACTACCAGTAGTATATGAATTGAACCCGGTTACTGCCCTAAGGTTGAATTATTGGAGGGCTATTTCTTTTCACCCTTTTCATATTCATTTCTTTTTCATTCTTCAACCCCTTCAGTGCTTACCAAGACTTCATAACTAGAACCTTGTTGGGTTTATTCCTGTTCTAGCTCTATCTCAGTCCGCACTCTTCCCATTTTCTCATTTTTCTCCTTTTTTTCAATATTCCTAAGGACTCTACACTATCTAGTGGATTGTCACTGGGAAGATCCCTCCGGCTCTGGCGGGATCGTGGGAACGAATACCTAACCTAACCATCCTTATAACTCCATGCATAAAGTAAATTTGGCCGGTCTATTTGGTATTGTTCATCTGCCATTGGAACAAATTGAAAACCATTTGAAAATCAATCCAGATACTTGTGATATATTATCAAAGCATTTTGTACCTGAATTGTTTTTGATAATTTTTTGAAGCAGAGCTCCCCCTCAACATGTGCATCACGCATCGTTTTGTAATGGAAATAATTTTCCTCTTTGAGGGATTGGCTTGCATCTAAGAGTAGTTATATGAAGAATGTGGTTTTCAAAATAGTTGCTCCCCCTCAATATGTGCATGGAAATTTGAAGATGTTTTGCACATATTAGGAAAAGACTGCACATTGAAATAAATTGATCACGTTTCAAATCTTAGTGGTTTAAGATAGATGCTCCCCCTCAACATGTGCATGGAAATTTGAAATCGTTTGGCACATGTGGGAAGGAAAGCTTGTACATTCTTATAAAACCATTTACCGAATTATCAGATTAAATCCAATTTAAATCACAAATTCTACCCCGATCACAATTATCAAATCATTTGAGATTTGTGATCTCTGTAGATTTAAATTGATTTTGAAAGCTTTTAAGGAGAATTGTGACTTGATTATGAAAACATTTTAACTGATTCGGATCGGATTTTGAGACTTTAAACTCCATTGATTAAACATGCATGATTATCTTTTGAAAACAATTGTATGACAAATAACCTTTTTGATTTAATTGAAATCATTCTCCCCCTCAATCAATGACATAAGTTGTTGATTGAGAGATAGATGTTTTTGACAAATGTTAAGTCCAGATGATTTTCAAAAATAGAGTCTGAGTTATTTTTCAAAGCAATTAGTTTTCATAAGATAGTAAGTTATTGTTTTATAGAATCAGAGCAAGAAATTTGAAAACCAAGATAAAGCATGGCTCTGTTCTTTTATTGAAGAGCGGGTTACTGCCTGAGATGACAATAAACCATTTTTTCACTTTCTCCCATTTTTTTTTTATTATTATTTTTTTTAAACATTCGAGCAACATCTAAAATCCCGTGTCATTCTTTGGATGACAGCACAAAGACTGTAGATATTATCGAATCGAGGAAAACATGACAAAAAGACAATATTTTTTGGAAATTTTCAAGATTTTTCAATTTTTATGGATTTTTAAAAGTTTTATATTTTTCTATTTTGCTTTTTGAAGGTTTTGAAATTTTGTATATTTGTTTTTCGAATAACTATTTACAAGAGATAGATGAAGAAAGACCTTTACTCCTCGTTTTCCTCTTGAAGACGTTTGAGTGTTTCCGGTTGTAGACTCTTTAGACCAAGTCGTGGGAGGATAAACTCAAAACATTCTCTAGGAAGAGCTTTGGTGAAGATGTCTGCTAACTGGTATTCAGTCCTCACAAAATAGAGTTCCACCACACCGTTTTCAACTTGCT
Source organism: Chrysanthemum seticuspe (assembly GCA_019973895.1). Classification (NCBI taxonomy): domain Eukaryota; kingdom Viridiplantae; phylum Streptophyta; class Magnoliopsida; order Asterales; family Asteraceae; genus Chrysanthemum; species Chrysanthemum seticuspe. The sequence goes on from BPTQ01000008.1 coordinate 93,932,839, forward strand.
CCCTGATGAAATGATGTCGAATGTCGATGTGCTTTGCCCTTGAGTGTTGTACGTCGTTGCATGAGAGAGCAATAACACTTGTATTATCACAGTACAGAGGGATTTTGTTGAATACAAAGCCATAGTCAGATAATTGGGATCTCATCCATAGGATTTGTGCATAGCAAGATGACATGGCTATGTATTTAGCCTCTATAGAGGAAATAGAAGTACTCATTTGCTTCTTTGATGACCAGCTCACAAGCTTATCACCCAAAAACTGAGCACCTCCAGACATACTTCGACGAGTATCTTGACATCCTGACTTTCTGGTGAACAATGTCAGATCAACTGCTCCTTTGCTGAATCCAGTAGATAGAAGAAACTTTGATAGCGTATCATACCAAGCCCTTGGAGCTTGCTTCAAACCGTAAAGAGCCTTCTTCAAATGATAGACGTGAGTAGGATGCTCTGGATTCACAAAGCCTTCAGGTTGGCTGACGTATACGACTTCTTTAAGATCTCCGTTAAGAAAATCCGTCTTTACATCCATCTGATATACAACCATGTTCTTACTTGCAGCCTTAGCCAAAAAGATTCTGATTGCCTCGATACGAGCAACTGGAGCAAATGATTCTTCAAAGTCAATACCCTCCTCTTGACGGTATCCTTTTGCAACCAATCGAGCCTTGTTCTTTAAAACATCACCATGCTCATCAAGTTTCACTTTGAAGATCCATTTTAGAGCAATGATTATAGCACAATCTGGAGCAGGTACTAATTCCCATACATCAAGTCGATCAAACTCATGAATTTCTTCTTGCATGGCATTGAACCAGCTGTCTTCATTCATGGTAATTTTCACGTCTTTTGGTTCGATCTTAGAGAGTACGGAGTTGAAGAAGCACCAAAAGGCATCGGTTGCAAGTTGTTTCCGTATGGATACTGGATGAGTGGGGTTTCCAATGATGTTGTCTAATGGATGATCATGTGTCCATTTTCTAAGGTGTTCATGTGGTTGTTGTTGTGGAACTGAAGTAGCAGAGTTGATATCTCCTGATGAAGATGGTTCTGATGATGATTCAGGAGCAAATATGTTTTCGAATGGAGCATCTTCGGGAGTAGCAAAGGGATTAACTTCATCCAGAGTGCCAGACACAATTCCATGATGTACACTTGATGATTGAAGGTTTGTTGATGAGACAGAGTAATCAACAGCAGGCGCTTCTTGACTTAATGATATCGAAACTGAAGGGTTAACTTCATTGACAGGGCTAGAAGCAACCTCTGTTTTTGGAATTGACAGATCATTGGCATTTGGCTCATAATGTTCATCAAACATTGGATCAAACAATTTCTTCAAATCATCTTCAGATGGAGGTACATATGGAGTTGCTGGAGAGGAATTAAGTACAAGGGATGAACCAATGGGACTGTTTTGAAGTGCGGGTCCAGAACTGGATTGTCCAGGAGCCATTTGACCAGTCAGCTCATCGAACGCAATGTGAATTGTTTCCATGATATTTCGGGTTCTCTTGTTGTAGATTCGGTATCCTTTTCTGTTAGGTGCATAACCTACAAATACTCCAATGTCCGCCTTAGCTCTTAATTTACCTAAATCTTGACCAATCTTTTGTTGGATAGCACAAAGCACCAAACACACGAAGGTAGGAAAGATCAGGTTTTCATTTATGGACAAGTTCATATGGAGCTTTTCCATGAGAGGTGTGTATAAGGGAACGATTTTGGGTGTAACAAGCAGTGGCAATGGCTTCAGCCCATAGAAACATTGGAACCTTTGAATAAATTAGCATTGTTCTTGCGGCTTCCACAAGAGTTCGATTTCGTCTTTCAACAACACCATTCCGTTGAGGAGTTTGTGGAACACTTCTTTGATGACTGATTCCAACACTTTCATAAAACTGAATTAAGTCTTTGTTAACGAACTCTGTGCCATTGTCAGTTCGAAAAATTCTGACTGTATTGTTGAGTCGAACCTGAAGCTGTTTGATTAGTTTGATGATGACAGTTGGAGTTTCATCCTTTGTCCTCAAAAACTTTACCCAAGTAAATCGAGAGTAGTCATCAACAACTACTAGAATGTATTTCTTCCCATTTATTGTTTGCACTCTCATTGGGCCGCAAAGATCCATGTGAAGTGTATGAAGAACTTCCATTACAGAGTTTGTGGGTTTTAGTTTGTGGGCATATTTTGTGCTTTTTCAAAATTGGCAAGCTGAACAAAGATGATATTTTTCATACTTTAATCTGGGTAATCCTCTTATAAGTCCTTTCTGGAAAGATTATTTATAGTACCAAAGTTCAGGTGATTGAGACGACGGTGCCATAGCCATGACTTAGATTTGGAAGCCTTTAACAGCAAGCAGATGGGTGAAGATTTCATTATATCTTCGATAGAGATGGTGTATAGGTTTAAACCACGAGTTCCTCTGAGAAGTTCCACACCATCAAGTTCTCTAACAAAACAAGTATGCTTTCTAAAAGCCACTTCTAGATCGGAATCACAGAATTGACCAACAAAGAACAAGTTATGACCAAGACCTTCCACATAATATACCCTGGAAATTACACTTTTACCAACCACATAATCTCCATAACCCATAATAGCACCAAAATGATTGTTTCCGAATCTCACAGTTCCTATGAATTTACTCACGAAGTTCATGAGCCGCGACCGGTCTCCAGTCATATGCTTGGAACAGCCTGAGTCCAGGTACCCCAGAATGATTTGAACGATCTGCAGTTGAACACATACAAGAATGGATAACTGGATAATTGGGATCCCCATGCAAGAATGGGTTCCATTTGGTTAGTAACAGTGATTGGAACACCCACATCAGAAATAGAAACACCCATATCAGAAATAGAAGCAATGGAATCATTAGGAATAGATGCAGTGCTGGTGTCCGTATTTGACCTATTCAAAGTATGCTCACTTCTTAAAGGAATAGTTCTACCGGTAGGCATCCATTTTCTAGTGGGCATTGTCTTAGCAGATTGAGGGTAGAACTGATTATCTTTATGGCTAAAAGGTATCCATTGATAACCTATCTTACTAAATGTTCTTCCTGTGGGTTTCCACTGTTTTCTAACTTTCTTTCGTCTTTGCCTTTTAGCCTTCTTAGCATGATTTTTAGCATTAACAATTTTAACTGGGCATTTGACAGCATTGGACAAAACATTCACACCACATTCATGATTAGCAACAGAATTCAAGCAGACATCCTTACATGGTTTGCAGAAAGTATCAGAATTCGAATTAATTACAGTACGCCTATGGCTAATACTAGAATCAACACGATTCGTTTTATTCAACTCAAACTTAAAGTTCCTAGGTTGGTCTTCTACTCTCTTCCAATGCACATTTTTTGCTTGCGAGGTCCTATCTTGCTTGGTATTGCCTGGAGGCTTTGACCCGCTTGCTTTAATGTCACTGATTACTCCTGTTGAGGGAATTATGGGAACATTAGTTGGTTGATCTACTTTTTGCATTCCTGAACTAGATGTGCAAGGATCTGAACTACTAGACGGCACTTTAGTGTTTACTTTCTTAAAACTGGGCATGGAATGGTTTGTATGCTTGGCACTAGGCATAGAACAAGGCATCACAGCTTTACCTTTCGCACCTAAGGATTTAGGACATGTTTCAATTAGACATTCTAGCAGTTCTTGAGATCGTTGATCTGTATCAGTTAAAACGTTTTCATAATCAAGTCACAATTCTCCTTAAAAGCTTTCAAAATCAATTTAAATCTACAGAGATCACAAATCTCAAATGATTTGATAATTGTGATCGGGGGAGAATTTGTGATTTAAATTGGATTTAATCTGATAATTATGTTTTTCTCTTTACATGTAGGATTGTTGAGTTTCTTATCCATTTTCTCCCTAGTGACCTCATCTGATTTCTTATATTCCTCAGTGCACTCAGCGCAACTGGGTTTCTGCCTAGGTTTAAGGATTTCATTGCCATCATAGATAACATTTTGAGCAGCTTTTGCTATCTTACCATACTCCGGATTCCTTTATAATGGGGATACTATGCTTATCGCTGAGAACTCTATGCTTCGTGATCATGTGAGCAGTCTGAATGGTATTCCCTTGTACGTACAACTTATTTTCAAGCTTGTTTTTCAAGGTTTTTAGATTAGAAAAATCATTCAAAAGTTTTGATTCCTTAGCACTGAATGCTTGCTTAAGCATTTTAACATTTTCTTGAAGTTCTTGTTTTTGCTTAGCAGTTTTAGAAAGCTTTTCTTGTAAGGAGTTTAACTCTTGTTTTAATACTTCTTCTCTAAACTTACTTTTTCTAATAGTTGTACGCATTTGGTCATCCATTTCCTGCTCACGGGTGGTTAACTCAAACTTAGCACGCTGTTCATAAATAGCAACACGTTCTTTATAGGCATTAAGTTCAGAGACAACAGAATCATCAGGGGCACATGCAGTGTATTCATTAGAGACATAGTCATCATTGATTGCGGAAGATGCATTACTTGGTACAACCTCACTTTCATTTTGCTTCACATATTGATCATATGGGACAGTATTTCTATTACCCTCATCATCAATATCTGATTCATAAGTCTCAAGAGATTGTACTTCAGTATGCATCTTTCGCTCATCAACATCATCATATAGTTTTAATACCTCTAAAATGATTTTGTCTTTGGATGGACCACCTTGTTGTGGTGGAGAGACCTTTGGGGAAACCATAGGTGAGATGCTAGCCATGAAGATTGTTTGAGCAGTAGGTTCATCATCGACATCAGAGTCAAATGCATCACAATCAGCTACTTGAAAGGCATTCTGATGATTTTGACCTATCTCCTGAATTGGCTGTTCATCAACATCAGCATCATATGTCTTGGCATTCCCTTCAGCAAGAAACAATAACTCCTCTTCATCCAAAGTCGTTCCATTATCCTGAGCTTGCACGAGGAACATCTTATCCCTGAAGTACTCTGCATTCTGAGGGCGTTTTGGCGATGTGCAGTTCCTTGCAATGTGTCCTTCCCCTCCACAGTTGTAGCACTTGATCGGCTTTGCTTGTCCATGATTTCCATTCCTTCCCCTATTCAGATTTGCCACATATCCTCTACCAACGCCACCTCTTCCTTGTTCGTACTGCCTTTCTTGAACTGGCTGCACCATAACCTTCCCATCTCTGACAGTGGCTTGATTGTGTGGATTGGATGCTGTTCTGAGGTTGTTGTTGGTGTGTGGGAGAGAGTTCATGTTTTGACTAATCATGAGAGCCAGTTGATTAATGAAGTGTCCCACGCGTGCATCAGCATCAGCTTGTTTGAACATTGGATCGGGAATGAGTTTGTGATTACCATTACCCATGGGTATAACTTGAGAAGCTTTGGTGGTAATTCCAACATTTGTATAAAAAGCAGTTGAATCATTTGATGAGCTTGTCTCTCCCTGGTTGGTTTTGAACTGATCAAGAATCCTTTTTTCAAACATAGCATGTCTCTCATTCTGAAGAAGGAATGCATAGAGTTGCTCATAGTTTGTATTCTTCAATCCTTTGGTTAGCTTCACAGAGGTGACAAACTTGTGCCATTCAGGATTCATGTTGTTCACAAATTTTGAGTTCAGCTGAATGTTTGGCATGGTCATTTTGATGTTCCTCATGTCATTCACAAGCTTATGGAATCTCACGTAGTACTCATAGACACTCTCATCAGGTTTCATCTTGAAGTGTTCAAATTCATCATACAGTTGTGATTCTCTGTCTTCAATAGTTAATTCTGAACCTGAGAGAAGCATCTTGACATTATCCCACACTGCCTTGGCTTCAGTGTTGTGATTGATAAGCTTGTAGATATCTTTTGGAAGACCCTGTAGTATGGTGTTTGAGGCCCTGATATCAGCATCGAACCTCTTTTTCTCCTTATCATTGAGCTCATCATATGTCTTTGGTCTATCTACTCCATAGATCATTGTTCCATCAGCAGCTGTATCAATTAAGTCTCTTGTAGTCTCAATCTGATAAGGTCCTTCATCAATAGACTTGAGAATGTTGACTCCGTTTTCCTTTCCAAGACAGTACAATCTGATTCGTTGTGCCCAAGAGTCGTAGTCAGTTCTGTCAAGCATAGGTGGACGAGTATCTGAACCAGCTGCTTGAACATCCTCAGCAACAGTGGAGATGATTGTAGGTACGTTGGTAGACATGTTAACATATTACACGGGATTTTAAAACTCTATGATTAAACCGGGAAATAGATTCTTTCACGGGATTTTACTAAATCAAGAGAAAACCGTATGACAACCAAAAGTTCAACCAAGTCGCTAAGAAACCTTGAAACAAGTCGCTAAGCACCAAGTTGCTAAGTATTCTGAAATCAAGTCGCTATAATGCCAAGTCGCTAAGCACCAAGTCGCTACAAATTTTGACAGCAAGTCGCAAAGTACCAAGTCGCTAAGTCGTCAAGTCGCTAAATAACAACTCGCTAAGGTTCAAGTCGCTAACACCAAGTCGCTAAGAAAACTTAAGTACAAGTCGCTAACAAAATTGAAAGCAAATTGCTACCTTCACCAAGTCACTACCCGTAGTAGAGAATCCACTAAGTGTACTGTTTGTCGGCTTGTCTCAATAGACAAGTCGCTAGGACCAAGTCGCTACCAAACACCACTATAACTCGCTACCTTTTACTGAAGCAAGTCGCTACGATGAATATCACAACGAGAACCAAGTCGCTACCAAGAAAAACTTCAAAAACACACTTTTCAATCCAAAACAAGCTCAACCACAGTGATTCAAGCTTACCAAATCAAAACCCAAGCACATACAATGATCCTAAACACAAAAGTACACCCAAAATTCAAACTTTAACACTAGAGATGATCCAAATGATGCAAAAACTACTAAAATTTTTCAAACTCAAAAACCATCTAAAAAACCATTAGAAATCCAAGGATATGTAAGAGATGATCTAACCATGGCTCTTGATACCATTTGTAACATATTGGATTTCACATACACATCATAACACAAACATAAGTAGGCGTATACTATGGTTTTAGAGAGAGAAAGTTAGAGGTTTGGGAACTTTAGTGAGAGAAAGAAAAATCTTATTATGAGCTCCAACTCTCTACCTTGGAAGGTAGAGAGTATTTATAGTACTTACATAAATCGCCACCTACGGGCTGTGGATCAGGCATACAGTGGGTAAAGACCCGTCTGTCCTCCACGGCGTTACATAACTAAATACTACTTAACTTGTAATAATCTATGACTACAAGCTTTCTAATGATTACATATACTTGAGGTGACAGACTCTTTAATAACTGGATTTACTAAATCCTAACAGAGTTTTAAAATCCCGTGTAATCTGTTAACATGTCTACCAACGTACCTTCAATCATCTCCACTGTTGCTGAGGATGTTCAAGCAGCTGGTTCAGATACTCGTCCACCTATGCTTGACAGAACTGACTACAACTCTTAGGCACAACGAATCAGATTGTACTGTCTTGGAAAGGAAAACGGAGTCAACATTCTCAAGTCTATTGATGAAGGACCTTATCAGATTGAGACTACAAGAGACTTAATTGATACAACTGCTGATGGAACTATGATCTATGGAATAGATAGACCAAAGACGTATGATGAGCTCAATGATAAGGAGAAAAAGAGGTTCGATGCTCATATCAGGGCCTCAAACATCATACTACAGGGTCTTCCAAAAGACATCTACAAGCTGATCAATCACAACACTGAAGCCAAGGCAGTTTGGGATAACGTCAAGATGCTTCTCTCAGGTTCTGAATTAACTATAGAAGACAAAGAATCACAACTGTATAATGAATTTGAACACTTTAAGATGAAGCCAGAAGAAAGTGTCTATGAGTATTACGTGAGAATCCACAAGCTTGTGAATGATATGAGAAACATCAAAATGACCATGCCAAACATTCAGCTGAACTCAAAGTTTGTGAACAACATGAATCCCGAATGACATAAGTTTGTCACTTCTGTGAAGATAACCAAAGGATTGAAGAACACCAACTATGAGCAACTTTATGCATTCCTTCTTCAGAATGAGAGACATGCTATGTTTGAAAAAAGAATTCTTGAACAGTTCAAAACCAACCAGGGAGAGACAAGTTCACCAAATGATTCTACAACCTTCTACACCAATATTGGTATTACCACCAAAGCTTCTCAAGTTATACCCATGGGTAATGGTAATCACAAACTCATTCCCGATCCAATGTTCAAACAAGCTGATGCTGATGCAGCTGTGGGAAACTTCATTAATCAACTGGCTCTCATGATTAGTCAAAACATGAACTCTCTCCCACACACCAACAACAACCTCAGAACAGCATCCAATCCACACAATCAAGCCACTGTCAGAGATGGGAAGGTTATGGTGCAGCCAGTTCAAGAAAGGCAGTACGAACAAGGAAGAGGTGGAGTTGGTAGAGGATATGTAGGAAATCAGAATCGGGGAAGGATTGGAAATCAAGGACAAGCAAATCCAATCAAATGCTACAACTGTGGTGGTGAGGGACATATTGCAAGGAACTGCACATCGCCAAAACGCCCTCAGAATGCAGAGTACTTCAGGGATAAGATGTTGCTTGTGCAAGCTCAGGATAATGGAGCAGCTTTGAATGAAGAAGAGTTATTGTTTCTTGCTGAAGGGAATGCCAAGACATATGATGCAGATGTGGATGAGCAGCCAATTCAGGAGATAGGTTATAATCATCAGAATGCCTTTCAAGTTGCAGACTGTGATGCATACGACTCTGACGTCGATGATGAACCTACTGCACAAACAATTTTCATTGCTAGCATTTCTCCAATGGTCTCTCCAAAGGTCCCCTCACCACAGCAAGCTAGTCCATCCAAAGAATCAATCATCTCAGAGGTATTAAAACTATACGATGATGTTGATGAGCAAAAGATACATGACAAAGTACAATCAACTGAAACTTTTGAGTCAGATATTGAAAATATGGGTAATATCAATGTTGTCCCATATGATCAATATGTGAAACAAAGTGAAAGTGAGACTGTACCAAGTGATGCATCTTCTGCAGTCAATGATGACTATATTTTTGATGAATACACTGCATGTGCTCATGATGATTCTGTTGTTTCTGAACTGAATGCCTATAAAGAACAAGTTGCTATTTATGAACAGCGTGCTAAGTTTGAGTTAACCACCCGTGAGCAGGAAATGGATGGACAAATGCGTACAACTATTAGAAAAAGTAAGTTTAGAGAAGAAGTATTAAAACAAGAGTTAAACTCCTTACAAGAAAAGCTTTCTAAAACTGCTAAGCAAAAACAAGAACTTCAAGAAAATGTTAAAATGCTTAAGCAATAATTTAGTGCTAAGGAATCAAAACTTTTGAATGATTTTTCTAATCTAAAAACCTTGAAAAACAAGCTTGAAAATAAGTTGTACGTACAAGGGAATACCATTCAGACTGCTCACATGATCACGAAGCATAGAGTTCTCAGCGATAAGCATAGTATCCCCATTATAAAGGAATCCAACCCTGAGTATGGAAAGATAGCAAAAGCTGATCAAAATGTTATCTATGATGGCAATGAAATCCTTAAACCTAGGCAGAAACCTAGTTGCGCTGAGTGCACTGAGGAAGATAAGAAATCAGATGAGGTCACTAGGGAGAAAATGGATAAGAAACTCAACAATCCTACATGTAAAGAGAAAAACATAATTATCAGACCCCATGACTACAAAAAGGAAAATTGGATTTCCTTGAACATGTTTAAGCCTCAAACGTTGTTAACACCCGAACAAGTGTTCTGGAAAAAGGACTTGGATAAGAAAAAGGCAGAGAATCTTGTTGTAACAAACCCCCCCCCCTTAGGAAAATGCCTTCAGCAACTGTGTATCCTCCAAATACACCAATGCATTTAGTTCCTAGAACTATTGCCACTAGAAGCAAGACCTTAATCAGTCAATATGTTATCTTTCAATTATTTGTTGATTTTGAGAAAACTTGTAAGAAAAGGATCACACCCACTAGGATAACTGAAGGGGAAAGGGGTTTTGAGCAAACTAAAGAATGCTATTTAACTGAGATCATGCCTTTCTTTAAACAATTAAAAGGTCAATTTGAGAGTCTTAAAAAGGGAATGGACGTAGATATTAAAGAAATGGAAAAGGAATTTGATGCGATGATTGTTGAGGTTAGTGACTATGAGCGAGAATTAAAATATAATGAGATTGAGAGGAAGAACTTGCATACCTTGAATGAGAATCTTATTTCTGAATGTATTGCTCAAGATGTGTTTTACACTGCTACAAATTGTTCCATTAATGCTTCTCAATTTCATGAATTATCTATTGCTCTGAAAGTCTCCCATGATCGTGTCATTGAGCTTGAAAAAACTAACTCTAAACTGCATGATAAAGTTGAACAGGATAATCATGATAACCTGGTAAAACAGTTTTCTAAATTGGAAGTTGAGCATCTTGCTTTGCAATTAAAATATCAACATCTGAAAGAAAATGTTAAAACCTCAAATATCAAGACATCCTTGGATGTTCCTGAATTTGATGCAGTTTTTGAAATTAGTAAACGTGATGAACAGATTCGAGCTCATTGTAACACGATCAGAAAGTTGAAAGCCCAAATCTCTCAATTAAAGGGTGAAAAGAACAATGTGACTGGCACCCAAATGCCTCCTCCTTTAGATTTTCAGTATTCTCAAACCTTTTGTTAGGAATTAGAAATTCCCGGTAGTAAAGAGTCGGTCACCTCAAGTATATGTAATCATTAGAAAGCTCGTAGTCGTAGTTATTTTTAAGTTAAGTAGTAATTTAGTTAAGTAACACCGTGGAGGACGGACGGGTCTTTACCCACTGTATGCCTGATCCACAGCCCGATGTGTGGCGAGTTATGTAAGACTATAAATACTCTCTACCTTCCAAGGTAGAGAGTTGGAGCTCATAATAATATCTTTCACTTTCTCTCACTAAGTTCCCTAAACCTCTAACTTTCTCTCTCTAGAATTCCATCTATATGCTACTTTGTGTTATGGTTTGATGTGTATGTGAAAAGTTATATCTTACAATTGGTATCAGAGAGCCATGGTTAGATCATATCTTGCACATCTTTGGATTTATAGTGGTTTTTAGGTGGTTTTTGAGTTTGAAAAAGTTTAGTGGTTTTTGCACCATTTGGTTGATTTCTTGTGTTAAAGTTTGAATTTTGTTGGTACTTTTATGTTTAGAATCATCAAAAGTGTTTAGGTTTTCATTTGGTAAGCTTGAATCATCTTGGTTGGGTTGTTTTTGGATTGAAAAGTGAAGTTTATTTGGTTTTTCAAGCTAGCGACTTAGCTCTCGGACTATTTTCTTGGTAGCGACTTGCTTCACAGTTTTGTAGCGACTTACAGTGTTAAAGCTAGCGAGTTAGATCTAGCGAGTTAAAGTACAAGTAGTGGACTCTCCACTACGGGTAGCGACTTGTGGTAGCGACTTGGTCTGTAGCGAGTTGCTCTTTAGCGACTTGCATCTCTAGCGACTTGTGTAGCGAATTGCTGCCAAAATTTGGCTAGTGACTTGGTCTGTAGCGAGTTACTACTTAGCGACTTGCCTTCTGTCTAGCGACTTGGGATTCTAGCGACTTGGCTGTCTAGCGAATTATTTGGTAGCGACTTAGTGCATCTGTTTCTAGCGACTTAGTGCATTTGTTTCTAGCGACTTAGAGCATTATCATCTAGCGACTTGAGTGATTGTTTACGGTTTTCTCTTGATTTAGTAAAATCCCGTGAAAGAATCTATTTCCCGGTTTAATCATAGAGTTATAAAATCCCGTATAATCTGTTAACATGTCTACCAACGTCCCTACTGTCTCAGATACTCGTCCACCCATGCTTGACAGAACTGACTACGATTCTTGGGCTCAACGAATCAGATTGTATTGCCTTGGAAAGGAAAATGGTGTCAACATTCTCAAATCCATTGATGAAGGACCATATCGAGTTGAGACGACTAGAGACATACTTGATACTAATGATGATGGAACTCCTATTTACGGAATGGACAGACCTAAAATGTATGATGAGCTTGATGATAAGGAGAAAAAGAGATTCGATGCAGATATAAGGGCTTCTAACATTGTTCTTCAAGGTCTTCCTAAAGACATCTACAAGCTGATCAATCACAACACCGATGCAAAGGCAGTATGGGATAATGTCAAGATGCTTCTCTCAAGATCAGAATTAACTATGGAAGACAGAGAATCCCAACTCTATGACGAATTTGAGCACTTCAAGATGAAACCAGATGAGAATGTCTATGAGTACTATGTGAGATTTCATAAGTTAGTTAATGACATGAGGAACATCAGAATGACCATGCCTAACATTCAGTTGAATTCAAAATTTGTGAACAACATAAATCCCGAATGGCACAAGTTTGTTACCGCTGTGAAGCTTACTAAAGGATTGAAGAACACAAACTATGAGCAACTCTATGCCTTCCTCCTTCAGAATGAGAGACATGCCATGTTTGAAAAATTGATTCTCAATCAGTTCAAAACCAACCAGGGAGAGACAAGCTCGTCTAATGACTCAACAGCCTTCTACTCAAACATCGGAATCACAACCAAAGCATCACAAGTCATACCCTTGGGGAATGGTAATCACAAACTTATTCCTGATCCCATGTTCAAACAAGCTGATGCTGATGCACACGTGGGTAACATCATCAATCAACTAGCTCTTCTCATTAGTCAAAACATGAATTCTCTCCCACAAACCAACAACAACCTCAGAACTGCATCTAACCCACATAATCAAGCCACTGTTAAAGATGGAAGGATCGTGGTGCAACCAGTTCAGGAAAGACAGTATGATCAGGGAAGAGGTGGAGCTGGGAGAGGTTATGTTGGAAACCAGAATCGAGGAAGAAATGGTAACCAAGGTCAACCTAAGCCAATCAAATGCTATAACTGTGGTGGTGAAGGACACATTGCAAGGAACTGCACATCTCCAAAGCGTCCACAGAATGCTGATTACTTCAGAGATAAGATGTTGCTGGCACAAGCTCAGGACAATGGTGCTGCGTTGGATGAAGAGGAATTGTTGTTTCTTGCTGAGGGCAATGCCAAGACCTATGATGCAGATGTGGATGAGCAGCCTATTCAGGAGATAGGTCACAATCATCAGAACGCCTTTCAAGTCGCTGACTGTGATGCATACGACTCTGATGTAGATGATGGACCTACCGCACACACAATCTTCATGGCTAGCATCTCTCCAATGGTTTCTCCCAAGATCTCTTCTTCACCGCAAGCTGGCCCATCCAAGGACAAACTCATCTCAGAGGTATTAAAGCTATACGATGATGTTGATGTGCAACAGATGCATTACAAAGTACAACCAACTGAAACTATTGAATCAAATATTGAAAATATGGGTAATATCAATATTGTCCCATACGATCAATACGTGAAACAAAGTGAAAGTGAAGTTGTACCAAGTGATGCATCTTCTGCAGTCAACAATGACTATGTCTTTGATGAATACACTGCATGTGCTCCTGATGATTCCATAATTTCTGAACTAAATGCCTATAAGGAACGTGTTGCTATTTACGAACAACGTGCAAAATTTGAGTTGACCACTCGTGAGCAGGAAATGGATGACCAAGTGCGTACAGTAATTAGAAAAAGTAATTTTAGAGAAGAAGTATTGAAACAAGAATTAAATTCTTTGCAAGAAAAACTTTCTAAAACAGCTAAGCAAAAACAAGAACTTCAAGAAAATGTGAAAATGCTTAAGCAAGAATTTAATGCAAAAGAATCAAAGCTCTTGAGAGATTTTTCTAATCTGAAAACTTTGAAAAACAAACTTGAAAACAAGTTGTACATGCAAGGAAACACCATTCAGACTGCTCACATGATCACTAAGCATAGAGTTCTAAGCGATAAGCATAGTGTTCCCATTATAGATAAACCCAACCCTGAGTATGGAAAGATAGCAAAAGCAGCTCAAAGTGTTATCTATGATGGAAATGAGATTCTTAAACCTAGACAAAAACCTAGTTGCTTTGAGTGCACTGAGGATGACAAGAAATTAGATGAAGTAACTAGGGAGAAGATGAATAAGAAACTAAATGATCCTAAGTGCAAAGAGAAGAAATTAATTATCACTCCCCATGACTACAAGAAGGAAAACTGGATTTCCTTGAACAAGTTTAAGACTCAGACATTGTTGACTCCCGAACAAGTCTTCTGGAAAATGGATTTAGATAAGCAGAAAGCTGAAAATATTGCAGTAACAAACCCTCCCCTTTGGAAAATGCCTAGAGCAACTGTGTATCCTCCTAACACACCAATGCATCTTGTTCCTAGAACAATTGCCACTAAAAGCAAGACCTTAATTAGCCAATACGTTATTTTTCAACTATTTGTTGATTTTGAGAAAACTTGCAAGAAAAGGATCACACCCACTGGCATAACTGAAGGAGAAAGGGGTTTTGAACAAATGAAAGAATGTTATTTAACTGAGGTCATGCCTTTCTTTAAACTTCTAAAAGATCGCTTTGAGAGTCTTAAAAAGGGGATAGAAACAGATATTAAGGGAATGGAAAAGGAATTTGATGCAATAATAGTTGAAATTAGTGACTATGAGCGTGCACTAAAATATAATGAGATTGAGAGGAAGAACCTGCATACATTGAATGAGAATCTTATTACTGAATGTGTTGCTCAAGATGTCTTTTTCACTGCTTCAAATTGCTCTATTAATGCTTCCAAATTTCATGAACTATCTGTGGCCCTGAAAGTCTCCCATGATCGTGTCATTGAGCTTGAAAAAACCAATTCTAAACTAAATGAGAAAATTGAACTGGATGATCACGACAATTTGGTTAAACATTTTTCTAACCTAGAAGTTGAGTATTTTAATCTACAACTAAAATATCAACATCTCAAAGAAAATGTCAAAACTTCAAATATCAAGACATCTGCAGATGCTCCAGAGTTTGATGCAGTCTTTCAAATTAACAAACGAGATGAACAGATTCAAGCTCAGTGTAACACGATCAGAAAGTTGAAAGCCCAAATCTCTCAATTAAAGGGTCAAACGAACAATATGACAGGCTCCCAAATGCCTCCTCCTTTAGATTCTCAGAATTCTCAAACGTTTCATCTTCAAAACCTAGTAAATGCTTTACAAAAGGAAAACGAAAGTTTCCTAGAAGAAAATGAAAAGGTTAAACGTCATTTAAATGAGTTATTTGAATCAATTAAAGTCACTCGTAACAAAAACAACGAACAAATAGCTTCATTGCAAAAGGAAATTGAGAATCTGAAGAGTCAGGTAAAAGGGAAAATGCCAATGACCAATGGGGAGAATGTTGTATCAAAGGTTCACTCTTGTAAGAAATATGCTTTATCTGTGACATATGTCCCTCCTCATCTAAGGAACAACAAACTTGCCATTCAAACATACTTCTCATCCCTTAAGGATTGCCTAGAATGTCTGCGTGAGATTGTTGAAGAGGATAAGCTAGAGAAACCTCATGATAATGCAATTGGACATGCATGCTTATATGCCAAACGATCTCAAGAAATCTTAGAATGCTTGATCACAATATGCCCAAAGACATTAGGTGAGAGAGTTAACCCTTTGATTCCATGCTCGATGCCTAAGGCCAAATATGATATGAACTCGATTCCCAATGTTTTGAATGTGAACCGTAGTGTACCCTTGAGTAGCTCAGATTCTAGATTTGTCAATACTAAGAGAGAGAACTCAAAGATGCCTTCTAGGAGTACTAATCTCAGTACCTCTAGTTTTAAGAAAGTGAACCTTAGTGCACCTGCATGTAGTTCAGACCCCAGCACATCTAAACAGGTGGTGCAAAGAGTAGTAAACCAAACTAATGTTCCCATTCCCTCTACAGGAGTAATCAGTGACATTAAAGGGAGCAGGTCAAAGTCTCAAGACAATACAAGGAATGATAGGACCTCGCAAGCTAAGAATGTCCACTGGAAAAGAGTAGAAGAACAATCTAGGAACTTTATGTTTGAATCGAATAAAACGAATCGTGTTGATTCTAGTATTAGCCATAGGCGTACTGTAATTAATTCGAATTCTGATACTATTTGCAAACCTTGTACTGATGTCTGCTTGAATTCTGTTTCTAATCATGAATGTGGTGTTAATGTTCTGCCTAATGATGTTAATTGTCCAGTTAATATTGTTAATGCTAAAGTTCATGCTAGGAAGGCTAAAAGGCAAAAACGTAAGAAAGTTAGAAAACAGTGGAAACCCACAGGAAGAACATTCAGTAAAATAGGCTTTTATTGGACACCTGTTGGTCTTAAGACTAATCAGATAATGCCCACTAGAAAATGGATGCCTACTGGTAGAACTATTCCCTTAAGAAGTGGTCACACTGTAAACAGGGCTAATACAGACACTAGTATTGCATCTATTCACAATGATTCCATTACCTCACTCTCTGATATGAATGCTTCTATTTCTGATGTGGGTGGTCCAAACATTGTTACTAACCAAATGGAACCCATTCTTGCATGGGGATCCCAATTATCCAGTTATCCATTCTTGTCTGTGTTCAACTGCAGATCGTTCAAATCGTTCTGTGGTACCTGGACTCAGGCTGTTCCAAGCATATGACTGGAGACCGGTCGCGGCTCATGAACTTCGTGAGCAAATTCATCGGGACTGTTAGATTTGGTAATGATCATTTCGGTGCTATTATGGGTTATGGAGATTATGTTGTTGGTGACAGTGTCATCTCTAGAGTGTATTATGTGGAAGGTTTAGGTCATAATCTGTTCTCTGTTGGTCAATTCTGTGACTCTGATCTAGAAGTAGCCTTCAGAAAACATACCTGCTTCGTTAGAGATCTTAATGGTAAGGAACTGTTGAAAGGAACTCGTGGCTCAAACCTTTACACCATCTCTATCGATGACATGATGAGGGTCTCTCCAATCTGCTTGTTATCTAAGGCTTCAAAAACAAAGTCATGGTTATGGCATCGTCGTCTCAATCACTTGAACTTTGGCACCATCAACGATCTTTCCAGAAAGGACTTAGTTGTAGGTTTACCTAGACTAAAGTATGAAAAGGATCATCTTTGTTCAGCATGTCAATTGGGAAAATGCAAGAAGTATGCCCATAAACCCAAACCTACTAACTCTGTCACAGAAGTTCTTCATATGATTCATATGGATTTATGTGGACCAATGAGGGTGCAGAATATCTTTGGGAAGAAATATGTGTTAGTTGTGGTTGATGATTATTCTAGATTCACCTGGGTCAAGTTCTTAAGGACAAAGGATGAAGCTCCTGATATCATCATCAATCTCATCAAACAGCTGCAGGTTAGACTAAACAAAACTGTCAGAATTATCAGAACAGACAATGGAACTGAGTTTGTCAACAAACAACTTAGTGAATTCTATGAAAGCGTTGGAATCAGCCATCAAAGAAGTGTTCCACGAACCCCTCAACAGAATGGTGTAGTTGAAAGACGAAATCGTACTCTTGTTGAAGCTGCTAGAACAATGCTGATCTACTCAAAGGTTCCAATGTTTCTCTGGGCTGAAGCAATTGCCACTGCATGCTACACACAAAATCGTTCCCTGATTCACACCATTCATGGAAAAACTCCATATGAACTTGTCCACAACAGAAAACCTAATCTATCTTTCCTTCGTGTGTTTGGTGCATTGTGCTATCCAACTAATGAGGGTCAAGACTTAGGCAAACTTAGGGCCAAAGCTGACATTGGAGTATTTGTAGAATATGCATCAAACAAAAAGGGATACCGAATCTACAACAAAAGAACCCGAAATATCATGGAAACAATTCACGTTACGTTTGATGAGCTGACCGGTCAAATGGCTCCTGGACACTCCAGCTCAGGACCCGCACTTCAAAACAGTCCCATTGGTTCATCTCTTGTTCCAAACTCCTCTCAAGAAACTCCATATGTACCTCCATCTGAAGATGATGTAAAGAAATTGTTTGATCCTATGTTTGATGAACTGTATGATTCAATTACTAATGAGGTGCTGATCCCTACAACAGAGGTTGCTCATATTCCAGTGAATGAAGTCAATCCTTCAGTCTCAATATCTTTAAGTCAAGAAGCACCGGCTGCTGATCCTTCAGTCTCATCTACAAATCATCATTCTTCAAATGTACATCATGGAAATGTTTTTGGCATCAATGATGAAGTTAATCCCTTTGCTACTCCTGAAGATGCTCCATTTGAAAACATATTTGCTACTCCTGAATCATCATCAGAACCATCTTCTTCAGGAGACATCGACTCAGCTACCTCAGTTCCTCAACAAATACCACATGAACACCTCAGAAAATGGACTCACGATCATCCATTAGACAACATCATTGGTAATCCCTCTCGTCCTGTATCAACCCGGAAACAACTTGCAACCGATGCCTTATGGTGTTTCTTCAACTCCGTACTATCTAAGATCGAACCAAAAGATGTTAAAACCGCCATGAATGAAGACAGCTGGTTCAATGCTATGCAAGATGAAATTCATGAGTTTGATCGTCTTGATGTATGGGAGTTAGTACCTGCTCCAGACTGTGCTATGATTATAGCTCTAAAATGGATATTCAAAGTAAAACTTGATGAGCATGGTGATGTGTTGAAGAACAAGGCTCGATTAGTTGCTAAAGGATATCGTCAAGAGGAGGGTATAGACTTTGAAGAATCTTTTGCTCCAGTTGCTCGAATCGAGGCAATCAGAATCTTTCTGGCTAATGCTGCAAGTAAGAACATGGTGGTTTATCAGATGGATGTAAAGACGGCATTTCTGAACGGAGATCTTAAAGAAGTCGTCTACGTCAGCCAACCTGAAGGATTTGTGAATCAAGAGCATCCTACTCACGTTTATCGTTTGAAGAAGGATCTTTACGGTTTAAAGCAAGCTCCAAGGGCATGGTATGATACACTGTCAAAGTTTCTACTATCAACCAGATTCAGCAAAATGAGCAGTTGATCCTACATTGTTCACCAGGAAGTCAGGCAAACATTTAACTCATGTTCAAATTTATGTTGATGATATTATATTTGCCTCGACTGACCCAATGGAATGTGATCGTTTTTCTAATGAAATGAGTTCAAAGTTTCAAATGTCAATGATGGGACAAATGTCATTTTTCTTGGGATTACAAATTTCACAAAGTCCCGGAGGCATTTTCATAAATCAATCTAAATATGCAATAGAGATTTTAAAGAAATTTGGATTTGATTCAAGTGACCCTGTTGACACCCCCATGATTGATCGAACCAAACTAGATGAGGATCACTCAGGGATCATGATTGACCAAACGAAATATCGTAGTATGATTGGATCCCTGATGTATCTCACTGCTAGTAGACCAGACATCTTGTTCGCTGTTTGCATGTGTGCTAGATACCAGGCTAAGCCTACTAAAAAGCACCTTGAAGCAGTTAAACGGGTCTTTCGGTATCTCCAAGGAACCATCAATATGGGACTTTGGTACCCGAAGGACACCGGTATGTCACTAACGGCCTATGCAGACGCTGATCATGCAGGTTGTCAAGATACACGTCGAAGTACATCTGGAGGTGCTCAGTTTTTAGGTGATAAGCTTGTGAGCTGGTCTTCAAAGAAGCAAATGAGTACTTCTATTTCCTCTACAGAGGCTGAATACATAGCCATGTCATCCTGTTGTGCTCAAATCTTATGGATGAGATCTCAATTATCTGACTATGGCTTTGAATTCAACAAAATCCCTCTGTACTGTGATAATAAAAGTGCTATTGCTCTCTCATGCAACAACGTTCAACACTCAAGGGCAAAGCATATCGACATTCGACATCATTTCATCAGGGAACAAGTGGAAAAAGGTGTGGTGGAACTATATTTTGTGAGGTCTGAATATCAGTTGGCGGACATCTTCACCAAAGCTCTTCCAAGAGAACGTTTTGAGTTTATTCTTCCACGTCTTGGTTTGAAAAGCCTTCAACCAGAAACTCTCAAACGTCTTCAGGAGGAAGACGAGGAGTAAAGGTCTATCTTCATCTATCTCTTGTAAATATCTATTCGAAAAACAAAATACAAAATTATAAAACTCTCAAAAATCAAATAGAAAAATATAAAACTTTCAAAATCCATAAAAATTTGAAAAATTCGAAAAATCTTCAAAAAAAAATATATATTGTCATTTTGTCACGTTTTTTTTTTTCTTTCTTTCTTTCTGGTTCGATTATATCTACGGTCTTTGTGCTGTCATTCAAAGAATGACACGGGACTTTAGATGTTGTTCGAATTCTTAAAAAAAAAAAAAAAAAAAAAAAAAATCAAAAAATATTTTTGGGAGAAAGAGAAAAAAAAAATGGTTTATTGTCATTTCAGGCAGTAACCCGGTTTTAAAAGAAAGAACAGAGCCATGTTTTATCATGTTTTCAAAATTCCATGCTCTGATTCTATAAACATTTATCTGCTGAAAACTAAATGCTTTGAAAAATAACTCGATCTCTATTTTTGATAATCATCAGGACTTATTTGTCAAAATATCTATCTCTCAATCAACAACCTACGTCATTGATTGAGGGGGAGAATGATTTCAATTAAATTAAAAAGTTATTTGGCATTAAATTGTTTTTCAAAAGATATACATGCATGTTTTATCAATGGAGTTTAAAGTCTTAAAATCAGATCAAATCAGTTCAAACGCGTTCATAATCAAGTCACAATTCTCCTTAAAAGCTTTCAAAATCAATTTAAATCAATAAGAGATCACAAATCTCAAATGATTTGATAATTGTGATCGGGGGAGAATGTGTGATTTAAACTGGATTTAAACTGGTAATTAGGTAAATGGTTTTATAAGGATGTACATGCTATCCTGCCCACATGTGACAAACGATTTCAATTTCCATGCACATGTTGAGGGGGAGCATCTATCTTAAACCTATGATCTGAAATGTGATCAACTTTTCTAAATGTGCAGGTTCCTTCTAGTATGTGCAAAACTCTTTTCAAACCTCGAGGCACATATTGAGGGGGAGCAAATTTATGGAAACCTCATCCTTCCCGGAAATGCTATATCTACTTGACTTGTTGAGGGAAGTGATGTTGATATCTTTTAGAAAATGGTAATCAAAGAAGTTAATTCTTTCTCTTGCCTCCGTGTGCAAAACATTTTCAAATACTTGATGCACATGTTGAGGGGGAGTTCTCGTTCTAAAAATATCAAAAACAATTCAGGTACAAAATGCTTTGATAATATATCACGAGTATCTGAATTGATTTTCAAATGGTTTTCAATTGGATCCATTGGCAGATGAACAATACCAA
Organism: Chrysanthemum seticuspe; assembly: GCA_019973895.1. Taxonomy (NCBI): domain Eukaryota; kingdom Viridiplantae; phylum Streptophyta; class Magnoliopsida; order Asterales; family Asteraceae; genus Chrysanthemum; species Chrysanthemum seticuspe. Next base: position 93,954,183 of record BPTQ01000008.1, read on the forward strand.
ATTGACCGACCAACTTTACTTTATGTACGGTGATATAAGGATGATAAGGTTAGGTATTGGTTCCCATGATCCGCCAGAACCGGAGGGATCTACCCAGGGACAATCCACTAGTTAGTGTAGAAGTCCTTAGGTATGATGATAAAAGGAGAAAAATGAGATAAGGGAAGAGTGCGGACTAAGACTGAGCTAGTACTGGAATAAACCCAACAAGGTTCTAGCTATGAAGTCTCGGTAAGCACTGAAGGGGTTGAAGAATTAAAAAGAATTGAATGAGAAAAGGGTGAAAACAAATAACCCTCCATTTAGTCAACCTTAGGGCAGAAACCGGGTTCAATTCATATGCTACTGATGGTAACATCGGTATTGAAGACAAGACGTCATGGACCCAGTGACGCACTGCACTTCAACTTTCCAAACCACTCAAGTTCCTCTTAAAAGGACTTGTTTCATTCTCACGGGGAACCAACATTATCTATCGACTTTCTCTTAGAGATGGTTGATATTGAAGAAGGAGACCCTCTCCCTAGTCTCCGTTACAGGATCCAAATATGCACAAATTGAGTCTAGAGCCTCGAGATCATCAATAAATCTCATTAGGACACTTTCAATGAAGACTCTCTGTTTCACACAATGTGGAAAGAGACATTATATCTTGAGTCCTACGCATTATCCTTGTGGTATTGCCAGAACATCTGAGTGATGTGTTTACACTCACAATGAAGATGGAAAGCCTTCTGGAGCCAACATCAAACAAGCTCCTGGTAGGTGGCATGTGAGATTCATTATATGAATCAACCATGTGACAACTGAACAGAAACAATGGGGCGATTCAATTTCATGAATCAATCCTGGTTCAGGTTATGGATTGACGGATACCTTTGAAAAACCGGTCTTTGTGCTTAAAAACTCTTTTCTTTAGCACATCGACTGTGTACTCATTTTTCAAACCAAAAGGTATTTTTATGATTGATAATTGAGTTTCAATAAAACCTTCGTTGTATTGCAAAAACAATTTCTATTGAGCAATACACGATTGTTTTTCAAATCTCTTTTCATCAATCAGTGGACTTAAAAATTCGCTGGTTCACTCACTCCGTGTTGTCTTCTTTGAGATGTTCCGGTTTGAGAACAGCTAGAACAGCTGCGAAACCCTGTCAAGGAGATTCTTAGGAATCCTACCTGATCACAGGCAGTACTTGTACTGATCAACGGGGAACCGTGGGCCGTGTACCTCAATTCAACGAAAGTGATCAAAGACACTTTCGTGCGATTTGTTGCTAACTGTTGTATGCAGGTACGCCCGACAATTTGCAGCTGATCAGAATGAAGCGGTCAATCCACAGCCGCATGCCCACTTAACACATTCATCTCAAAAGAAATCATGATTAGTGCATCAATGACTCTGATATTTTCACTCCATGTTTCTGCTACGCTGCTGCCAATATCATGATTCAACAAAAGCTTCCGCTACTCTGATGAGAAGATTTCATGATCCAGAATGTGAGCATGTCGGTCCTAAAGTCACTACATCACATAATACCAACACCACAAAGGTTGTGTCAGAGATTGTTGATAGCTGATGATCTCAAAAGATGGCTCAAAATTATTATCACGTGGATCAGTAAAAGACCTCCACTTGAAGTAACCAAACTTGCAATGTGAAGAATCAATGACTACGAGCTTAGGAGCAAAGGACTACATCAAGAATACAGGATCAATTGTTAATGTAATATCTATTTGTATTCTATGAAATTTTGGTACATGATTGAGGTGACCTCCCTTAGGGGGAGATTGTTAGGAATTAGAAATTCCCGGTAGTAAAGAGTCGGTCACCTCAAGTATATGTAATCATTAGAAAGCTCGTAGTCGTAGTTATTTTTAAGTTAAGTAGTAATTTAGTTAAGTAACACCGTGGAGGACGGACGGGTCTTTACCCACTGTATGCCTGATCCACAGCCCGATGTGTGGCGAGTTATGTAAGACTATAAATACTCTCTACCTTCCAAGGTAGAGAGTTGGAGCTCATAATAATATCTTTCACTTTCTCTCACTAAGTTCTCTAAACCTCTAACTTTCTCTCTCTAGAATTCCATCTATATGCTACTTTGTGTTATGGTTTGATGTGTATGTGAAAAGTTATATCTTACACCTTTCATCTTCCAAACTTAGTAAATGCCTTACAAAAGGAAAACGAGAGCTTTCTAGAAGAAAATGATAAGGTTAAATGTCACTTTAAAGAGTTATATGATTCAATGAAAGTCACTCGTGACAAAAACAATGAAAAAATAACCTCTTTACAAAAAGAAATTGAGAATCTGAGGAGTCAGGAAAAAGAGAAGCTGCCACTTGTTTTTAATGAGAATGTTGTGTCAAAGTCATCCTCAGACTGCAAATATACTGTGACTGTTAAATATATTCCTCCTCATCTTAGGAGTAATGAACTTGTGTTTCATAACTATTGTGCTCACCTTAAGGATAGTCTAGAATGTCTCCGTGAGATTGTGGAAGAGGATTTTATAATTAAGCCTCTTGACAGTGAAATTAGGTTTGCGTGCATTCAAGCCAAACGATCTCAAGAACTGCTAGAATGTTTAATAGCAACATATCCTAAATCCTTAGGTGCAAAAGGAAAAGCTGTGATGCCTTGTTCTATGCCTAGTGCCAAGCATACAAACCATTATATGCCCAGTTTTAAGAAAGTGAACACTAATGTGCCTTCAAGTAGTTCAGATCCCTGCACTTCTAGTTCAGGAATGCAAAAAGTAGCAAAACCAGCTAATGTTCTAATTCCCTCTACAGGAGTAAGAAGTGACACTAAAGCAAGCGGGTCAAAGCCTCAAGGCAACACAAAGAATGATAGGACCTTGCATGCTAGGAATGCTCAGTGGAAGAAAGTAGAAGATCACCTTAGGGAGAATTTGAATAAGACGAATCGTGTTGATTCTAGTATTAGCTATAAGCGTACTGTAATTAATTCGAATTATGCTACTATCTGCAAACCATGTACTGATAATTGCATGAATTCTGTTACTAATCATGAATGTGGTGTGAATGATTTGTCTAATGCTGTTAAATGCGCAGTTAAAATTGTTAATGCTAAAAATCATGCTAAGAAGGCTAAAAGGCAAAGACGAAAGAAAGTTAGAAAACAGTGGAAACCCACAGGAAGAACATTTAGTAAGATAGGTTATCAATGGATACCTTTTGGCCATAAGGATAATCAGTTATGCCCTCAATCTGCTAAGACAATGCCCACTAGAAAATGGATGCCTACTGGTAGAACTATTCCTTTAAGAAGTGAACATACTTTGAATAGGTCAAATACGGATACCAGCACTGCATCTATTCCTAATGATTACATTGCTTCTATTTCTGATATGGGTGTTTCTACCTCTGATGTGGGTGTTCCAATCACTGTTACTAACCAAATGGAACCCATTCTTGCATGGGGATCCCAATTATTCAGTTATCCATTCTTGTCTGTGTTCAACTGCAGATCGTTCAAATCATTCTGTGGTACATGGACTCAGGTTGTTCCAAGCATATGACTGGAGACCGGTCACAGCTCATGAACTTCGTGAGCAAATTCATCGGAACTGTGAGATTCGGAAACGATCATTTTGGTGCTATTATGGGTTATGGAGATTACGTGGTTGGAGATAGTGTGATTTCCAGGGTATATTATGTTGAAGGTCTTGGACATAATCTATTTTCTGTCGGACAATTTTGTGACTCAGACTTAGAAGTGGCCTTCAGAAAACATACTTGCTTTGTTAGAGAACTTGATGGTGTGGAACTTCTCAGAGGAACTCGTGGGTCAAACCTATACACCATCTCTATCGAAGATATGATGAAATCTTCACCCATCTGCTTGCTGTCAAAGGCTTCCAAAACTAAGTCATGGCTATGGCACCGTCGTCTCAATCACTTGAACTTTGGTACCATAAACAATCTTTCAAGAAAGGACTTAGTAAGAGGATTACCCAGATTAAAGTATGAAAAAGATCATCTTTGTTCAGCTTGCCAATTGGGAAAAAGCACAAAATATGCCCACAAACCAAAACACACAAACTCAGTAATGGAAGTTCTTCATACCCTTCATATGGATTTATGCGGACCAATGAGGGTTCAAACTATTAATGGGAAGAAATATATTTTAGTCATTGTCGATGACTACTCTCGATTCACTTTGGTAAAGTTTTTGAGGAAAAAGGATGAAACTCCAGATGTCATCATTAAACTTATCAAGCAACTTCAAGTTTGACTTAACAATACTGTTAGAATTGTTCGAACAGACAATGGCACATAGTTCGTTAGCAAAGATTTAATCCTGTTTTATGAAAGTGTTGGAATCAGTCATCAAAGAAGTGTTCCACGAACCCCTCAACAGAACGGTGTAGTTGAAAGACGAAATCAAACTCTTGTGGAAGCATCTAGAACAATGCTCATTTACTCAAAGGTTCCAATGTTTCTCTGTGTTGAAGCCATTGCCACTGCCTGCTACACTCAAAATCGTTCCCTTATTCACACCTCTCATGGAAAAACTCCATATGAACTTGTCCATAAATGAAAACCTGATCTATCCTACCTTTGTGTGTTTGGTGCTTTATGTTACCCAACTAATGACGGTCAAGATTTAGGTAAACTAAAAGCTAAAGCGGACATTGGAGTATTTGTGGGTTATGCACCAAACAGAAAAGGATACCGAATCTACAACAAGAGAACCCGAAATATCATGGAAACAATTCACGTTACGTTCGATGAGCTGACCGGTCAAATGGCTCCTGGACAATCCAGTTCTGGACCCGCACTTCAAAACAGTCCCATTGGTTCATCCCTTGTACCTAATTCCTCTCCAGCAACTCCATATGTACCACCATCTGAAGATGATTTGAAGAAATTGTTTGATCCAATTTTTGATGAACATTATGAGCCAAATGCCAATGATCTGTCAATTCCAACACTAGAGGTTGCTTCTAGCCCTGTCAATAAAGTTAACCCTTCAGTTTTGATGTCATTAAGTCAAGAAGCGCCTGCTGTTGATTACTCCGTCTCATCAACAAACCTTCAATCATCAAGTGTACATCATGGAATTGTGTCTGGCACCCTGGATGAAGTTAATCCCTTTGCTACTCCCGAAGATGCTCCATTCGAAAACATATTTGCTCCTGAATCATCATCAGAACCATCTTCATCAGGAGATATCGACTCTGCTACTTCAGTTCCACAACAACAACCACATGAACACCTCAGAAAATGAACACATGATCATCCATTAGACAACATCATTGGAAACCCCTCTCGTCCAGTATCCACACGGAAACAACTTGCAACCGATGCCTTATGGTGCTTCTTCAACTCTGTACTCTATAAGATCGAACCAAAAGACGTGAAAACTGCCATGAATGAAGACAGCTGGTTCAATGCCATGCAAGAAGAAATTCATGAGTTTGATCGACTTGATGTATGGGAATTAGTACCTGCTCCAGATTGTGCTATGATCATTGCTCTAATATGGATCTTCAAAGTGAAACTTGATGAGCATGGTGATGTTTTAAAGAACAAGGCTCGATTGGTTGCAAAAGGATGCCGTCAAGAGGAGGGTATTGACTTTGAAGAATCATTTGCTCCAGTTGCTCGTATCGAGGCAATCAGAATCTTCTTGGCTAATGCTGCTAGCAAGAATATGGTTTTATATCAGATGGATGTGAAAACCGCCTTTCTGAATGGAGATTTGAAAGAGGTGGTTTACGTCAGCCAGCCAGAGGGTTTTGTGAATCCAGAGCATCCTACTCATGTTTATCGCTTGAAAAAGGCCCTTTACGGTTTGAAGCAAGCTCCTAGAGCATGGTATGATACGCTATCAAAGTTTCTTCTATCTTCTGGATTCAGCAAAGAAGCAGTTGATCCGACATTGTTCACCAGAAAGTCAGGAAAACATTCAATTCATGTTCAAATATATGTTGATGATATTATTTTTGCCTCGACTGACCCTAATGAGTGTGACCATTTTTCAAATGAAATGGGTTCTAAATTTCAAATGTCAATGATGGGACAAATGTCATTTTTCTTGGGATTACAAATTTCACAAAGTCCCGGAGGCATTTTTATTAATCAATCTAAATATGCAAATGAGATTTTAAAGAAATTTGGATTTGATTCTTGTGACCCTGTTGACACTCCCATGATTGAGCGTACTAAACTGGATGAGGACCACTCAGGGATCATGGTAGACCAAACTAAAGATTACAAAGATTATTCTAGAGATTAATTATGGGTTGGGCGTAATACACATGGGCCATAAAACAATATAACAGGAGTACAAATATTATCTAACACGCCCCCGCAGTTGGAGCGGGAGGAGGCCGGACGCTTAAACTAGATCTGAATTCTTCAAACAAAACTGAAGGGAGTCCCTTGGTGAAGATATCGTCGTACTGATAGCGAGAAGGAACATGGAGAACGCGCACCTGACCAACAATAACCATGTCACGAACAAAGTGTATGTCTATCTCAATATGTTTTGTGCGCTGATGTTGAACCGGGTTTGCAGACATATAAATGGCATTAACGTTATCACAATAAACAAGTGTAGCAGATGTTAAGGGAGAATGCAGCTAACGAAGCAAATTACGGATCCTGCAAGACTACGATATAAAGTGGGATCCTGAACCGGAACACCTATGGAACCCAGCTTAGACTCTGTGTCAACGGGAGTTCGAGATGGGTTGCAGTTGGTCATGTGAGCACGCTCAAGAAGCTGGAGAGCATACTTCCTCTTAGACAAAAACAGCCCTGTAGAGTGACGAACAGCGGAGATACCAAGAAAATAATTTAGGGCCCCGAGATCAGTCATGTCAAACTCACTATGTAATGAACCAATGATCTGATGGAGGAGAGCAGTAGAGGATGCTGTAAGAATAATGACATCAACGTATATAAGTAAATAAGCAACATCAGACCTGTGCCGATAAATAAAAAGTGAAGAATCACATCGGCTGTGGTAGAATCCAACCTTGGTGGCATAACCTGCAAATCACTGAAACCAATCACGAGGTGCTTGTTTCAGTCCATATAGAGATCTCTGCAAAAGACAAACATGGTGAGGGTAGGGAGAATCCACAAATCCTGGTGGCTAGTGCATGTAGACAGTCTTAGATAAGTCACCATTAAGAAAAGCATTCTTAACGTCAAGACTAAGAACAGTGCGAATGGTGGCCGGTTTTACAACCAGACTAAATGTCTCATCACAATCAACACCGAGTTTCTGACTACTACCATTGGCAACCAACCGAGCCTTATATCGGCTCAATGTCCCGTCAGCATGAAACTTGTGCTTAAAGAGCCACATCGAGCGAACCAGATTAACACCAGAGGGTCTCGGTACAAGAATCCAAGTACCATTTTTAACTAACGCATTATATTCATCATACATAGCATTACGCCACTGAGGATCATTTAAAGCAAGAAAAGGAGATTTAGGTATAGGAGATATAGAGGAAGTATGTAAGGATAAACGATCAATCGGTTTAACAATGCCCAACTGAGACCGAGTGACCATGCGGTGAGTTCATGAAGGGTTCATAGGTGGGTTGTGGTGAGGAGGTCGAGGTGGTGTTGAGTGGTGAGTCGGTAGCATTTTGGATCGTCGACTGGGCAACATTGGGTGGGGAAGTTTGGTTGTTGTGAGGATGGGCCGGTGTTGATGGGCTTGGGGAGGAGTCCATGTGAGTAGGTGTAGGTGAGTGGTTGTTTGGATGCGGTGTGTGGGGGGTCGAGTCAGTGGTGTTGTCATTTGGTGTTTGGCTCACCTGTTGTGGAGGGGGTGTGAGAGGTGCGGGGGTGTTTAAAACGTGGCTTAAGGTAGGAAGAAGTGTGGGTTCCAAAAAGGTGTATGAGGGTGGAGTATTAGGGGTCATTGATTGATAAGGGAATTGGGTTTCATCGAATGTGACATGTCGGGAAATGATGATTTTGTTTGTTTCAAGGTTTAAGCAACGGAACCCACGGTGGTAGGCGGGGAAACCCAAGAAGATGCACGGGGTGGCGCGGGGAGGAAGCTTATGAGGGGAGTGAAGGTGAGGATAGCAAAGGCATTCGAAAATACGTAGTCGAGAATAGTCAGGTTCTTTGTGGAAAAGTCTTGTGTAGGGAATTTCGTTGTTAATGGCAGTTGAAGGTAGAAGGTTAAGGAGGTAAGTAGCCATGTGAAGTGCCTCGACCTAGAAAGAGGGGGTAGGTGTGCTTGAAAAAGAAGGGTGCGAATGACATTATTGATGGTACGTATCATTCGTTCCGCCTTGCCATTTTGTTAAGAGGTTTTGTGGCAAGAGAACCTAAATTGGATACCATGTTTGGCAAATAGTGTGTGGATTGATTGTTGTCGAATTCACTGCCATGATCACATTGGAAACTCTTGATTTCACATTTGAATTGATTTTTAACATAATTACGAAAATGTAAAAACTTGTTGAACATGTCAGATTTAGAGCGGAGGGGGTATATCCACAAATAATGAGAGAAATGATCAAGAAAAAGTATATAATATTTAAAACCACTAGAACTAATAATAAGAGAAGTCCATAAATCAGAATGAATAATATCAAAACAATGCTCAACAATAGAATCCGAACTATGAAAGGGAAGCTTCACATGTTTGCCAAGTTGACAGGCATGACAAACATGTGTAGATTTGTCTTTATTACAAGAAATGAAATTACGAGAAGTAAGGGTGCGTAGCACATCGTCACCGGGGTGACCGAGACGTTGATGCCACGTGGAGGAGCTGGTGGTGACAAAAGCAGCAGGGATAACGGAAGGCTTGGTAACTGGATAGAGATCGCCCGAACTGTCACATCGTAGGAGGATATGGCGAGTCAAGAAATCCTTCACAAAAAAACCAAAAGCGTCAAATTTGATAGTACAATTATTATCCCTGGTAAACTGACGAACAGAAATAAGGTTTTTAATTATATTGGGTGTGACAAGAACATTATGAAGATGTAAAGGGCGATGAGGTGAAGGAATAATGCTATGGCCGATGTTCGTGATGGGAATGGAATCACCGTCACCAACATGAACAGATGGATTTAAGCGTTTATTAAAAAAGAGTACTTAAATTACTTGCATTAGAATTTAAATGTGAGGACGCACCTGTGTCCATATTCCAAGTCGGGTCCTGCAAGGTCATAGTGCTAAACGCGCTTGGAATAGAAGTTGCTTGGGACGGGTATGAGCCGGGTGCGGGACCGAGAATGCTATTGTTGGATGTGGGCTATGGGTAGTGATATGTTAGTTGTTAGGGAAGTATTGGTGTAGCGTACTACTGTTGGGAGGTATAAAGGGATTGGGCTGTTGTTGGGCCATAGGTCTGTGGTGGGTATAAGGAGGGTGTGGTGAGGCTGTTGGGTTGGTGGCCCAAAGGTGGAGGTTGTTGGTGGGCTTGGCGGGTAGTGTACGATCCAGGAGCCCAACTGCTGTGTTTGTGGCCAGTGTAATTCTTTCCAGACCTTCGAATATTACTAGTGTCACCCGTATGATTTTTAGTACCAATTCTGTTCCGCTGATCGTGTATGAATTTACACCGATCACCGAACTTACACATGCCCTTATTAAAATGAGTACATAACTGTGGAATGTATTGAGGCTTAGGGGTACCTTTTTGTCCTGATTGGTTAGTGGCCAAAAGAATTGTAGGAGATGACGAGCTGCTATCGAAGGTAGTGGCTGAGTTGTGTGAGTCATTCAACGTGGACTCCTCAAGGAGTAGCATGTTCCGTGTCGTCTCGAAGGTTGGAAGTGGTTCCTTGTGTTGTATGAGACGAGCAATGCCCTTAAAACGTTCGTCAAGCCCATTAATAGCGTACATAACAAGGTTCTTGTCACTTACCTTTTCACCAAGGTTTTGTAGATGATCTTCCATAGCCCGTATTTTGGTACAATATGCATTAATAATGAGGCTGCCGAGTTTGATGGATCGGAGCTCATTATCAAGGGTTATAGCACGAGCATCTTTGTTGTCGTGAAAAAGGTCTTTGATGTGGTCCCATAGAGCTTTTGCATTACCAGGTGTTGTTACGACTTGGTCGTGGAGAGACTCATCTAACGTGCCTAGTATCCATACCTTGACTAGGTCATCCTGTTTGTTCCATTCGGGGTTGGTGGTACTTGTAGCGGTTCCCTCAATATGTGGCTTTAAACCGAGGCTGCCAAGATGAATCAGTAGGAAGGAACTCCATGAGTTGTAGTTGTGTTTGTCGAGGCTTAACTTGATGGGAACATTAAAGGGTACAAATTTGGTATTAGATGTGGGTGGGGGATTGATGACTTCATCACCAGCCATGGATGTCGGCTAGGGTTAGTAGAAGATGATTTACAGATCGTGAGAGTTGAGGGGGGTGGAGGGAGGATAGCCGGTTATTAGATCCAACTTATAAGGAGAAAAAAGGGAATGATGACTGTGATACCATATTAAAAAGATAGAAACCGTGATTTGCATTGATCATCCAAAATCAATATAAAGATTACAAAGATTATTCTAGAGATTAATTATGGGCTAGGCCTAATACACATGGGCCATAAAACAATATAACAGGAGTACAAATATAACAGGAGTACAAATATTATCTAATACACATGGGCCATAAAACAATATAACAGGAGTACAAATATTACCAAACTTGGGCCATAAAACAATATAACAGGTTTAAAACATCATACCTAACACATGGGTATTAGGTATGATGTTTTATGGCCCATGTGTATTAGGCCTAGCCCATGTTATATTGTTTTATGGCCCATGTGTTGAGTAGTGTCTTAGGTATGATGTTTTATGGCCCATGTGTATTAGGTATGATGTTAGGTATTGGTTATATTGTTTTATGGCCCATGTGTTGGGTAGTGTCTTAGGTATGATGTTTTAAACCTAAGTGAACAAAATGAAAGTTTGGTAACTTAGGTGAATAAAGTTGGAAAGTTGGGTAACCTATCTGTCTATAAACCCATGTTGTTATTCTCTTTAATGTTGTAGTGCAATCTATTGTATGGATTTTTTGGAAATAAAGTAATGAATTCATGTTTGCAACTACAAGACCAAAGTACGAACTTCTTTTTAGCGACATACAAGCTCTTTCCTTACAATTGGAGTAGCAATAGATGTAAGAACTTTCCTTATTTTTGGATTGAGTGGTTTGATAACCCATGTAACACTCAAGGTCTTTCCTTACAATAGGGTAAACTGCAAATTATGTCCCTAACCTTTGCTGTTTTTGCGAAAAATGTCTAATTTTGAAAATATATTAGTTGTGTACCTAACGTTTGGGCTTTTTGCGATAATGTCCCTAAGGCGCTACTGTAGTTGCAAATTCGCGTTTTTTGCTAACGATCGTTACAAAATCCCATTAGCAAAAATCAAAAGTCATGTGAAATTACTAATTTACCCTCGTCTTCTTCCTCACTCAAGAACATCAAACCCACAAACCCAGACTTTATGAATTTTAACACCTAAAACACTACCCAAATTTACCCACCATCTTTTCTGATGAATATTCCAACAACCACCATCTTCTTCGATGAATATTCCAGCAAATATTCCGACAATCAACAATAAACTCAATGTGCTCTCAACCCCAAACGAATAACATTATTCCCGCGTTTCAGCAGCATATTAAAATTCTGTAAATAATTAGTGTTTCAAAATTTCTTAATCATAAAACACAAAGTAATCACATCTGATCCACACCATAATGCAACCAAAAACTACATATAAAAAGACCTAAAAAATATCAGTTAACCATAAACACAAAAATAGCATCAATTCCGTTCCAAACACAAACACCTCATAGGTATTATTCAAATAAGGATGAACACAACTTTTGAAGTTTTACAATTATCAAAACATATGATTACAAATGAAGAAGCCACCTTCTTCCTCGAATCACAAAACTTCGATCTCGATCCAGCCATCTCCGCCTTCTTCAAAACCACCACAACCGTACCAACCACTCACCGGCAGGGACGGACCTAGCATGTTAGAGTGGGGGGCAGGCGCCCCCCATAGCTAGCCGAAAAAGTTGATATCTTAGTGTAATTTTTAATTAATTTTGACCTTTTTTTGAAAGTGACCCCCACCAAAAGCTCAAATTGCCCCCCAGTTACATACTAAAATCCAACATTTAACTCTTTAAAGCCTTATAAATCTTTCATGTCTAAGTAAAAATACTCGATTTATCATTACATTCTAGTTTTTTCTTTCGCATTTTGTTGCTACCGTAAAAAAAATAAATAAAATAAAAATAAATAAATAAATAAATAAATTGCCCCCCACATCCTATTTTTCTGGGTCCGTCACTGCTCACCGGAACCCTAATTCTTAACAAAACAATGCTAATGCTAATGATGATGTGAATTCTTCTGCGTCTTCTTCACCTTCTAGGTCTCGATCGGTTTTGCCACCGCCGTCGTTTAAAGCTGATGCTGCTACTGGTGGTGGTCGTGGTGTGTATAATTTGAGGTCGAGGAATACGGGTATGGGTAAGAATGAGGCGTCTGGTAGTGGGAGGTCGGGCCAGATAAGGACGTTTACGGATCTGAATAATAAGCAATGTGATGATTGTGACTCGGGGAGTGATGATGAGGAGGATAGTCCTCATGAGTATTATAATGGTGGTCATAAGAGGTAGTTTTTGGATTGTTGTTTAATGTCATTGTTACGTGAATTTGTGAGGCTAAAAAGAACGGTAGATGATACCATGGAGTATAAATGATGGTATGGAGCAGATGTGGGTGTTGATGGCAGCAAGTGAAGAAAAGGATATTTGTGTAAAGAGAAAATTCCCAAGCAAAAAAGTCATGCATGATCTATTACATGGTCATCTTTGTGTGACTTTTCTTATTTTGGTCATGCTCGACTGCTCAACTTCTCAATTCCATTATTTCTATGCCATGTGTTCTTGCAAGTACAATTTTTAGGTGAAGATATTTTTTTTAACTTTTGGCTTAAATGACAAATATACCCATAAGTTCACACCACATATTTTATTTTTCTTATTTTCTCTCCCTCTCTTAATTAAATCCGGCCATCAAAGATTCAGTCCACCAGATATCTATCACCTGATTTATCAGATCCGGCCATCAAAGATTCAGTCATATGATGAACTTGAAAAAAAATCTTAACACAAAAACCCACAAATGAAATCTGAAATGAGTCAACGGTAACATCAAGATCTAACCGGGTTTCAGAAACAATTCTACAAGATGAAATCTGAAACATACCCACAAAAATTAAACAAAACCCATAAATCTTAACACAAAAAAAAACTAAATTGATGAAATTGAAGAAATATGCCTTGTTCTTGACGTGGGTTTGAAGACGAGAAAGCATCAATTGAAGAAGAAGTACTAAAAGCGAATGCCTTTGAATTGATTTTATAAAATTAGAATGAATTTGATTTGATTGAAATTCAGGGATGTGAAAATTGGGGAAGAAAAGGGGGCGGCCTTGTTAGGGTTATTGAACCTAGACGCTTTTTGGGATTTAACAATCAGTGACGGAACAAGGCTGTGAGGATACAATTTGTGATATGTTGGAGTATTTTGAGGTCGTCGAGTAGTTGAATAGTGGTGAACGAGGCGATTGATCAGTGGTGGTTGACCAATGGTGGTGGTGATGATGGATTGGTGAAGTGGTAAGAAAGAGAGAAAATAAGAAAAATAAAATATGTGGTGTGAACTTATGGGTATATTTATTATTTAAGCCAAAAGTTAAAAAATATCTCCACCTAATAATTGTACTTTCAAGGACACATGGCATAAAAATAATGGAGTCGAGCAGTTGAGCAGTCGAGCATGATCAAAATAAGAAAAGACACAAAAAGATGACCATGTAAAGGACCATGCGTGACTTTTTGGCTTTGGGAATTTTCTCTTGTGTAAAACGATAAAAAGTACATATGGATTGAAACAAGGCCCATTTGGACCCCCTCCCAAGTCAGAATTTAATTTTGGATTTAGACTTTACAAAGATGGTGGTTAAATTTAGGTAGTGTTTTAGGTATTAAAATTTATAAAACTGGGTTTGTAGGTTTGATGTTCTTGATGTTCTTGAGTGTGGAAAAAGACGAGGGTAAATTAGTAATTTCAAATGGTCTTTTGATTTTGAATAACGGGGTTTTGTAACGATCGTTAGCAAAAAAACGCTAATTTGTAATTAAAGTAGCGCCTTAGGGACATTCTTTGCAAAAAGCCCAAACGTTAGGTACACAGCTAGCATATTTTCAAAATTAGGGACATTTCTCGCAAAATAGCAAACATTATGAACATAATTTGCAGTTTACCTTACTTTTTAAAAATATTTTCTAGATCAAATTTTATTACTCCCTCAGTCTCAAAATTATTGTCATGAGACAAAAATCACACACTTTAATAAAAGTGGAACCGTTATAATTTTCAACAACTAAAATAAAATATTATTCCACTAAATTTTTTTATTACTTTAAAAGGAAAGTGGACAATTATTTTGAGACATCAAAAAAAATATGAACTATAATTTTGAGACGGAAGGAGTATTAAATTAATAAAACAAATAAAAATTCTCTCTTCTAAACATACCAAATCTAAATCCAAATTCAAATCCAAACTCATGTATAAACCAAATGCACCTTAAATTAAGTGGTTTGAAGACGTGTCTAGATTAGCCACTTAATTGTGAGAGAGAGGTTTTTGTGAACCTCCCTAATAAGATGAAACAAAGGTATAGGTTCACTCATTAAGTGAAAAAGAAACACCCTAATAAAGCATAATGTACAAACTTTCATACACAAAAATAATAATTTTAAAAATACAAATAATAAAACTAAATGTACAAGCTCTATAATTAATGTTAGTCTTAAAATATCATATCTTTTAAAAATACAAGTTCTAAACCTATGTTTACAATTATTTAATGCAATAATAATTTATACAACACCTATAATTATTGTTAGCCTTAAAATACTCGCTCATTCAAAAATACAATTAATATACCACAATGTATAAACCAAACAAGCTACTAATGTGGTCATCATAACCCAGACACTTAAATTCGATTGAAAAGAATCGCTCATATCACGTAGGCACCGGGGGGTGGGGGTGATTTATATGGTATGAAAGATGTGTACCTTTTGAATCATATTTCATATTTTGTTAAGCAATTGTCATATATACATTGCCTAATCATATATTTGCACAAACTAATGTATATTACCCTATATTTACATATTTTATAATATTGTAACGAATAGTACTATATTATACATTAGGCGCCCGCACTGCATCATTTTAATGAAAAGAAAAAAAAATCACAACAACCCCCCCCACCCCCCGGTGCCTACGTGACAAATTAAAAAAATCACCCTATACTTTTAGTTATTTATGGACTTTTTATATAAAAACTTTATTTATCAAATATCTAGCGATTTCTTTATAAAAAAAATACGCCGATGAAAAAGCCTTTAAATTGAGAACAAATGAACCCAATATTGCAATACTTTTTGTTAGTGCAAATATTACGATATTTAATTTATACAGTCTCGTTTGTTTTGTTGATTACAAACATGTAACTTGTAATACATAACGTAAAATGTATAAGTTATTTGTAATTATATTTTGTCTCAACATACTCTCAACACCTCTCGACGACTCAAGTCCTTGTATGCTACAAAACATGTTCGTACATGTTTGTTATGTTGCGTTATGATCAAACCCCTAACAAACCATTAAACATGTTTAGTTAAATAGTTTATATAAAACACTTAAGTACTTACATACATAAACAAAAGTAAATGTGTTGGGTAAATACCATGATCCATGATCCATGATCCAAGACCCATGACTCAATGTCTAGGTACATTGTACCTTGGAGGCCACTCAAGGCTCATACCCATGACCCATAACCCATGGATAATGAGGAACTTCCCACGGATCCATCAAATTGCCCACGAATCCCTTGGATTACAAGGGCCGGATCCCTCTCAGAAGAGATCCTTGGGGCAAAAGCTTGTCTTGGTCTTTTCGCCTATAAATAACAAATCACTTCTTACCATTTATTCATACTTTCACACATAGTTTCTATCCACCATTTATAACATATTTAGATCATTAGAAAACATGTAAACCACCCTCATCTCATATGATCATAATGCTTCTAACTTTCATTTGTTGTAAGCATACTCCCGAAGTGATCCTCCAAAACAAGCCTAGAGATCTTGCATCCTTCCCTACTAAAGTGATCACCCATCACAAGCATACAAGCACATGAAGATCTTCTACAACAAGCTTGGGAAACTTGTCATCTTCATTCACGGATGACTAACTACATCATGCTTTGTGTTCTTGATGTTTGGTTTAGGATTTCATATCCATTAGACACATTGTCTTGGATATTGTCTAGTATCATATTCTTGTATATATAACTAGATTAGATGGTTTATGTGTTTGTGCCATAAAATACAAGGTTTATTATGTTGGGCCATAAAACATAACGGGTGTCATAGATGTGTCGTGTTGGTCGGGTAATGGTTCCTCCTTTGTAATGGAACCCGGTATCTAGCCTTGTACCGGATAAAATATAGGCGACGTTGTGGTAGGTTTGGTTCTACCTCGTGAAAGAACCCGGTATCTAGCCTTGTACCGGATAAAGTGTATGCGACGTTGTGATAGGTTTGGTTCTACCTCGTGGAAAAACTCGGTATTTTGCTTTGTACCGAAAAAAGTGTAAGCGACGTTGTGTAATGTTTTCTCCGCCGAGAATGGAGTTTGTTGATCTAGTGAAGTAACTCTCGAGTAGGTGATTCAGGGAGTGGAGTAGGGCGAAGAGGAGCTTCGTGACCGAACCACTATAAATCCTTGTGTTGGTTTGTCTATCCTTTTACTTATCGCTTTACTTTTATTCTTGCTTTATATTGTTTATTGTCTATGTGGTTGATGTCTATGTTTGTGGTGCATACTTGGTCTTTCATATAGTCATAAACTATATTTAACACTTTACATATTATGACACGCTTGATCAAGAAAAAGCAATCGGACTAATAATGGTGAAACTTGATTTATAATGAACATTAATCTTGCGGAATCTTATGTGATATTAAGGGGTTGGCCTTACATGCCGTAATGCGTTAAATGCATCCTCGCGTCGAGATTAGCAAATGCAATGGTTTATACTATAATTGATACAAAAGTTTTAAGTTTGAAACGGAAACGTATTCACCCCCCCCCCCTTTAGGTTTTCCACAATTGGTATCAGAGCGGGTTGGCTATAGTTTTTAAAAATAAATGGTTTTCAAAATGAGTAAGGTCCTTGTATCAAATTTTTGATGAAGTCAAGCATAATATGAAAAGTGTTTTGTTGATTTTTGTCTTTAAAGTTTTGTTGTTAGATATCTTGTTAATCAAGCTTGAATAAAGATTAAAATGGGTAATATGACTTCACTAAAAAGTCTACAAAGGTTAAACCTTTTCGTCGGGTCAAAACATGCATTTTTGTAAATCTGTGTCAGATCCGCGGATCCCTTTTGGAAGGGATCCGACGGATCCGTGGTACAGAAGACATTTTTTTGTCTAAATTAAAAAAATTCATAACTAATTAACCGTAAGTCCGTAGAAGTCGTGCCACCTATCGTTTGAAAGTATTTGAGTCTACTTTCATTTAAAAATGATTTCATAACTGATTTAAAACAAAAATTTACAGAATCGTTGATTTATATTAGAAAGTCATTTTTCGGTCATAAATTTTGCATAAAATTTTGATCTAATTGGAGACGGATGTTTTTGTCTTTGAATAACAATGTGTCCTCTTTTGAAATTAAGGTTTTGATCATATTTATAAATATAAAAGAAACTAATCAAGCTTGGTATACATGTTTATATTTAACACAAAGCGATGAAAAGAACTTTTTTATGTTATGCTAAATGATTAATTGTCTTACCTTGCATTACTTGATTATTTGCTTATCTCAAATAGCTTTTGTGCTTGTTTAATTGAATAATATATGTGGTTTCCTTACCTTGATATTCATTCTTTTGTTTGTCGATTTAGTAATATTCTACTAATCAATATGCTATTTGAAGGAGCGTTTGGGATAACATCTAGTTGTGTCAAAAATGTTAGTTTAAATACTTAGATAAGTCATATAAGTTGAAAAATGTTTAAAACATGTAATACACTAAATGGCTTTTTGATTGAGTTTGTCATGTGTGCAACATAAATGTTTTATGTGCTTATATGATTTCTCGATTTCATATTTTCTTGTGTCGTTTTCTAAAAACAATAAGAATGTACATCGGATCATAACCTACACTTGTGTTGATGATGTACTCTCCCGTTTTCTTTTTCATAATCACTTTCCAAGCTTCATAGTAGGATTGACAACTTGATTATTTCATCCGATATACTCAAGTAAATTATTTTGCAACGCAAACATAATTGGTCATATCCGGAAATCCAAACTCGAGATTTCCAACAACATATGTTGAAATAGCTCATCCAACCATTTTTGTTCATCATATGGACAACTTTAAATTTTTATATTTAAACATGACACCTTCGTCACATTAGTTGTTTCAGGCATAATATTAATAAAAAACGAAGCGAAGTATCATCATTGTTACTCTTCGATAGGCCATTGTAGGAATATAAATTTTCCTAACTTGAGAATGAATACTGGAGAACTTATTGCACTAGAAACTCAATTTGACCTAACGGTTGAATTGCTTCCTTGATAGAAGTTGGGGATGTGGAATCGCCCATAAAAATGGTCATGTTTAGCCGTAATTGAGCACCGCTAGTAATAGTCTCATATTCATTCTCTTACTTGAGAAATTTATACTCCTATGTTTTCCTAAAGTAAGTTTACAATGGAAATACTTTGCATTGTCTTAGGATTACTAATCAAACAAGTTGTAAAATTAATTTTTCTTTTAGTTAATCACAACCACTTGCCTCATCAAGCGATTATCTTGCTTTGATCGAGAAGAGCTACATGACTTCATGGACGAAGCTCATTGTATAATAATCACCATCCGTAATGACTATACATAGTTCATTGCTTCCGTTGACCAAAACAACCTTCTAAAACAATTCACTTTCTTAAGGACGCATATACATGTGTTTCTTACTCTTCAAATACCAACACATAGGAAAACATCTTTTAGCTAAAACCAACTCACAAAACGGTACTTGCTTCAAGCCTTTCTAAATCCAACACTTACTCTTATAAACACAATTCCTTCATCTCCACAAATAATAGCTCCACCTTTTGGATCTAAAGATAGTCTAGATTGTCCTAAACTAGCACCTCAGAGCTATTTTGTCTTGAACACCATCATGTGCTCTTTTCTTTCTAGACACATACCTTGCATGTCATTGTTAGTGTAAATGATTTACTAATCTAGACCTTAAATCTATTTTGGGCCTCTTGAATAGTGCTTGTTAAGTTTGCTAAACCTCTGTGTTATTTGTGAGCTCAATCTCATTTGATTTCCTATATGTTATTTCTACATGCTCTCCTTGCTATGCTTAACTTGTATATATGTATACTTACTGTAAAAATCATTAGTTTCAAAATTCAAAACATAGAGCAAAATTTTGCAACTATTCTATTAAGAAAATCTGTCTTAGACGCCGGATCCCTTAGATATAACTAGACGGATCCCTCAAGTGAAGGATCCATTGGATCTGGGTGGACAGAAGTTCCTTTTTAGCCTCCTTGCATCAATCCAACCTTCCATACCTTATTTGACTAGTTAAACATGCTACATTAGGATCATTTAAACTTTCCTTAGGCTCAGTTGATCTAACATTCACTCATAGATGATTTAGGATCACATTCAAAGTATTTTTGATTTATCATTACTTCAAAACTCACCATCTGGAAAAAGCGGATTGCCTATTAGTCAATTGTGACTGGAAAAAGACCCGAAACCCCATACCCTCTCCTTGACTAAAGCCGACCTGAGGGAGGCCTACAACCGTCGGTCTAGAAAGCTAGTGAATTAGGTTCGGAGTTAATTTAGCAATTTAAGCTGGCTCCAGGTGTCAGTAATAGAAAAATATTGGGTCTTGTCGGTATCAACAACGAGAAAAAAACTCCCAAATAGAAACAACAACTAACTATGGCTCTTGGTGGGCCCAAACAACGTCCTAGGCGTAGGGGAGATCGGAGCAACCTGGCTGCTTCTCGCTTACCAAAGCGTACTTCGTTTCCCAGGACGGGCTAGTTATCACTTCTCCCCCATAGTTATAGCAGTACTGGGGAATTCCTCTATCTTCTTTGAATGAGGAGAGAGAGTACTCATTCTCCAATGTTTACACATTTTTCCTCTCATCTCAAAACACATAGTTTGATATTTCTCTCAATTTTGACAAATTGATTTTAGTCATCGCTACCTTAAAATACTTTAAAAACTAGTTTTTTTTATTTCTTGTGATTTTTAAGGAATTTTCTAAATTTTCATTTGATCACCATCTGGTCTCTATGATCATTAGCCATCCTCAAAACACTTAGTGTCATCCATGATCACTTATTTGTGTTTCTAAAACTCCATTTTCCCCACAAAAGCCATCATTGACAAACCTCACTCATTAGTCTTGACCACTTAGGTCTCATGCCATGTAAGACACTTAATAGACTGAGTAACTTAGGATATATAGGTGCTAGACCTTGCTAGAATCCAATCACCTCCTTTTCACCTCATCTGTTAGCCGGATCCCTAGACTAAAGCTAGCCGGATCCCTAGACTAAAGCTAGCTGAATCCCTCTAGTGAGGGAACCGGTGGAACCGGGGAACAGAAGGTACATTATCTCGTAAGATAATCATTTCAAATTTCTTTTTTCCACTCAAACACTTGTCCAACACTTAGAATTATCAGTTTCTTATATGTTTATAAATGAGTTGCATTTATGTGATTACTTACGTGTTCTTTCTTTTCTTTTCATGATATTATGTGAACAATTTCTCCATTTGTATAAATGTTTTCCTTTTGTACTAACTCATTTTGATTTTTGTAGGTTGACAATGGTCGATTTCATCATCAAGTCAAGTTGTGCTCATTCGTACATTTTTTTTATTCCTAATCTTGCATCATCCTAACCATTTTCCTCCACTTTTGTCACTAGTCACAAAGTCGTCATGTCTACCACCTCTATTGAGTCATCAATCGAGTCAACAAAAAGAGTCACCTTGATACCTTTCATCACCATCCCTTGCTACTTTTGAGTCACTTTATTACCTAGTAAAACTTGACCTCTCATCACCTCTACCACAACTTGCATACCTCTAAGTCATAATGATGATTTCTATCATTATCACCATGTCCAAGGTCTAGTTCATGAACTACGTGATGAAGTATGTTTTATATTCTACCACATCCTACTTGTGTCAACCACAACCTCAAACCACAAGCTACTTGTGTCAACCACATTCTACAAGCGTCTCACTACCACTACAATTCATGGTCACTCAACCATCCTCCACAAACATCTATGTTGTCAAAAGCCAAGTGAATTTCGTAATGAAATGCGTCTCATCCCCAAATACATTTATTTTATTACCTTGAACAACCTTACAACCTCTAAACCAACCACGATGATGCAAGTAGTAGGATTATTATCTTTTTGACATTAATCCTTTCTTTGTAGGTTCATATATATACACTTTGATGTGTATGGGATTCTCGTCTATATATGGACTAAATTTTACACTAATTTTTCCTTTGTAGGTTCACTAATATACATGGGTTTGTATATGGCACACTTGTCTTCGGACGAGGTTTACTTATTTTTTTTGGTTCTTCTTGACGCCCTCGAGCTAGGGGAGCTTCCGTCGAGCATCTACAAAGTGCATCATAGACTTACTGGTCCAACGACGAATATATTTTTTCACTAATTTTTTGTTTTGTAGATTTTCAAAACACACTAGGAGCACTTGACATCCTCAATAAAGGGGAGCTTTCGTCAAAGCAAAAACATTGCAAATTTTGCAATACTTTCGTCTTATCTTCCTGAAATACTTGACGCCCTTAACAAGGGGGAGCAACCGTCAAGGGGGAGCATGCACACATTCATTCTGCAAAATTCCTTTTTGTTCAACAAAAGGGAGATTTTTTTCTCACCATATTTTTTTTCTTTTTCATTCCTTAACACTAACCTTGATGTAGGTTAAGCCTCAAAAAATTTGATCCATTAATCCATTGGCAACAATGGTTATAATTCAAAGGATCCTTCTATGTTATTTTTTTGTGTGTTTATCTAGGTTCCTCTTAAAGACGAGATCACCACCTCTTGAAGACGTGCAAGCTCAAGGTCATGAGTTGCTAAGCTTCGTCATCATCAAGACCACTGAAGTGAATCTTGTTGATAATTCTTCTCTTCCTCCATTAGTGTTTCATGTTGAAGGTATTGGTGTGGTGTGCCAATTGGAGCAATAAGGTGTTTTCAATTTAACTTCACTAGGGATGATGCAAACTCGCCTTTCTTGGGAGAAATTAATTTTAAACTCCAAGGACACACCCTTTTTGTTTCGACAAAAGGGGGAGAAGAGTGTAAGCGGAGAAGGTAATGTATAGGAAGTACGGACACAAGTAATCTTTGCCATTTTACCTATCTATTACGTTTACATATATTTTGTCATCATCAAAAAGGGGAAGATTGTTAGTGCAAATATTACGATATTTAATCTATACAATCTCGTTTGTTTTGTTGATGACAAACATGTAACTTGTAATACATAACGTAAAATGTATAAGTTATTTGTAATTATATTTTGTCTCAACATACTCTCAACACCTCTCGATGACTCAAGTCCTTGTATGCTACAACACAGGTTCGTAAATGTTTGTTATGTTGCGTTATGATCAAACCCCTAACAAACCATTAAAACATGTTTAGTTAAATAGTTTATATAAAACACCTAAGTACTTACATACATAAACAAAAGTAAATGTGTTGGGTAAATACCATGATCCATGATCCAAGACCCATGACCCAATGTCTAGATACATTGTACCTTGGAGGCCACTCAAGACTCATAACTAAGACCCATGACCCATGACCCATAACCCATGGATAATGAGGAGCGTCCCACGGATCCCTCAAATTGCCCACGAATCCCTTGGATTACAAGGGTCGGATCCCTCTCAGAAGGGATCCTTGGGGCAGAAGCTTGTCTTGCTCTTTTCGCCTATAAATAACAAATCACTTCTTACCATTTCTTCATACTTTCACACATAGTTTCTCTTTCTAACATATTTAGATCATTATGAAACATGTAAACCACCCTCATCTCATATGATCATAATGCTTCTAACTTTCATTTGTTGTAAGCATACTCCCGAAGTGATCCTCCAAAACAAGCCTAGAGATCTTGCATCCTTACCTACTAAAGTGATCACCCATCACAAGCATACAAGCACATGAAGATCTTCTACAACAAGCTTGAGAAACTTGTCATCTTTATTCACAGAAGACTAACTACATCATGCTTTGTGTTCTTGATGTTTGGTTTAGGATTTCATATCCATTAGACACATTGTCTTGGATATTGTCTAGAATCATATTCTTGTATCTATAACTAGATTAGATGGTTTATGTGTTTGTGCCATAAAATACAAGGTTTGTTATGTTGGGCCACAAAACATAACGGGTGTCATAGATGTGTCGTGTTGGTCGGGTAATGGTTCCTCCTTTGTAATGGAACCTGGTATTTAGCCTTGTACCGGATAAAGTGTAGGCGACGTTGTGATAGGTTTGGTTCTACCTCGTGGATGAACTCGGTATCTAGCCTTGTACCAGATAAAGTGTAGGCGACATTGTGATAGGGTTGGTTCTACCTCGTGGAAGAACTCGGTATTTAGCTTTGTACCGGAAAAAGTGTAAGCGACGTTGTGTAAGGTTTTCTCCGCCAAGAATGGAGTTTGTTGATCTAGTGAAGTAACTCTCGAGTAGGTGACTCGGGGAGTGGAGTAGGGCGAAGAGGAGCTTAGTGACCGAACCACTATAAATCCTCGTGTTGGTTTGTCTATCCTTTTACTTATCGCTTTACTTTTATTCTTGCTTTATATTGTTTATTGCCTATGTGGTTGATGTCTATGTTTGTGATGCATACTTGGTCTTTCATTTAGTCATAAACTATATTTAACACTTTACATATTATGACACACTTGATCAAGAAAAAGTAATCAGACTAATAATGGTGAAACTTGATTTATAATGAACCATTAATCTTGCCGAATCTTATGTGATATTAAGGGGTTAGCCTTACATGCCGTAATGCGTTAAATGCATCCTCGCGTCGAGATTAGCAAATGCAATGGTTTATACTATAATTGATACAAAAGTTTTAAGTTTGAAACGGAAACGTATCGTACGATTTTATAAAAAAAATATTGAAGTTTAATATATATTTTTGTAAAAATAAAATAAAATTCAAAATATACGCTTAAATTATCTAACAATTTACAAAAACTATCTTTGACTTTTTAAAAAAAAAGAAATTCGCAACACCCCCTGAACTATGTGACGATTACAAAAACTACCATGTACTTTTAGGTATTTACGTTTTGTTTTTATATAACAAACTTTATTTATCAAATATCTAACATTAGGTGGTTAGGGTTTTGGTTTTGATCTTCTAGTCATCTCCTCTTATAGATCATGACTAGCTAAACGCGTTTCGGGTTATCCTACTAGCATCGGGTGGTACACGAGGATGTGTAGTGTGCACTAACATACATGTGGTCTCCTTTGATCACTAGGGTTTCGTGTGGCATTCTTAGGTTGAAGATGATGATAGTTTGTCTCCGTTCAAAAGGTATGCGTTTACATGTTATTTACGATTAATCATATGACACTATAGATACATCTTTAGTGACCTTTTCTAGCTGCATTATTTATGTATTCATATTATTTATATATAAAATCACCAACACATCCTTCATTATGTTTAATAGAGAATTTTATCAGTTAATCAATAAAAGTGTTCCAAAATTGCTAGATAAACAAGAACATGTGGATCTTTATAACCATACAAATAAAACATTAATCATTATTTAGATTCTTAATTACTTATTATGTATATGATAAGGATTTAAAACGTACACTTTTCAAGGGTCATTTAAGCCCTTAATCGACCACTTTTATATCCGTTACTGCTTAATTTCGTTCCTTTTCATTTTTTAGGTCTCTTGAAAGCAAAATGCTGGAATGATGCTTATTTGGATGAAAAGGAGTGAATACATGAAGAAAATGGCAAAGTCAAGATCGAAGCCACTCAAGCTGCTCAAACTGAACCTGACAGCGTCCCAATCAAAGGGCGACGTTGTCCCTCTATACAGATTTGATAAATACATGCACTAGACGGCTCAGTGGAATTTTTGCTTATAACACCTGACGGCATCAGGCTTTGAAGAAGAAGGGCGTCACTCAGACTTTTCATCTCAGACGGCCCAGATCCAGAACCAAGTGTAAATCTATATATAGCATTCGTTTTTTCTGCATTTAGAGAGGTAGACTTTTGGAGTAAAAACCCTAAACGTTTGTAGTTCGACTTGGGCAGTATCTTAGGGTCCCAAACCTTATTTTACACATCAAGATAAGTGTTTTAATCCAATAGTATCATTATATCTTCCATTGAATGTGTGTAAGCTTGCTTGTTTAACATGTCTAGCTAAATTTCTTGTGTGTTTGCTTAGATCTATGAAACCTAGTTATTAATTATTGTTAGGTTGTCTCTTATCTTAATTGTAATTGGCTCAGGAGTGCAACTAGGCTATCGTTCTGTTTAAATGCTTGAGTATTCTTTGTGAAAGTTAGTTTATGAATCACCTAGTGGATTTCGTAGTCTAAAAACCCAAAGATAACCTTAAAGTTAGTTTATGAATGACTTGTTGATTTCGTAACCAAAACCAATAGGTAATCTCAAAGAGTTAGGGCATAGGCACACCCTACGACCTTAGAAAACGCAACGCGTTAAGAATAAGTACGTGACAATTCAACCAACAATAAAAGATAACTAGGGAGTAATAGTATCTAGGTAAACACATTTTTAATCATCACACGAGCACACATCAAATAGACATAGCTACCCATAGTATTAGATAATTAGATAGTAAAAGTAATCGGTAGAAGTACCACCCCCAAACCAATTGTCCTGAGATTTTACCCTTAGCTTTCTAAAATAATAATAAAAGATAAAAAAGGAATCATCCTCAACCCCACCTTAGCGTAATATACTTCTTGCTAGCATTCCTATTCTCCTAGAGAACGATATCAATACCCGAGGCTTACCCAATACTACACTACAACGATTAGGTTCATTACCTAGGGTGTTGAAAAACTTGCTCGACGAAAAGGAAGTTCCTTTGACACCGAACGCGCTTCGTACGCGCATCAAGTTTTTGGCGCCGCTGCCGGGGAATAGAATAGCTAGTTAGATTTCTATCTCATTTAGGTTCCTTGCTTGATTCCTATCAAGTGAGATTTTTTCTCATTTTTAGCTTCCTTGTAGTCTATTCCCCTTCTTCGTGACTTTGTTCATAAATCCCATCACTCACCATGATTCGCATCTTTCGGTGGAGAAACTTTGCACTACCTGCTCCCAATCCCGCAATAGTAAACACAATCCCACAAAATCTTTCACCCGTTCATGACTTTGGAAATCACCTAGGGCATAATGAAATAAATTGGCAACAACAAAGTCCTTTCTACGATTCGAATTTCGATGAAGAATTTGATTACGGAAAGGCACTTGATAACGAGGAGGTCATCAATGAAGTTAGTTTTGAAATGGAGGAAGACCCCTCCCAATGTTTTGACCCTAGGTGTAAAATTGAGGTTGATGGCCCCTTTAACATGCAATTCCCTTGTAAAATAGGATTTGAAAGTTTTGATGCTTACTTGCATTCATTATTACCTTTAAACTTAATCTCAAAGAATCTATATAATAAAATTAAGGTGAATGAATTAGTCTATCAAGGGGACAATGTTGTTGATGCGGTCACTCACTTGGATGTGTTTGTTGGAAGTTTTGCCTATTTAGTTGAATTCATGGTCTTAGAAGATTTAAGAGAATTCATTGATGGAAGCCTCACTCAAGTGATATTTGGAACATCCTTTAAGAGAATGACTAAGTTGAATGAATGGATGATTGATGGTTTAGTCACATTCTCCAATGAAGTTGCGGATTTTGTCTATCAAAAGCCCCGTACGCACCCTAGGTTTAAACACAAAGATATAGAGGCATGTAATCGGATGGCTCATGTTAATACAAATAAACCGTAAAAATGTTTATTAATATTTTGCGATCTCTATGTGTTTTGTTGATAACAAATATAATGTTATCTTAAGTATAATTTTAAGGATACATGTTATTTTTGTAAAGCATTTACATATAGCCATTTAAATAAAAAAATGTAGTAATTAAGCATTTGTTGTAATAGTTTATTAGGATGGGTAAAAACCATAACCCATGGACCATAACCCATGGATCTTAACCCATACCCAAGTTGGCTAGATACAATGTATACTTAGATACATTGAATCTAAAGAAAACCCATGGACCAACCCATAACCCATGACCCATAACCAAAATAACCCATGGGCAAAGAGGAGCGTTCCACGGATCCCTAGGATTACACTAGACGGATCCCAAGTGGAAGGGATCCGTGGGATCCGGGGAACAGTGAAGATTTTTGCCTATAAATAGAGAGCCATTTCTTCATTCTAACTTACCCCTCTTCTTACTAAATCTCTCAAACACTCTCATTCTCTTCTAACATATAGATCACTTGATCTAGAGAGTTGTTGTTCTTTCTTTCTATTGTGATCCTCATATAGGTCCTTCTCTAAGGCGAGATCACGAGCATTCTACAAGTCATCCAAGCAAGGGGTCCTTGATTGATTTGTCACTCCGCAAGATTTCTGTAGCGAAGATATTGTATTTGATATTTCACATATTTGTTGTGTAATAGTCGTGTTGGTTTAGTCCACCGTGTTACGGACTCGGTATCTAGCTTTGTACCGGAAAAAGTGTAAGCAACGTTGTGAAGGCTTCTCCGCCAAGTGAAGGAGTTTGTTGACATAATGCTTGAACTCTCGAGTAGGTGACTCGGGGAGTGGAGTAGGGCAAAGAAGGTGTCCTTGTAGCCGAACCACTATACATCGGTTGTGTCTTTTCTTTCCCTTCACTTTACTTTATTTACTTGCTTTATCATTAGATCTATACTTTCTCTACATCCATAAGATCTCACATATTAACGAATCTAAAGTTTTTGAAACTAACGTAAAATCGGCAAAACTATTCAACCCCCCCTTCTAGTTTTCCACAGCTCCCATTCCGATACTTAGTAAAAGAGACAAACAACGGGGACTTAGGCATACTTATGAAAAATTGAAATGTACTATAAAAAATGCCTAGAGTTAGGAGATGAGTACAAGAAAAATGAGAGAACATTAGAATGGCTTAGATATGGGCACGTAAGTGTGCACGAGACAAAATAGGAGCACGACTTTGAGTCTAGCTACAAGACTCATAAATAAAAAAAGCGCTTCGTGGGAGGCAACCCATGCTTAATTTTTTGCTTGTTAGTGTGTTATACATCTTTTCATTGTTGTTTATTCTCATGTTTGATTTTGTGAAAATACTTTATTTTGTCTTTAACCTCGTCTTAATTACATATAAAGGTATTTTACAAAAAGATAAGTGTAGGGAAGATTACATACGTTTTTAAAAGAACATGAACATGAGAATTACAATTAGTGAAATTTATGTATATATGTGTTTGTTAGAGTCAAATGCTTGTATCGAGTTATAATGGATGTTTTGCAGGAATTTTTTCAGGTTTTAAAGATGTAATTTTTCCAGAATTTTTCCAGGAAAACGCAGCAGACCAGTTTCTGTCATGACAACCTGACGGCATCAGGATTAAAGCATGGCGATGTCAGGTCAAGCAGAAACAGCTTATACAATTTTTTTGTTTTCTGTGTTACTTATAAATTTTTGGAAATTCTCAGGTCTTAATTTTCCAGAAAATATGCAAACATCCATTTCATAAGCATTATATCCTAGTGTAGTTGTGTCATATATAGTTTTACCGCCGATTTTACATGAAGGTTTTGTCTGTTTTCTTAAAGTGTGCAGGTTACATTTGGCAAGAAGAAGAAACTCAACATTGGATGGAGCTTATCACGTATACATTCTTCTTGGAAAAGAATTTAACCACAACTTCACATGGATCCTACCGAGCTAATCAGGGGAGTACTAGTTCTTTCTCTTTTACTTACCTTCGTTTATCATAACTTTGATATTTTCGGGGAACATTGGGATCAATGTTCAGTTTAAGTGTAGGGAGGGAGAATAAAAACGGGAACTTAGAAACTATGCTTATTATTGATTTTTTGTCTTGTCCTTGGTCATTTGTGTAATAAACTATGAGAAATATTTGTTAGGGCAATTTTAGCACCAAATTTAAAATTTTTATGACATGTACGAGCAAAAACTTTAGTCTTAATAAATCGTCTCATGGATAAGAGTTATATGACTAGCACAAAAACCGTTTACCACTCAAATTCCACCCCAAAAATGTGAGGTTCGCCCCTAGATCTTTAGGAATAAAGCATTCACCTTTAATGCTTAGAGAGTGTACCGGTAGTATAATAGATTCTAGAACTTGTTTTGTGATGCATTCTGAGATCGCTAGTGAGACTACACTTGTGTAGTTAGGAATAACTAAATGATAAGAGGCATTAGGATAACCCTTGTTTGAAACCTGTATTATAATTACTTCTTCCACATCAGTCGAGTAATTACCCCACACCCTTGCGATGTACTCATCTTTAGTACACGATACCCATAGTTAACCCCTCAGAGCCTATCCTTTTCGCGGTTCTCGTGATGTTTCAGTTTTCCGGAATATCAATGAAGAGCATTGTTTACAATCCACCCCCAAATGTACACCCAAATCGCCTTAGCCTACCTTGTATGCACTCACCTTTAGTGCATTATTGTTATCATTACTAAACCCTTAGTTCAATTATCTAGTTACTTGCTTGGTTGCTAAGTCGAGTCATATATTTTGTACACAGTTTTGGGATGATTGGGACTCATGGGCAAAAGTAATATTTTATGGAGTAACGGGAAGGAACGTTAAATTCAAATTCTCTTTGTCTACGTAATTAAATACTCCAAGTGTTTTGATCTTTTCAAATCGGGTCATTTAGTGTTAGAATAATAAAAACTCAAGTGTAGGGATGCTCCTATAAATCTCTTATATTTTAATGTTATCGTAGAGGATGGTAGAGTAAAAATGTATGCACAAAAAAAAATGAAAAAAAAAGAGTGTGAAAAAAATAAAGAAAAACATACGGGCTACCATCCTACATCTATCTTTATGTATATGTTTTTCAATTTATGTATGTTTGTTTCAAGTTATCTAGAGTTTAGCGAGTCGAGTCTTGGCTTAGCAACACCATGCTTTTCATGCTTGTAACATAAGATTTTTGACTTGCCACCACTAAATCGCCTATCCAACAAAACCCTTTGTTTCCTCACCGTAAGCCTAACGTTACAACCCTTGCAAATACCTCTTAGATAGTTGTTCCTAGGTGCTTACGTCAAAGCGGTGGAGGTTTGATCTAGTCTCAAGTCTATGGTAATCTATGTACTATGCCATGTAATGAGTGTTTATCTTCCATTTCCATTTACTATATTTCATATAAACCCGAGAGATGAGAGAATCCAAACACCCTTGTGAGGTGCTAGTATATAATTTCCGTGCTTGTTATGATTATTGCGGTGCTTTTACTTGTTATGAATTATTCTAAACCTATGCTTCATGCCCCCTAACTTATAAATTGATTGGCCAAAAGCACATTTTCTTGAGGACAAGCAAATACCAAGTGTAGGGATATTTGATAAGGATTTAAAACGTACACTTTTAAGGGCTCATTTAAGCCCTTAATCGACCACTTTTATATTCGTTACTGCTTAATTTCGTTCATTTTCATTTTTTAGGTCTCTTGAAAGCAAAATGCTGGAATGATGCTTATTTGGACGAAAAGGAGTGAATACATGAAGAAAATGGCAGAGTCAAAATCGAAGCCACTCAAGCTGCTCAAATTAAACCTGGCGGCGTCCCAATCAAAGGGCGACGCCGTCCCTTTATACAGATTTGATAAATACATGCACCAGACGGCTCAGTGGAATTTTTGCTCATAACACCTGACGGCGTCAGGCTTTGAAGAAGAAGGGCGTCACTCAGACTTTTCATCTCAAACGGCCCAGATCCAGAACCAAGACGACGTCACATATGAAGCCCGATGGCGTCACAACTCCAAGGTGACGCCGTCCCATCGATAACTTGGCCAAGACGAACACCCTAATGACGGCGATCTGACGGCGTCCCACCTATAAGGCGACGCCATCGCAAGTGTAAATCTATATTTAAAATTTGATTTTTCTGCATTTAAAGAGGCAAACTTTTGGAGTAAAAACCCTAAACGTTTGTAGTCCGACTTGGACAGTATCTTAGGGTCACAAACCCTATTTTACACATCAAGATAAGTGTTTTAATCCAATAGTATCATTATTTCTTCCATTGAATGTGTGTATGCTTGCTTGTTTAACATGTCTAGCTAAATTTCTTGTGTGTTTTCTTAGATCTATGAAACCTAGTTATTAATTATTGTTAGGTTGTCTCTTATCGTAATTGTAATTGGCTTAGGAGTGCAACTAGGCTATCGTTGTGTTTAAATGCTTGAGTAATCTTTGTGAAAGTTAGTTTATGAATCACCTAGCGGATTTCGTAGTCTAAAAACCCAAAGATAACCTTAAAGTTAGTTTATGAATGACTTGTGGATTTCGTAAGCAAAACCAATAGGTAATCTCAAAGATTTAGGGCATAGGCACACCCTACGACCTTAGAAAATGCAACGCGTTAAAAATAAGGACGTGACAATTCAAACAACAATAAAAGATAACTAGGGAGTAATAGTATCTAGGTAAACACGTTTTTAATCATCATACGAGCACACATCAAATAGACATAGCTACCCGTAGTATTAGATAATTAGATAGTAAAAGTAATCGGTAGAATTACCACCCCCCAAACCAATTGCCCTGAGATTTTACCCTTAGCTTTCTAAAAAAACTAATAAAAGATAAAAAAAAAAGAATCATCCTCAACCCTACCTTAGCGTAATATACTTCTTGCCAGCATTCCTATTCCCCTAGAGAACGATATCAATACCCGAGGCTTACCCAATACTACACTACAACGATTAGGTTTACTGCATAGGGTGTTGAAAAACTTGCTCGACGAAAAGGAAGTTCCTTTGACCCCCAACGCGCTTCGTACGCGCATCAGTATATTATTTACACATGTTGATAATCTTTAAACATTCCCACAAGCTTTACACCAGATTGTTGGCAGGAAGTTTGCTTTTAAGATGGATGTTTATAAGTATAATTTCGAGATGGATTGGTATGTATATAATGTTGTTAATATGATAGACGATGAGTGCGTGGTGTCTCAACTTACGGAAAATGTGGTTGTCAAAAAGATACATCTTTATAGCACAACAACCGGGGATAAGATATGAAAAAAGGAAAAAACGAAACTAACAACAATCTATTCCAAAACCTAAAAATTTATACTTCATTAATATCTTTACAAGTTGGATTGTATTTTAGAATACTTCAATATTGGAAATATATTATGTTTTTCTTTAGCCATGTTTATATACAATATGTTTCATTATTGAAAATACTTTATGATTTTCTTTAGCCAATTCCATATACAATTTTGAAAAACGAATCCAACATAAATTTATCCCAAAACCTCATGTGTACACGGGGATCTAAAATTATGTTTTATATAAAAGAAAATATTAATTGAATGAGGAGATAAACGAGGAAGAAGATGAAGGAAAATTAGTCGTTTTATTTTGGGCATGGATGAAAATGAACTCAAAGTTCTCGCCAGGAGGTTGTTTGCAAATTCAAAACCAAAAGGACGGAACATGCGTTTTGGCTAAACCACAAGTACGATTTGGCTAAATCACAAATAGCGGGTATAACGGTCACAAAACCCACCACCTTCACCACCACGTCATCATTGACATAACAATATAACATCAAACTTACCGGGTGTAATAATGACCACCAAATCAAACGAATAAAAATACTTGGCATAAAAACTAGAATAAGTAAACAAATTAAACCGTCATTCAAGCCATTCCCTCTTATGCTATGCAATGTTTTTTGCTTCCTAAAAACCTTTTGAATAAGCTTATGTCATATGTTCGGAATTTTTTCTGGGGTGGTGATTCCCATGAGCGTCATATCCATTGGAAGAATTGGGGAAAACTTTCAGAACCAAAGCATAAGGGTGTTCTTGGATTTCGGGATTTGGAAGCTTTTAACACCGCTCTTCTTGCTAAACAAGGTTGGAGGCTACTCATTAATCCATATGCCTTTTGGGGAAGAATTCTTAAAGGTATCTATTTTCCTCACTCTAACTTCCTGGTTGCTAAAAGAGGATCGCGTCCCTCATGGCTTTGGAGCAGCTTACTTCACGGACGTGATTTATTATTACAGGGTGTTCGATGGCAAGTTGGAAATGGGCTAGACATTTCCTTCTGGACGCAAAAATGGGTCCCCTTTACGGATGATTTCTACATCCATTCACCCCGAGGTCCATTTCCTAACAATACCCGGGTTTCTGATTTTATTGAAGCTGGAGAATGGAATGTTATGAAACTTCGCGAGCATATTTCTGCACAAGAAGTTGAAACGGTCATGACAATTCCAATTTCAAAAACTGGTTCTTCGGACAAACTCATCTGGCATTTTGATTCTAAGGGCCAATACACGGTAAAGTCCGGTTACCAACAAGCTATCGCATGGAATCAAAATTCGGTTGTTATCGGTGAGTCAAGTGTTAACCTATCGTCAAACTTTTGGAAGGTCGTATGGCACATCCCGGTTCAACCAAAAATCAAGCTATTCTTATGGAAAGCCATCTCAAATTCTATTGCCACCAAAGAGAATTTATATAAAAGGCAATGCTCTCCTTCTCCAGCATGTCCGATTTGTAATGTTTGTATCGAATCAGTCGAACATCTTCTCTTCGAATGCGCTAGGACACGCCCTGTTTGGTTTGGCTCTCCTTTATGCCTCCGATCTTATCCACCTGGTATGAATATTTCTTGTTATATCCAAACCTTGATTGACACAATCCATTCTGCTTATGATGTTTCTCGGGTTCTATCAATTTTTGCAACTACTTGTTGGTTTATATGGCGATCTCGTAACTGCTTTGTTTTTGATAATGTGTTTCTCTCCCCACATACTACGTTAGCTTCGATAAATGCTCAACTTTGCGAGTTTGATAGCTTTGTTTCCTCTCAATCAATACCACACCCTTGTAATCTTGATTCCAGGTCACATTCTTCTCCTCGGTGGATTCCCCCCCCCCCCCCCCCGGATGTTTGGTGAAGCTAAACTGTGATGCTGCATTCAAGCTTTCTAAGTCTGCTTATGGTATTGCGGTTCGTGATTCCACCGGTTCTCTTCGTTTTGTCCGCGGTGATTTAAGTTGTGCCATTTCTCCCCTCCATGCTGAGGTCATTGCGGTTCATTCTGCTTGCTCGCTTGTTTATAATCACGGGTGGCTAAATGCTATTGTGGAATCGGATTCTCAAATGGCTATCTCTTTATCATCTTCAGATGCATACCCACCATG
Organism: Chrysanthemum seticuspe; assembly: GCA_019973895.1. NCBI lineage: Eukaryota > Viridiplantae > Streptophyta > Magnoliopsida > Asterales > Asteraceae > Chrysanthemum > Chrysanthemum seticuspe. Next base: position 93,988,951 of record BPTQ01000008.1, read on the forward strand.
GAGATTTGCAGCTCTTATTGATGACATTCGCTTTTGGGCAAAGAATATGCGAATTTCATTTTCTTGGGTAAAGCGTGAGCATAATAAAGTAGCACACTGGGTTGCTTCTCACGCGTTTTGTTCGGCTTCTGAATTTAATTGGGATAGTTCTTTTCCTCATGAAATTACCTCGCTTGCGAGGAGTGATTTGTATGTTCCTTAGTTTTTTGACTTTTTTCTAATAATATTTCTAAGTTAAAAAAAAAATAAAAAATAATAAACAAAGTATCATAATAAAATACAAAAGATACCCAAACCGCCAAAACCCTACTCCCATTTCCCGCGAATGAACCTCCATCTCCTCCTGCGGCAACCTTTGATTATCGGTATTTTTTTTTATTAAGTTTCAAGTAATTGATATAAAGTTTATTTTTTGATTGTTATATAACTATAATTCTATAAAGGTGTTTGGGATTTAGGTTGAAAAGATAGTACAGTATTAGTTTCATTTCAAATAATGAGGCCCTAAGGTTTCAGAAGAGACCTGGAAATTACATCTGCGTGGAAACCGTTCGATTACTAGTTATATAAAATATACACGCTGAAATTGCTTCTTATACAAAGAATATAAGTAATAAGCGTAAACACCCTTTATCGCGTAATCATATGAAATTGCTTATTATCCCAAACACTCTTTATCTTTTTATGGCGACTTATCGTGGAATCATATGGATATTGTTGACTTTTATTGGAATATGTACAAAGAAACTACGTTTGATGCCTTGATTCCCTTGAAGCTACTTTTAAGTCTCTAAGATATGCATATGTACTACATTAATTAAATACGGGTTATATGTTTTAAATTTTTTAATATTATTATCTGCCTTTTTTTTTTCGGGGGATTATGCAATGCTGATTTACGGCTGCTTAATGTTTGGATTTTGGGTTTTGACTAAAAGAGTCTAGTTATATGGTAGTAGTTTGATGTATTTTGTGAGAAAAATCTTATTTGGTTACTTTGATTATATGTTCGTTACTAGTTTTATTTATCACGGTATCTAAAGGAAGAAACCGAAAAAAAAGGAAAAAACTTGAAAACAACAGGTGGATCCGAGACCCAGAGTATGAAATGACCCGTTCTGACCCAAACCCATTGTTGACGTTTGCGCTTAGGAATGAGAATCAAACGATAGTTTATTAAAGCACTCGAAGCTCAAACAGTTCACCTATCACTTGCTAGAAAATTAGTCACAGTTTACATTGTCATGTTACCCAAAAGGCCAAAATATGTTTTGTTTTAAAACTTGTAATAATGTTTCATTTGTGTGTAAAATGCTGCAGCCATTAAGTGTATCATATAATGGATAGGATCAGCAATCTTCCTCCGGGCATTGGAGAAACCATCCTGTGTCTTATGCCGATTAAAGATGCAGGAAGGACAAGTGTTCTCTCTAAGGAATGGAGATATAAATGGACAAAAATTCCTAAACTTGTGTTTAACGAGAATGCGTTTCAAGCATCAGGTCCTGAGCAAAGGTCCTACGAACAAGAGAGTCAAAGGAAGCAAATGACAAAAAGGTGTAAACTTTTCTACGCCATATTCCAAATTCTGCTAAGGCACAAGGGTCCAATATATGAGTTCACCCTTGAGATTTTCGCGGATGATTCATGTGTTGAGATTGATCACATACTATATCATTTGTCAGATAAAAATACTATCAAGAAATTAACGATTAACATTCCTCATGGGTGTGCGACAATGCCCTCATCTTTCATCTCACTGACGCACCTGACAGACCTATATCTCAGTTGTTGTGTTTTTTACCATGAACCACCATTTAATCGATTTTCTGGCCTTACAAGCTTATATTTGCGAGATTGTAGCACCACTGATAAAACACTTCTTCATCTTCTATCCAAGTCTCCATCACTTAGGACCGTCACTCTGGTAACTTCATACTAAATTACGAAACTTATTAATTTTGTCAATATTCTTATGAAACCTTAAAACACTTATATGTGTCCAAATAAACAATTTATTTATATGAAGTGAATTTATATTTTAATACTTTTATTCTATATATTTATAGTAGTGATAGGATTTTTAAAAATTTAAAGCATTAAGCTATGGTTATGGAGTTTTGGAAGGACGTTGACGTAATTTTGATGTTTGTAATAACGTTGACGTAATTATGAAGTTTTGTAGGGATATGAATGAAACTCTTCCAAAGTTGAATATCGATCCTCGTGGGATATCTTTTATAACTTATCTGAATATTATATGTTGCTGCAGTATATGGGCACTCCTGATATCATATTATTTGGCGATCCCTCTATGATTGACCTGTTTGAATGTTTACTGGTGATTGAAACTTTGACTGTTTGGTACGGGATATTTGAGGTAATACTATCCATAAACATGGTATATTATTGATTCATGTAAAAGAAATTTGCTTATGATTAATCTTTGTTTTTCCGATATTGTTCAAGGTTTTCTGTTTTGAACAAGGAGCTCAACAAAAGCTTCCAACCGCACTGGTCCACCTCAAATACTTCTGTGTAAGCTATATGTGTTTCTTTCATGATGATGACGAGATACCTGTTATTGTTCTGATCAGAAGCTCCCCGAACTTGGAAAAACTTACAATGAAGGTAAATGGTACTCTGTATTAAATTTATCTTGTATCATACTGTATCTGTTTTTTTCTCATGTCAAAGTATATAGTAATCAGAGAGTCAAGTAGCAGATGCACACAACACACAGTTGAAACAAGAACATGCACAGGTTAGTTACTGCCTAAACACGCAGATTTTCTTTATTGAAGAAACTCACTCAAAACTCCAATTTGATACAAAGGTAATTCCCTACCCTCCACGGTATATATAGACTAACCTATTCTAGTTAGACTATAACTAGGATTACACTTTAAAACCTAACCTAAACCAATAAGGACTACTCCATGTTTAGGATAACCTTAGACTAATTGGACTAGCACTCCAATTATCATACAGAAACCTGATCCATGCTATAAGCCACAATCAGACTTCGATTAGGAATTCATCAACAATCACCCCCTGAATTTCTGAGTCGAAGAGGGAAATTCTTGCACTCCAAGTAACGATCTCATCTCCTTGAACCTTATGCGCGCCAAGGCCTTCGTCAATGGGTCTGCTCTTTGTTCTTCACCCGATACATGCTCAACAATTACCTGCTCATTCCCAGTCACTTCCGCCAATAACTCCCTTAGCAAAATTGCTTGACACGCAGCTATAGTAGCCGCCATGAACTCAGCTTCACACGAAGATAACGCCACGGTAGTTTGCTTTTGTGAGCACCATGTAATAGGTGATGTACCGAGATAAAAAAACATGTCCAGTAGTACTCCGTCCATCATCAATATCAATATTATGACTGCTAAATCCCACAAGTCTTATGTCATTACAACGATTGTATTTAATTCCAAACGAAGTCGTACCTTTAAGATAGCGTAGGATTTGCTTGATTGCACGAGCATGTGATTCTCTTGGACTTTGCATATATCGACTAACTACTCCAACCGAGTAAGTCAAATCTGGACGAGTGTGCAAGAGGTAACGCAAGCAACTCACAACATTTCGATAACGAGTAGCTTCAACTTCTGGTTCATCTTCTGCTTTTGTCAACTTGAGTCCCGGTTCCATCGGACATAAAGTTGCATTGCAATCTTCCATACCAGCTTCTTTCAAGATCTTCCTTGCATATCTCTCTTGCTTGATCTCCATGCAATCCTTTTCTTGTGAGACTTCGATACCTAAGTAATAAGTTAACTCACCAAGATCCGACATTTCAAATTGAGACACCATTCTCCTTTTGAACTTATTTATGAGGTCTAAGCTTGTCCCAGTCACGAATAAATCATCCACATTAACCGCAACAATGATAAATTCTCCATTGGGCACCTTTCTATAGATCACATTTTCATGCACGCATTGTAGAAAACCCATCTCTTTTAAATTACTATCGAGCTCCTTTCGATAACCATTTAGAAGAGCCGTTCTCATATCCAAGTGATGAATCTTCCATCCTTTCCCGGCTGCGAGAGCAATCAAGAGTCGTATGGTCTCGAGTCGAGCTACCGGCGCGAATACTTCATCAACTTCAATAACAGGTTGTTGTTCAACTGATTCTCGTTCCTCTTCGTTTGTATCTTCTTTACCAACTTTTAGTTGAGCTTTATAAAGGCGATTTGCACTACGTGGGACCTTTATAAGTAAATTTCCACAACTATCTCGCATGGTTAAGAAATCACCTCGCATACTAATATCATAACCGAATATTGTAGCTTGTCCAAGACTTATCACATTACTACGAAGAGCGGGAATATAATAGACATCTTTCAACAATTTTTGTTCTCCATTATTACCTTCGAACAAAAGCGAGCCTTTTCCCTTTATGCTCACACATGAACCATCTCCGAACCTAACACGTCCAGTAATATTTTCATTTAATTCAGAAAAGTAAGAGTAATTACTTGTCATGTGATTACTTGCACCATTGTCAAAATACCATACATCATCTTCATCGGCATTTGGCTCGCACTTTGGTGGAGTGTACTTTTCTTCATTCATGAAAATCATTTCTTGAATATGGTTCATCATAAAGAACGTACCTTCCTCATGACACACATCTTTCTCTTGCGTCTCATTAAGGTTAACTTCATGGTTTCGGTTTCGTTCAGGGCATCTTGAAACAAAGTGTCCGTACTCATCACAACGGTAACACTTTATATGTGAGAGGTCACGTTTCTCATGTTGTTTACCCTTTTCTTCATTATCTTCACGATTTTTCGAGGAGTCACGTTGACTTTGGTTTTGATTGTTGCCACATCCGCTACCTTGACCACGACCACGGCCACGACCTCGAGAGTATGAACCACGTCCTCTTCCTCCACTTGAGTCATTATTCCTGTAAGAATTATCAGTCCTAGCATAAAGCAAGTTCTCTTGAGCATCATTTGCTTTATCTTCTTCCTTGACTCTTTCTTCATACGCTTTCAATCGTCCAACCACATCCTCAAACCCCGTTTCTTTAAGATCTAAAACCTGCTCTAGGGCTGCCACGATATGGACAAACCGTCTTGGAAGACTTGTGAGAAACTTCTTTACCAGCTTGTGTTCCGACATGACTTCTCCAAGCGTGGTTGATTTAGACGCAATACCTGATAACTTTGCAGCATATTCGTCTATGGTACCGTTATCTGACATCTTCAGATTCTCGAACTCCGTAATTAGGGTTTGAAGCCTCGCTTCCTTCACACGATCAGCCCCTAGGTTATGGGTTTTTATTGCTTCCCACATCTCCTTCCCGGTTTTCAAATTCCCGATTTGCAAAATCAAATCTTCTGGGATCGATTGAAACAATAAGCCTTTAACTATATTGTTTTTCTTGGCATCGTCTGAGCCCGGATCTACCACATCCCATACTCCATGAATTCCAAGAAGAACTTCCATTCGCATACTCCATATGGTATAATTAGTTGACATTAACATCGGACACTGAAACGTCAAACTCAATTCCTTTGTCGGTGGTGGATTGTTGGAACCTGATGCACCTCCTGTCATCCTGGTTCTTGATCGTGAATAGGTTTGTAGCGGTGAACTTTCCAGCCCTTATATCTCGGCTAGAATTAGTTTAAAAACAGTTAGACAATCAACACTCTTAAAGACAGTTTCCAACTTACTGTATAAACTAAAAAGAAAATGCGATCAGTTCACTAAACTGATTAATTACACACGACTAAAGAAAACCCACAGGTTCACTCGTTCTTAATCTTTTGTAGAGCCTTGAGTATTTTTCCAACTTCCTGTATGCACTTGGATAAGTGGGCTCTGATCAGTTTAGAAAAGAAAATTGGGCTGCAAATAATTATTGGGCTTCAACCACGTCCAACCACTTTGTTCACAGGTTTAAGTCGATTATTATTAAGGGTATGCAACGCTAATTGATGATACACTACACAATCACTCCATACCTGTAACCCTTCATTGCAGCACCAAATCACCAACAACAACACGAAGCTTTGTCTGATCAAAACAATAACTAGCGACCAGATGTGTTCAATAAACCACGACCAGACAGTTAACGTTGCAGGTCGCCAAAGCTTTCTTGAATCTCTGATGCACGACTCAACCTCAAGACGCAGGTTAGAGTCCAATGATGACAAGGTTCTGGTATCCCTCAAGACGCAGGATCAACACACGACTAACCCCTTATGCGCAGGTTAGTTTCCAGGATCTTGTTTTGGTTTTTGTGTAACCCTAAATCGCAGTTACAAATCACCACTTCAAATCTCTGATACCAATTGATGGTGATCAGAGGGTCAAGTAGCAGATGCACACACAACAGGTACACGATCAGGTTATAATAATAACAAAGCTGCCAGGAACACGCAAACTTTTATTGAAGAAATCTTACTCTAAAACTTCAATTGATACAATGGTAATTCCCTACCCTCCACGGTATATATAGACTAACCTATTCTAGTTAGACTATAACTAGGATTACACTTTAAAACCTAACCTAAACCAATAAGGACTACTCCATGTTTAGGATAACCTTAGACTAATTGGACTAGCACTCCAATTATCATACAGAAACCTGATCCATGCTATAAGCCACAATCAGACTTCGATTAGGAATTCATCAACAAAGTACACATGAGAAATATTGTAGATTGATCACCAATGTTGTGAGCATGAAGAGACAGGCTGCTTTACACTAGAAGATTATCCGGATATTTGGTTGGAGCATCTTAGCGAGTTAAAGATTAAAAATATGAGCAAAAGGAATAAGGCCGAACTGGATTTTGTGAAGCTTCTTCTTGCAAAGTCACCTGTGCTAAAGAAATTGAGTATATCCCTCTACAAGGGGGCTGATGGAGATGAAGAGATGATGGAGATTTCACAAGCTCTTTCAAGGTCACTACGCGCGTCACCGATGGTTGAAATAACTGTTGAGCGCCATTCTAAAGAAAAAAAACGGCGTTTAGTATAGATAGACATAATGCCTTAGTTAACTTCAAATCGATAACTGTTGGGATTTTGTAATCTACTGTTGAGTAGAATTGGCACTTGGTTTCTTTATTTTCTTTGGTTAAATTTTGAGTTTTTTAAGCGGTGTTCAAAGCATATTGGATGTGAACCTTTTGGAACCGGAATCTGATTCGTATGACTTTTCAAAGTCAAATTTCGATTATTATATGTGGCGTAGCTGTTCTACTTCTTAAATATGGCAGAGGTAAACTGAAATCGCTGCAACCCTTGTTGTTTGATGTTTAGTGTGCTAAATAACTGTGAATAGCAATTCCATTTTCTAGAACTTATTTGAGTTGGATGGGCTTAATTTTGTTTTCTGATGAGAAACATTCAGCTTATTAGTGCTGCCAAATATAAAAGCTCACTGCTTTTGACTTTCCAGTGATTGAACATAAATACAATAGTCTTGGTGTACACAAAGTCAAGCATGTTTAAACTTACTCCCATTTTCCAGAAATTGAACCTCCTTTTTGGTTGTCTCTGTCCTTCGTCTTCCTCCTCCGGTATATGATTCGTAGTTTGCTGATTTTGATAATTTTTCCTAATTCTCATGAATTTCCCTCTTAATATTGCGTTATCTTCGTGAGATTAGTATTCATAAATATAGATACTTATCTGTCTGGTTACTTGTTACTGATTATGCTATTGGAAGTTTAGATGTCGCGTTTGGTAAAAAAAAAATCAAGTTATTTATTGGTTGTTGGAGATATTGTTCATAAGAACGTTATTTCTAGTAGTTATATCAAGTATGTGTTTTGATTCACATGACTCTTTTCTTAAATGACCCATATTGACCCGTTGCCCAATCTTATTATATGAGTTGTTATTGTTGTTATAGTTGGTGTTATGCTTTCATTTGTGTAGGGGACTAATAACTTGAACTCAGATTAGTTAGTAAAATGTAAAAACTTTGAACCAGATTACATAGTCATACTACGTGCTTTGAATATGTTATGGTTTAACCAAATCACACACACTTTACGTCCACACTGTGAGATCCTAAGATTTTTTGCATAAAAGAGTTCGGTAAAATAAATAAGAATTAACACAAGAGATATATCCCGACACAACGTGCAGGCAATATACACCTTGTTTATATCAATTATGAAATATGTGATCATGAATCCTCTATTTAACTTCTCAAAAGTGAGTACAATCTATTACAGAGAATTTTATTCTAAACTCAGAGCCAAAATTTTCAAGTACTCCTTGTGCATATAGTAAAAACCACAAGTTTTTGGAGTAATCACTTGCTAACACTTCCATCAACGCACACCCATTGACCCACGAAGATCGCAAGACAGTTGATGTTTGGGTTAATTGCTAAAAGAGACTCCAGACCCAACTTGAATGAGTCGCCGATAGAGGTGCAATCATCTCCAGCTTTAGCACCAACCACTTGGTTACATGTAACGGCGAAAGGATCCCTCTGGAAACCTGTTCATCAAAAAACAGTGATTCTGTAAAGGACGAAGGAGAAGAATGTGCTCCGCATTTTGTTGCAAACAGAACATCAAAAGTAAAAACTGTAGGGAATTCAAATAACTTACCAATTAGTGTAGATCTACTTTCTGCCAATATGGCAAACATTAGGAAAAGTGAGAGCATTGCAGACATTTTCAAAAACATGGAATTCATGATTTCTGGTTTTCAGTAATTTCTTCTTAGGCCAGAAAGATGATAGTTTAAGTTGTGATACATGATCCGAGACCTTGAGGTTGGTATTTATGGGTATAGATTTTTGGACAAATGACCCTAATGATTCCATTAGCTGTAAAGTGGCAGAGATTAAACGCCAAGTCGCCAAGTATATAACATTGTAAATTTGTAATGTGGGAAAGTTGCAGACGGCCATTGTTGTTTCATGGGATTTTTGCCGCTACAAGAGTTTATATAAAAAGTAGTAGTTGAATAGGGTCAAGGACGGAACTAGAAGTCAAAGTCACCAGGTGCATTTATGAGAAATCAAACAAGACTATATGTAAAAAAAATTTGAGACCGGCTACATTTATAAAAAATAGAGGTTTTTTAACAAAATTAACACTACGAGACAAAAATTTGTGGGTGTCCCGGGACTCCCCGAGACATCCCCTAGTTCCGTCCCTGAATATGGTGCATTATTTGCATGTACTTACACACCTCATAGATCAAGATAAGATAATGTTTAACCAAAAAAAAAAAAAAAAACAAAGATAAGATTATGTTTAACTAATTTTCTGTACATTTTAACTATTCGATAAAATTTAGCGTAAATTGCAAAAACCATCCATGCGGTTTGGCTATATTGCACGTTCAGACACTTTCGAAAGTGCAGCGTCCATCCTTTTAGGGAACGTTTATGTTAGTACAAAAAGTGTGACGGGTTAAAATATGTGTATAGGACGCGTGTTGGGCTGGACCAACAAGCTACTGATGGGCTAAATATGTACTAAACCAAGTGATAGATTGAATCCCTAAACAAGTTAAAGTAAACCGTTAGCCTTACCGTGGGGACGGACCCCACGATTAAGCTCCGGCATGAGAGTAAGTATGCATTCTTGTAAGAGATAATAAAGATTTGTGTGTTATTATGTGAGAGAAAGTTGTACCTTATGAGAGGATTAGAACTTCTTTTATAGGCGAGGCTTAATGCTAGGGTTTCCTAACATTTCGCTTATAAAAGTTAGTGGCCGGAGTAGGACCCTTGTCGGGCAAGGTTCCGCAGTAATCGTGGATACGGACACAAAACACCTTTCACGGCCATTGGTCTGGTCCGCTAAGCACTCTGCGTGCTTCTTTGAGTCCGGACTGTAGCCAATCTTGTTTGGGCTTACTGGCGATCCGGTACTTATGGTTGTTTTGTTGTTGGGCTTGGGCCCGGTATGCGTATAGCACAAGTTGAGCCCAATGGGCCTATTGTACGTGCTATACGTCATCTAGCCCCCAGTCTAGTTTATTCATTGCGTGCGGTTCGTTAGTCGCATGCGGTGAATGTTAGTAGACTTAAGGTAACTAAATGGTTTTTCTTCCGCGCCTTCGAATCGTCTCTCTGGCGCTTGCTTTCTTGGTAAGTGGGACGTGCGACGTGGACACTTTTGGGCCACCCATCGTGCTATCACCCTTATCTTTTACTTTTGATCCTATCCGTTTAACTGGATTGTCGCCAACACGTGTAATCATCTTACGTTATCTTAGGCTGGATATGCCTTTAGTATAATACTTCGCGTGGTTTTTACCATTTCACTTTTCTTTCTTTGTTGTTTTTCGCCATTGTCGCAATTTCTTCATTTTCTTGTTTGATGCCCTTTGTGCTGCCTTGCCTTTCTTTTTAAGAGGGGATCCGTTCGCTAACCAGGTTAAATCTTTCAAGATCACTACGCGCGTCACTGATGGTTGAAATAATTGTTGAGCGTCATTCTAAAGATAAAAAATGGCGTTTAGTATAGATAGACGTAAGACGTAATGCCTTAGTTAACTTCAAATCGAATAACTGCTGGGATTTTGTAATTTGCTGTTGAGTAGAATTGGCACTTGGTTTCTTTATTTTCTTTAGTTAAATTTTGAGTTTTTTAAGCGGTGTTCAAAGCATATTGGATGTGAATCTTTTGGAACCAGAATCAGATTAGTATGACTTTTCAAAGTCAAATTTCGATTAGAATTTGTGGCGTAGCTGTTCTACTTCTTAAATATAGTTAAAGTAAACTGAGATCGCTGCAACCCTTGTTGTTTGATGTTTAGTGTGCTAAATGACTGTAAACAGCAATTCCATTTTCTTGAACTTATTTGAGTTGGATGGGCTTACTTTTGTTTTCGAATGAGAAACATTCAGCTTATTAGTGCCAAATATAAAAGCTCACTACTTTTGACTTTCCAGTGATTGAACATAAAAAACTACTACATTAGTCTTGGTGTACACAAAGTCAAGCAAGTTTAAACTTACTCCCATTTTCCAGCAACTGAACCTCCTCTTCGGTCATCTCCGTCCCTCGATCGTCTTCCTCCTCCAGTATATGATTCCGTAGATTGCTGATTTCAGTAATTTTGCCTAACTTTCACAAATCTCTCTCTTAATTTTGCGTTACTTCTGTGAGATTAACATTCATAAATATAGATACTTATCTGTCTGGTTACTTGTTACTGATTATGCTATTGGAAGTTTAGATGTCGCGTTTGGTAAAAAAAAATAAAGTTATTTATTGGTTGTTGGAGATATTGTTCCTAAGAACGTTATTTCTAATAATTAGATCAAGTATGTGTTTTGATTCACATGACTCTTTTCTTAAATGACCCATATTGACCCGTTGCCCGATCTTATTATATGAGTTGTTATTATTGTTAGAGTTGGTGTTACGCTTTCATTTGTGTAGGGACTAATAACTTGAACTCAAATTAGTTAGTAAAATGTAAAAACTTTAAACCATATTACATAATCATACTGCATGCTTTGAATATGTTATGGTTTAACCAAATCACACACACTTTACGTCCACACTTGGCAGTGAGATTCTAAGATATTTTGCATAAAAGAGTTCGATAAAATAAATACAGTAAGAATTAACACAAGAGATATATCCCGACACAATGTGCGGGCAATATACACCTTGTTTATATCAAGGTAGCTCATTATTCATTCAAGTAATCATTGTGCATATGGTAAAAAGCACAAGTTTTTGGAGTAATCACTTGCTAACACTTCCATCAACACACACCCATTGACCCGCAAAGATGGCAAGACAGTTGATGTTAGGGTTAATTGCTAAAAGAGACTCCAGACCCAACTTGAATGAGTCGCCGATAGAGGTGCAATCATCTCCAGCTTTAGCACCAACCACTTGGTTACATGTAACCGCGAAAGGATCCCTCTGGAAACCTGTTCATCGAAAAACAGTGATTCTGTCAAGGACGAAGGAGAAGAATGTGCTCCGCATTTTGTTGCAAACAGAACATCAAAAGTAAAAACTGTAGGGAATTCAAATAACTTACCAATTAGTGTAGATCTACTTTCTGCCAATATGGCAAACATTAGGAAAAGCGAGAGCATTGCAGCCATTTTCAAAGACATGGAATTCATGATTTCTAGTTTTCAGTAATCTCTTCTTAGGCCAGAAAGATGATAGTTTAAGTTGTGATACATGACGAGACCTTAAGGTTGGTATTTATGGGTATAGATTTTCGGACAAATGATTCCATTAGCTCTAAAGTGCAGAGATTAAACGCCAAGTAATATGGGAAAGTTGCAGACGGCCATTGTTGTTTCATGGGATTTTTCCGCTACAAGAGTTTATATAAAAAGTAGTAGTTGAATAGGGTGCATTATTTGCATGTACTTAGCCACCTCATAGATCAAGATGGGTGTGATTTGGATAAATGGCAGTATTGACTAGTGTATTTTCATAAAAGAACGTATTTCAACCGTATATGAGATTTTGGACAAGTTGTCAAGTTGGTGCGCAATGAGTGTATTTTGGTGCGCAGGAGCTATATATTACGCACCATAAATTTCCAAAGACTATCTATAGCACCATATTTAATTTATAGACAAATGAGAAGTTGACACCTATACTTTGGTGCCCAAAGTGTCCATTTTGCGCACCATAAAAAAAAAGGCAAAAATGCATATATATCCCTCCCAAAGTGAATAATTGCATATATATTCTTTGTACAAGTTTTTTTAGCACATAATACAATGGTTTTTATGCATGCTTTGGATATATATGCAATTTTGCATTTTCGACAGGATATATATGCAAAAGCCCCAAAAATAACAGTGTTATTAAAAAGTGTTTAAGCACCCTTTTTTATTTCTTAACGAATGATATGCTGACACATCACATTTGGTGCCCAAAGAATCAATTTTGCGCACCATAGAATTTATAATGTGTATGGTTGAAGGATAAAGTCAAGGTATTTATGATTTGGTGCCCAAGCAACATCTTTTGGGCACCACAATGTCCATATGGGTGAAAGAGAATTTTTTTGATATGTTTTGGTAAAATGGTAGTGTATATGAAATGTATTGGTAATTGACTTTAATGTTTAGCTAACTTTCTGTACATTTTAACTATTCAATAAAATTTAGCGTAAATTGCAAAAACCGTCCATGCGGTTTGGCTATATAGCAGGTTCAGACACTTTTCAAAAATGCAGCGTCCATCTTTTAACGAACGTTTAGTTGTATATTTCGGGGGTGATATCAATAAAGATGACATAAAAATTAAAGATAAATAGATCAATCTCAATCATTCATTTTTGATCAAATTAATTAAATTCACTTTCACACTTATATTTAAAAATTAAATATCTCACAAACCGTTAATAGTTAAATAAAACTAATTATACCATTGCGACAAAATAAAATTATCTTTCTTAGAGATCCAATATTGTATACTTTCGACGAACTTATTTTTTATCGTTTTTTGCTGGTTTCGATATATTACACTATAAATAAATTTTTTAAAAATACTCTTTTGTGTTAACACAACCCATAAACCCTAAAAACCCTAACCCCTAAACCCTAAAAAACCCTAATCCCTAACCCCTAAACCCTAAAAAGCCTAAACCCTAAAACCATAAACCTCTAAAACCTTAAACCCCTAAAAACCCTAAACCCCTAAAACCCTAACCGCTAAACCAAAAAAACCTAAACCATATCCGCTAAACCGTAAGAAACCTAAACCCTTAACGCCTAAAAAGCTTAACCCAAAAAAGTCAAACCCCTAAACCCTAAACACCTAAACCCTAAACCCAAAAAAAATTCGGAAAAAAAATCCGTCGAAAGTATATGATGTCGGATATCAAATTAAAGGTAATTTTATGCTTGTCATGATGGTATGATTAGTTTCGTCTAACGATCAATGGTTTGTGAGATATTTACTTTTTAAAAATGAAGGTGAAAGTTTATTTTATTGTTTTAATGAAAAAATGAGTGGTTGAAAATAGTTTATTTGATCTTTAGTTTTTCTTTTATCTTTATTGAACCAAACTCTCAGTCGCAGATCAAAGTGAAATGGCTAATTAACCCTCGTTTTCTTTCCCTTTTTATTTTTCAGATGAGTTTTTATTTCTTTATACAAAAGTCATGAACAACAAAGTGCAACAATAATAAATTGGGTTAAGTCCACAAATTACTAAATCTATTATCCTATTTTTTCAACTATTACTAACTTACTTTTTAATTATATGACATCACTAGTGAAGTTTCAAATTCAGAATCTTATGCCCATGCATTAATAACGGCGGTTGAAAAAAACTGCACCGTTGGTCTTCAATATATAATCACAATTAAAAAAAATGCATCGTTGGTCTTTAATACATGAACTCAGTTAGTCCCACCACCACCACTTACCACCACCACCACCTACTGCCACCACCACTACCAACAATCACTGCTGCCACTCACCACCACCACCACCACAACTTACCACCACCAATCACCATCACCACTCACCACCGCCACCCACTACCACCACCACCACCACTTATCGCCGCCACCCACTGCCACCACCAATCACCACCGGCACCCATTGCAACCACCACCGTCAGTCTGCCACTCACCACCACCACTTACCACCACCACTCACTGCCCACTGCCACCACCACCACCACTGCCTCCACCACCACCACCACTCACCACCGCCACTTACCACCACCAATCACCACCACCATTCGCCGCCGCCACTCACTGCCACCGCCACCTCCACTTACCACCACCACCACTCACTACCGCCACCCACTACCACCACCACCAATCACCACTCACCACCGCCACCCATCACCACCACCAATCACTACCACCACCACCACTTACCACCACCAATCATCACCGCCACCTACTGCTACCACCACCACTACCACTCACCACTGCCACCCACTGCCACCAGTACCACCAATCACCAACGCCACTCACCCCCACCGCCCAGGCGGTGGTGGTGAGTGGCGTTGGTGATTGGTGGTGGTGGTGATTAGTGGTGGTATGGGTGATGGTGGAAGTGGGTGGCGATGGTAAGTGGTTATGGTGATTGGTGGTGGTGGTGGCAGTTGGTGGCGGCGATGAGTGGTGGTGGTGATTGGTGGTGGTGGCAGTGGGTGGCGGTGGTGATTGGAGGTGGTGATCAATGGTGGTGGTGGTGGTGGTGGCAGTGGGTGGTGGCGGTGAGTGGTTGAGGTGACTGTTGTGGTGGTGGTGGTAGTAGGTTACGGTGGTGATTGGTGATGGTGGTGGGTGGTGGTGGTTGTGGTGAGTGGTTGTGGTGGTGATGGCAGTGGGTGGCGGTGGTGAGTGGTGGTGGTGGTGATTGGTGGTGGCGATGATGACAGTAGGTGGCGGTGGTGAGTGGTGGGTGGCGGTGGTGAGTGGTGGTGGTAGTAGTGGGTGGCAGTGGTAAGTGATGGTGGTGGTAAGTGGTGGTGGTGTTGGTGAGTGGCAGTGGTGATTGGTGGTGGTGGCAGTGGGTGGCGGTGGTAAGTGGTGGTGGTTATTGGTGGTGGTGGACAGGTGGTGGTAGGACTAACTGAGGTTGGTATGGAGAACCAACAATGCAAAATTTTATTTAACTGAAATTATATATTGAGGACCAACGGTGCAATTATTTTTAACTGGCGTTATTAATGGATGGGCATAAAATTCTGAATTTGAAAGCTCACTAGTTATGTCATATAATTAAAAAAGTTGGTTAGTGATAGTGGAACAAATAGGATAGTAGATTAGTCATTTGTGAACTTAACCCTAATAAATTTCATCAAAATCAAAATTTAAAAATCACTAAATAAAATACTAGCATGATACCAACGTGTTGCGGCAGATACCAAAATGTCATACTCTGCCAAGGTGGAATCACGAGGTGCGACAGCTCAGGGTCCCATAACATAAGTTAAAAGATCACACCAATCATAGACATTAAAAAGTAGTACGAGATACAACATGTTTTGAACGGTATCCCTATAATTAAAATTTGCAGCGTGTAATGATTTTTGATATTGCATTTTATGTGATAGTAACTTTCTGGAAGGCGGGAAATTTGTTTCGCCATAATTTTAAGAGACGGTATGATAAATTTGTTGCATATTTTACGATATAAAAAAAATCACACTCTAATCAATGAATAAGATTTGTCATTTTAAAACATTGCAAACATGTTTTATGTTTAGCATTGATAACTAAGATTATATCAATAGAACTTAATTTACTTTCATAATTATATATTACGCTATATAATTGATACACACTTTATACTATAATAAATAAACAAAAATAAGTCTGGAAATAAACTTTGTCAAAGTCAAAGGTAGAAGAAAACGATTGCCTTTGTGAGTAATATATAAGTAGTTTTTATTTTTTGTTTAAATTGAAGGCTCGTTATAGCATTCCAACCTAAGTTGTATTTGGCAAACAACCTAATTATATCTTATTCAACCAAACCCAAATCCTCCACCACTGACTGCCGTTTCACTCCATAATTTATTGTCCATCCGCTGTTGATACAAACGATCATATCCTCCATCTGTTGCCCTCTCTCTTCGTTAACATCGATCTTCAATCAACCACTTTCTCATACGGTTTGTCTGAATAACCAATCATCTACATCTTATATCTAACTTTTTTTTATAACTTTTGCGGTTAGATCTACTTTTTTATATATATGTTTTACCTTTTACGGTTGGATCACTGAATCTATGTGAAAAATAAATGTTTATGTGATTATTTCATTCTACAGGTATTTTGTTTTTCCTTTTTTTGTACGTAGTACTTTATTTGGTTTGTAAAATGACCTTTATTAGTTGTATTTTTAATTGAAATGGTATTTTATAGATTATATTAATTGTATGTGCTGTCGAGTCAATATATTTATGTCTTGGTACATAATTTAGTTGTACAATTTGCTTAAGTAGGTGTGATCCCTTAAAATCTAAGTATGTGTAATGGTTGTAACATATGCTTAATTGGTGGTAATGCTTAAGAAACTGTCTCAGTGCAATTAAGGGAGGAAATTGCCTTCTTCTATTATATGTAGTTTAGATATTTTTTCACTTAACACTTTACACCTTTGCATCATTTGAGTTTAATACATTCGTCCCAATTTTTATAGAAAACATTTGTTTTTGCGGTTGATTTTTTCAGAAATTTCAAAATGTGTCTTGACTAGTTCTCAATGGCACTATGAGGCGGTTATGAGAGGTAAGTTATCAGTGTCAGTAACGGGTAGTGGGGTTAAGGTAGAGAAACCAGATGGGGTGTAATCTCTTCCTTGTGTCATGCCGGAAAAGTAGTTGGTGTAGTTAGACAATTACAAATTTGGAAGTAACGGGACTAATAGTAGCGGGTCCTACGGATGGCGCCACTGATTGTACAATATTTTGCACTACCATGCCTTGCGATGGTGATCTAAGAATTGAGGGGTGTGTGATCTAGCCAAGCTGCTCGTGACCTGAAATAAGAGATACGAAGACACTACGTTAAGTGATTGTCGAGGGGTTGGACCTTGCGAACCACCTCCGTCGTGCGAATAAGTATATAGTATGATGATTGGAGTATTTAGGAAAGTGTTTAAGTGTTTAGAGAGCATACCATAATCAAATGACCGACCAAACTATTTATAGGGGGAGAGAAATAGCCTTGGCAAGCCTTAGCACGATTTTAGGAGATCATGGGGTGTCCCATGATTTTAGGTTACCGTCAGGCTTGGTGCCTCATGTCCTCTTCCTTGGCGGAAAAGCCAAAGTTGAGTGATGAAAAAGGGGGGGGGGGGGGGAACCAAGTCAAGTCTTATCTGTTAATACAAATAAGCCGTAAAAACGTTTATTTATATTTTACGATCTTCTAATGTTTTGTCGATAACAAACATAAAATCATTTTAACGAAACAAATAAAATACGTAAATGGTTTGAACTAATAGTTTCTAACATATTCATATTTTCACATAAAACACAAAAACAAGTATAAGTGATTTTATGATTTAATATTACATATGTACAACAACTAGTGTTTACATATTTGGGTAAAATATACACATAAATGGTATGTAGTATATTGGGTAATATAAATGGGTAGAAACTTAAGTATCATAACCCATTGGGCAAATACATTGAATTTAGATGGGTACAACCCAAAGCCCATGACCCATGGAGCTTGACCCATAACCCATTGCATGACATCATGCTTATATCATATATGGATAATATCCATAACCCATGGTATTGACCCATACCCAGTGTCTAGATACATTGAACCCTTGGTGAGCACTCAAGAGAATGTCTAGATACATTGAACCCTTGGTGAGCACTCAAGAGATACATTGTATCTAGCCAAATATACATGGTTCAACCCATGACCCATGACCCATAACCAAAATACCCATGGGCAAAGAGGAGCGTTCCACGGATCCCTGGCTTTGTGCTAGCCGGATCCCAAGTGGAAGGGATCCGTAGGATCCGAGGAACAGTAGAAAATTTTCTCTATAAATAGAGAGACATTTCTTCCTTTCTATTCATCACTTCACATACATACTTCCTATGTATTATAACCCTCTAACCTCAGATCCAAGTGATCTATGTAGTTTGTCTTTTGTTTTTGTGTGATCTTCTAAGTTCCTCTTAAAGGCAAGATCACCACTTCTTGAAGACGAGCAAGCTCAAGTCCATGAGTTGCCATGCTTCGTCATCATCAAGATAACTAAGGTTCTCTTGTTGATAGTTCTTCCTTCCTCCATAGATGTTGGGTTGAAGGCATTAGTGAAGAATGCCGAAAGTGTCAAGATGAAAGCATTAGTGAAAGGTGCTAATCATCCGTGTCAAAGTATTAGTGAAGAATGCTAAAGGTGTCAAGACGAAGGCATTAGTGAAGGATGCCGAAGAATCAAATCGAGTCGCATTTGGGAAGAATGCCTAGGTCGTATAATCGATGAGGTGCATCGTTATACATATTGTTTATTTCCAAGGATAGTGATATCCTTGATGGTATTGTAACAAGGAGTGGATCTCCTTGATATTAGGTGTTGTGTAGTGAAGGGTAGTAGTTCCTCCATTGTAATGGAACTAGGTGCTTAGCCTAGTACCTAATAAAGGGTAGGCGACGTTGTGATAGGATTAGTTCTCCTTGGTGTGAAAGAACTCGGTGGTTAGCCTATCACCGTATAAAGGGTAGGCGACGTTGTGATAGGATTAGTTCTCCTTGGTGTGAAAGAACTCGGTGGTTAGCCTAGCACCGTATAAAGGGTAGGCGACGTTGTGTTAGGTGTGGTTCGCCTTGGTGTGAAGGAACTCGGTATTTAGCTTTGTACCGAAAAAAGGTTAAGCGACGTTGTGAAGGCTTCTCCGCCATAAGGAGTTGGTGTAGTGTTTACGAACTCTCGAGTAGGTGACTCGGGGAGTGGAGTAGGGCAAGGAAGGTGTCCTTGTAGCCGAACCACTATAAATACCTGTGTCGTGGTGATGTGTTTCTTACTCTTTATCTTTCATTACACGTTTATATATCTATCTATCAACGTCCAACATAAACAACCAAATAGATTGACATAAGTCGATCTAAATATTTAAAAAGAAGTTTTAAATTGGTAAAACTATTCAAACCCCCCTTCTAATTTTCCACAATTGGTATCAGAGCTTCGTTACCAAGTTTTTTTTTTGTATATTGTACTTTGAAAACTTGATACGATCCGTGTATGTTTGAAAACTACAAAGAAGTGAATTTCTTAAAACAAAAAGTCATGTTTTTAGAAATCATCATATGTTGGATAGTGATAGGTCATTCTAACATTTTCCTTTGAGAAGTCTTCATACTAGGATTTGGGTATCTTAGAAGATCATGAAGTATTTCGCGTCTATGGTTTCTAAAACCATAAAAAGGGAATATAGCAAAGGATTGGGGTATCTTAGAAGATCATGAAGTATTTCGCGTCTATGGTTTCTAAAACGATAAAAATGGGATATAGCAAAGGTATGTTTTCTTAGTTACATTTTTTTTTTCAAAAACGTGCTAAATTACTTGTGGACAAAATGGTGATATATGCTTCTATCTTATAATAAGCATAATATGAAAAGTGTTTTAGTGATTTTTTTTTCTTTGAAGTTTTGTTGTTAGATATCTTGTTAATCAAGCTTGAATAAAGGTAAAAATGGGTAATATAACTTCACTAAAAAGTCTACAAAGACTAAACCTTTTCGTCGGGTCAAAACGTACATTTTTGTAATTCTGTGTCAGATCCGCGGATCCCTCAGGTTACACTGGACGGATCCCTCAAGCAAGCGATCCGTGGGATCCGTGGTACAGAAGACAGTTTTTGTCTGAATTTCAAAAATTCATAACTTTTTAACCGTAAGTCGTTAGAAGTCGTGCCACCTATCATTTTAAAGGTATTTGAGTCTACTTTCATTTAAAAATGATTTCATAAACTGATTCAAAACAATAATTTACAGAATCATTGATTTATAATAGAAAGTCATTTTTCGGTCATAACTTTTGCACAAACTTTTGATCTAATTAGAGACGGATGTTTTCGCTATTGAATAACAATGTGTTCTCTATTGAAATTAAGGTTTTGATCATATTTATAAATATAAAAGAAACTAATCAAGTGTCACACCCTCAAATTACCTGTTTTGCAGCGGAATGGAATTCCTGGGGATTGACTGTCATAGCATCACAATCACAGTTATATTGAACGACCTAAAGTGTCGTTTGGAAAATACATCGTTTGATTTAATAAAACCATCAGAGTTTACAAAGTATAGGTCCCAAATGAAAATCAACTTGTGCGGAAATAATTTTGTTACAAGCCAAACGATGTTCTAAAGTTCGTAAAACCCAAGTGAGACGCGTCGTCACCGCGACTCTATGATGTGTCCAAATGCATGCCATGAATGGAATGCCTTAGATACCTGAGATAAAACATGCTTAAAAAGTGTCAACACAAAGGTTGAGTGAGTTCATAGAGTTTGGGTTGAAATGTAAAGACTTTCAAAATCGGTTATGTAGCAAAGGCATTGTAAATCCACTCAGTTCCAAGTTCCGCCCATACAAAACTTGCAACCTGTGTGTTCACAACCCACTGCCAAAAGATGCATCGTTTATATTCAAGTGCATGATGTCAATTGAATTCACATTATAGTGCATGACTTAATGTATCCACAATTACTTAATATAACACATAATTCGTACGGTTTCAAATTGTTCCATGACCATTAGTGTAATGATTATACCAAGACCATCAGTCCAATGAATATTCCAAGACCATCAGTCCAATGAATATACCAAGACCATCAGTCCAATGAATATACCAAGACCATCAGCCCAATGATTATACCAAGACCATCAGCCCAATGATTATACCAAGACCATCAGCCCACTGGTTATGATATGGAAGTTCTAAGTATGGCAAAACTGTTACTACGCATGACTAAGCATTCAGTTCGGCTAAACATATAATTTGCAAATAGTCATGAATGTAATAAACATTATTGAGCATGCATCTCCCCCAAAGAGTTTCATAAATAATTAAAACGAGAAAAAGTGGGGCTATGACTCACAGTAGTCCTTAAAAGTGTAGAGTACTTGTGAAAGTAAATGAAAATAATTGAGCATGTATCTCCCCCAAAAGTAATTCAAAAGATATAAAGGTAGGGGCTATGAAACTCACTTGGTAAAATGAGGCGATGACAAAAGTGAGTACACCGAGATGTAGTGTGATACTTTAACCTTGACCTATTGTGAATGTTATGATACGTAATGAGTTATGATGTAATGTTACGCATGCATTTCGTATGTTATTTATACCATTTGTGAGTTTTTGAAATTTATACTTATCGTCGAAAAATACTCTTTTGACATCTTGACCATTCTTAAATTACTTTACAAGTATTTACGTCAAAATGTCATCCTACAATAGTTTATTAATGATTTATTGTGAAATTATAACTTTTCGTCGTAAAATAATGTCGTTGGAAATTTCATGAAAGTGACAAAAATGACCTCGAAAAGCTAGTCGTAAAATGGTGTACGTCGAACGTTAGAAAACGAACTCAACGGTTTTGGAAAGCTTGTATCAAAATCTCGAAGTTTTGGCATTTAAGTTTTTATCCAAGAGGTCTCGTTCATAAAGAAAATATAGGTTAAGTAGGGTGATTTGTCCAAAATGTAGTTTAAAAAGTGAGTTTCGGCAAAGTTTAAGCAACCGTAAATAATTTATTACAACTCCGCTATACAAACGGTTGGTCATTTTGAAAAATATGCTTGGTGATCTCAATTTTATTAGAAGACATCTCGTTACAAAAAGTTCTACGTCAACGTTAAAAATAGCCTTCAATATGGTCGTTTTGTTTACCGTAACACTTGACAAATAAAAATAATATAGTTTTTCTAAAAATAAAGTTACGGCAATTTTGTAAAAACGTGTATATTTTAGTCGTTACAAATCCGTTTTCTACGTATTATACGTCCTTAGCTTCGTATCAAAGTATACTAATATATTTTTGATAAGTCGAAATAATTTATAAAGCTTAAGACTCGTTTTTGACTCGTACAAAACAAAAATAGGTTGCTGAAATTTTCAGGACGTATATATTTCGTCGTCAAACTTGAAAAATTCATAACTTCTTCGTTATAACTCCGTTTTAATCCGTTCAAGCGGCCACGGATTCGTTTTAAAATATATTTTCTAAATATCTAGGCCAAAAATTCGTGTCTACTGTCGGATTTTCCAGAAATACAAAACAAGATCAGACCACTTTTTATACTTGTCGAAAAGAGTTTTTCTCGTACTAAACCTATTCCAATCCCTTCAAAACAACTCCAAAGCTATTCTAATCCTACCATACACCTTCTTAGGGTGTCATGGGTTTCTAAACATCATCAATACCAATATATAACAAGGGATAAATTATAGGATGACTTTTATATATAAAACTCTAAAAAAATGTTAAAAATGGTATAAATAACCATAAGTCTTGCATGCTTGCTAAAAAAATGATGAAATACATATGAAATGAAAATGAAAGATGTAAAATGAAAGTGATATGCTTACTAGCTACTTTGATGAGGTGATTAGAACAAGGATTAACCTAAACACCCTAGGTTTTTATTTCAAAACCTTTAATAAGAGTGTAACTAGAGTGTTTATACTTGATCTTGGAAAAAAAATTTATGACTTCCTTCTACTCCTTATGTGGCCGGTTATGGAAGAGACAAAGCAAGAGAGAAACTTTACTAACTTTGAAAAAAATGAGATGAATGAAATGAAAGAGTGATACATGGAGTATAGATCTATACATTGAAAAAAACTTACCAAACATTAAATGCAACCCCCCCTTGGTCGGCCAAGGGGGGAAGTATTCACAAAATATACTTTTTTTTTTTTTCTTTTATTTGTATGTAATTGTAAAAAAAAATGTAAGTAAATGTTTATGTATTAATAACTTGTAAGGTTTGTATATACATTAGTGTATTTAAGGTAGTTTTGGCTAAAAATAGATTTTTAATGGATCCAAGTAAAGTATAATGAGATCATAAAAATTGTAAAAATACATTTCTTGTAAAATTTGAGTGATATAATAATTATCGTGTAGTTTTTAAGAAAAACGTCGTAATAATATAAATTTAACGATTTATATACAAAATAAATTTAAAACACTAGGTAAACTCAAAATATTGTTTTTATAAACTAGATGTAAGTATAAAAATATATCGGGATCATTTTTGGAAGTATCGGATTAAATGTTCAAAATAATAACTTACGCGATAACGTTTATTTAATATGAAATTTACGCGTTTAATGTGAAATGCAAAATCATGAATGAACTAACATGATGGAAATGATGTTAATAATATGTAGACTAAACTTAGTCTATATGAAATGTCCGTGATGATATGATCATGAATTCGCCGCTAAACCATTAATGTTACGCGAATTTGGAACACGCAAACCTAGTTTACGATAAATGATGAAATTGTGAAACTTGAGAAATGACCTGAAATTGCGAGTTGTCACATTCGCCCATCCAAAAAGGAATTCAGTCCCTGAATTCAGTTCGTGTTAGTCTATCGAATTCTTGAGTTTATGATGAATATCGAGGAGAGAAGACATGGAGAAGTGTGGTTACGGTTGTCGATGATTGAGAGCGTATAAAACATAGTAGTAGAGAAAAATATTGAATGAGTATCTCCGATGAGTTACACTATGACTTTGGAATATGTGAAAATTTTGCTTGCACTAAGATTTATAAATAACTGCTCCCAACATAACATGATCCCTCCAGAATTAGACATAGTTAGCTAGGCTATGTATAATTAAGGAACGATGATGTGACGTTCGGTTTAGTTGTTATAACTCTCGATGTTTACAACGATTTA
Organism: Chrysanthemum seticuspe; assembly: GCA_019973895.1. Classification (NCBI taxonomy): domain Eukaryota; kingdom Viridiplantae; phylum Streptophyta; class Magnoliopsida; order Asterales; family Asteraceae; genus Chrysanthemum; species Chrysanthemum seticuspe. The sequence continues at coordinate 94,013,321 of BPTQ01000008.1, forward strand.
ATCTGTGTCGTTAAAATGATAGTTAAAGTAAAAAGAATTAAAATTCTCGTAAGTAATAACAAATCGGAAAGAAAATAAAGTACGATAGATGAGAATATTATACAACGAGTGGTTTATCAAAAGTAGTACATCTTTAAGTTATAAAGTTTCGGATACGATGGAAGACATAAACTTAGTACGACATAATACATAGGGAAAGTTAAGACTGTTAGTTTTCGAACTTCTTCAGTCTTCCGCGTCGTTGATACCTTGGCGAGCTTCTCCTCCTCCTAACATGTATGCATTCCCATGAGCACCTTCAATTTGTTGACCTTGGTTTTGAGGACATTGGTTCCGATAGTGTCCTTGCTCCCCGCATTTGTAACATGTAACCATGGCCTTGCCTCTACAATTCCTGGCAAGGTGTCCCAGTTGTTGACACTTGTAGCACTTAGCAGGACAAAGACCCGTGTGATGATACTTACATCGATTACATAGTGGGTAGGTTCCAGCATAACCTCTACCTTCTCTAGGTGCAGCAACATAAACCATAGCAGCTTCTTGCCTTCTATTCTGTTGTTGATGATGGTTAGTGTTACGGTTTTGGTTGTTGTTATTATAACCTCCTTGGTCATTTTCCCATTTTCTTTTGTTGTTGTTGATTTGGTTATCGTCGTTGTTGTTATTGGGGTTTCGGTTGGTGTTGGTGATGTTGCCCCTCTTTACTACTTGTGCCATGAGCTTTTGAGACACTCGAATAGATTCCTCAATCGTTTGCGGGTCAAAAGAAGTCACATCACCTTGGATAATCTCGGGAAGTCCTTCAATGAAAGCCTCTAGTAGCTTCTCATTATCCGAAACCATAGATGGGCATAACACGGCCAATTCTTGAAACCTTCGAATGTAAGTATCAATGTCATACCCAATAGTTACCAACTCATAGAATTCAGTCTCCAACTTCTTCACCTCCGTACGCGGACAAAACTTCTTTGTTACCAAACCTTTGAATTGCTCCCAAGTGAGCTTGAAAGCATTTTCCATTCCCATCGGTTGAGCATAAGAGTTCCACCACGACAACGCTCCATCAAGTAGTGTACTCGTAGCAAACTTGACCTTGCTATCATCCGGGCAATTACACAGCAAAAACACGGACTCCAATTTCTCAAACCATCGAACCATGGCAGTGGCTCCTTCGGTACCTCTAAACTTCGTGGGATCTCCACTTTTGAAATTCTTATACGAACAGCTTTTAACTCCGGACCCTCCTGCATTTCCTGCAGCAGTAGCAAGCCTAGCAGCTTCAGCAGCAGCCGCGGCCTCAGCAGCAGCAGCAGCCACCGTTTCCCTTTCAATCCTTAAAGCATCGGCTATGCTATCCCTTACCAACTTTTGAATAGCCGCTTGTGTCAATTCGGGTGCAGCTTTCTTCGGCGCCATATCTTCTTCAAAATAAAAGGAAAGGGTGAGACGTAACAAAGTCCTATGTTAATAATAAGCGCTCTAAAGAGAGGTGATATGAGATAATAGATTTGAGGTTATTTTTCAAAATGATCGACGGTTTCCTAAGAAATGGGTTATGAGGTGTCGTAAGTGCTTCAAATGTATAATGGTTTAGTGACTTAATGTGTTAATAACGTGTAACTCGACATGTTAGTGGTGAAACAAAGGAGTGAGAGTGACTTCGTCCTACTTAAAGGTTTATCTCGGCATTCGACGTTATCGGTGATGAGTCAATTGATGTTGAAATTTTGATGGGGAATAACAAGGCATTCTCGACATTAGAGTATGAGGAAATGATAATGGGATGGGTATTTAAGAGCATCCATGTGACAATCGATTTGAAATGAAAGTAAATAACTCGAAAAATGTACGTATAAACCGCATGTAAAGTGAACATGCACTTATGATGAAATGATGAGATGCTATGATAATGTAGTTATAGTCTAGGGTCAATGATGCAACCTAGTTCTCTATAACCGAAGCTCTGATGCCAATCTGTCACACCCCCAAATTACCTGTTTTGCAGCGGAATGGAATTCCTGGGGATTGACTGTCATAGCATCACAATCACAGTTATATTGAACGACCTAAAGTGTCGTTTGGAAAATACATCGTTTGATTTAATAAAACAATCAGAGTTTACAAAGTATAGGTCCCAAATGAAAATCAACTTGTGCGGAAATAATTTTGTTACAAGCCAAACGATGTTCTAAAGTTCGTAAAACCCAAGTGAGACGCGTCGTCACCGCGACTCTATGATGTGTCCAAATGCATGCCATGAATGGAATGCCTTAGATACCTGAGATAAAACATGCTTAAAAAGTGTCAACACAAAGGTTGAGTGAGTTCATAGAGTTTGGGTTGAAATGTAAAGACTTTCAAAATCGGTTATGTAGCAAAGGCATTGTAAATCCACTCAGTTCCAAGTTCCGCCCATACAAAACTTGCAACCTGTGTGTTCACAACCCACTGCCAAAAGATGCATTGTTTATATTCAAGTGCATGATGTCAATTGAATTCACATTATAGTGCATGACTTAATGTATCCACAATTACTTAATATAACACATAATTCGTACGGTTTCAAATTGTTCCATGACCATTATTGTAATGATTATACCAAGACCATCAGTCCAATGAATATTCCAAGACCATCAGTCCAATGAATATACCAAGACCATCAGTCCAATGAATATACCAAGACCATCAGCCCAATGATTATACCAAGACCATCAGCCCACTGGTTATGATATGGAAGTTCTAAGTATGGCAAAACTGTTACTACGCATGACTAAGCATTCAGTTCGGCTAAACATATAATTTGCAAATAGTCATGAATGTAATAAACATTATTGAGCATGCATCTCCCCCAAAGAGTTTCATAAATAATTAAAACGAGAAAAAGTGGGGCTATGACTCACAGTAGTCCTTAAAAGTGTAGAGTACTTGTGAAAGTAAATGAAAATAATTGAGCATGTATCTCCCCCAAAAGTAATTCAAAAGATATAAAGGTAGGGGCTATGAAACTCACTTGGTAAAATGAGGCGATGACAAAAGTGAGTACACCGAGATGTAGTGTGATACTTTAACCTTGACCTATTGTGAATGTTATGATACGTAATGAGTTATGATGTAATGTTACGCATGCATTTCGTATGTTATTTATACCATTTGTGAGTTTTTGAAATTTATACTTATCGTCGAAAAATACTCTTTTGACATCTTGACCATTCTTAAATTACTTTACAAGTATTTACGTCAAAATGTCATCCTACAATAGTTTATTAATGATTTATTGTGAAATTATAACTTTTCGTCGTAAAATAATGTCGTTGGAAATTTCATGAAAGTGACAAAAATGACCTCGAAAAGCTAGTCGTAAAATGGTGTACGTCGAACGTTAGGAAACGAACTCAACGGTTTTGGAAAGCTTGTATCAAAATCTCGAAGTTTTGGCATTTAAGTTTTTATCCTAGAGGTCTCGTTCATAAAGAAAATATAGGTTAAGTAGGGTGATTTGTCCAAAATGTAGTTTAAAAAGTGAGTTTCGGCAAAGTTTAAGCAACCGTAAATAATTTATTACAACTCCGCTATACAAACGGTTGGTCATTTTGAAAAATATGCTTGGTGATCTCAATTTTATTAGAAGACATCTCGTTACAAAAAGTTCTACGTCAACGTTAAAAATAGCCTTCAATATGGTCGTTTTGTTTACCGTAACACTTGACAAATAAAAATAATATAGTTTTTCTAAAAATAAAGTTACGGCAATTTTGTAAAAACGTGTATATTTTAGTCGTTACAAATCCGTTTTCTACGTATTATACGTCCTTAGCTTCGTATCAAAGTATACTAATATATTTTTGATAAGTCGAAATAATTTATAAAGCTTAAGACTCGTTTTTGACTCGTACAAAACAAAAATAGGTTGCTGAAATTTTCAGGACGTATATATTTCGTCGTCAAACTTGAAAAATTCATAACTTCTTCGTTATAACTCCGTTTTAATCCGTTCAAGCGGCCACGGATTCGTTTTAAAATATATTTTCTAAATATCTAGGCCAAAAATTCGTGTCTACTGTCGGATTTTCCAGAAATACAAAACAAGATCAGACCACTTTTTATACTTGTCGAAAAGAGTTTTTCTCGTACTAAACCTATTCCAATCCCTTCAAAACAACTCCAAAGCTATTCTAATCCTACCATACACCTTCTTAGGGTGTCATGGGTTTCTAAACATCATCAATACCAATATATAACAAGGGATAAATTATAGGATGACTTTTATATATAAAACTCTAAAAAAATGTTAAAAATGGTATAAATAACCATAAGTCTTGCATGCTTGCTAAAAAAATGATGAAATACATATGAAATGAAAATGAAAGATGTAAAATGAAAGTGATATGCTTACTAGCTACTTTGATGAGGTGATTAGAACAAGGATTAACCTAAACACCCTAGGTTTTTATTTCAAAACCTTTAATAAGAGTGTAACTAGAGTGTTTATACTTGATCTTGGAAAAAAAATTTATGACTTCCTTCTACTCCTTATGTGGCCGGTTATGGAAGAGACAAAGCAAGAGAGAAACTTTACTAACTTTGAAAAAAATGAGATGAATGAAATGAAAGAGTGATACATGGAGTATAGATCTATACATTGAAAAAAACTTACCAAACATTAAATGCAACCCCCCCTTGGTCGGCCAAGGGGGGAAGTATTCACAAAATATACTTTTTTTTTTTTTTCTTTTATTTGTATGTAATTGTAAAAAAAAATGTAAGTAAATGTTTATGTATTAATAACTTGTAAGGTTTGTATATACATTAGTGTATTTAAGGTAGTTTTGGCTAAAAATAGATTTTTAATGGATCCAAGTAAAGTATAATGAGATCATAAAAATTGTAAAAATACATTTCTTGTAAAATTTGAGTGATATAATAATTATCGTGTAGTTTTTAAGAAAAACGTCGTAATAATATAAATTTAACGATTTATATACAAAATAAATTTAAAACACTAGGTAAACTCAAAATATTGTTTTTATAAACTAGATGTAAGTATAAAAATATATCGGGATCATTTTTGGAAGTATCGGATTAAATGTTCAAAATAATAACTTACGCGATAACGTTTATTTAATATGAAATTTACGCGTTTAATGTGAAATGCAAAATCATGAATGAACTAACATGATGGAAATGATGTTAATAATATGTAGACTAAACTTAGTCTATATGAAATGTCCGTGATGATATGATCATGAATTCGCCGCTAAACCATTAATGTTACGCGAATTTGGAACACGCAAACCTAGTTTACGATAAATGATGAAATTGTGAAACTTGAGAAATGACCTGAAATTGCGAGTTGTCACATCAAGCTTGGTATACATGTTTATATTTAACACAAAGCGATGAAAAGAACTTTCGTATGCTATGCTAAATGATAAATTGTCTTCTTTGCATTACTTGATTATTTGCTTATCTCAAATAGTTTTTGTGCTTGTTTGATTGAATAGCATATGTGGTTTCCTTACCTTGCTATTCATTCTCTTGTTTGTCGATTTAGTAATATTCTACTAATCAATGTTCTATTTGAAGGAGTGTTTGGGATAACATCTAGTTGTGTCGAAAATGTTAGTTTAGATATTTAGATAAGTCATATAGGTTGAAAAATGTTTAAAACATATAACACACTAAATGGATTTTTGATTGAGTTTGTCATATGTGCTTATATGATTTCCTTTGTTCTTGTATCATTTTCTAAAAACAACAAGAATGTACATCGGATCATAACCTACACTTGTGTTGATGATGTACTCTCCCATTTTCCTTTTCATGATAGCTCTCCAAGCTTCATAGTAGGATTGACAACTTGATTATTTCATCCGATATACTCAAGTAAATTATTTTGCAACGCAAATATAATTGTTCATATCCGAAAGTCCAAACTCAAAGCTTTCCAACAACATATGTTGTACTAGCTCATCCAACCATTTTTTGTTGTTTACCATATGGACAAATTTTAAACTTATTTTTAACATGACGCCTTCGTCACCTTAGTTGTCTCAAGTATAATATTAAACGAAGCAAAGTATCATCATTGTTACTCTTCGATAGGCCATTGTAGGAATATAAATTTTCCTAACTTGAGAATGAATACTGGAGAACTTATTGCACTAGAAACTCAATTTGACCTAATGGTTGAATTTCTTCCTTGATAGAAGTTGGGTATGTGGAATCACCCGTAAAAATGGTCGTGTTTAGCCGTAATTGAGCACCGCTAGTAACAGTCTCATATTCATTCTCTCACTTGGGAAATTTATACTCCTGTGTTTTCCTAAAGTAAGTTTACAATGGAAATACTTTGCATTGTCTTAGGATTACTAATCAAACAAGTTGTAAAATAAATTTTTCTTTTAGTTAATCACAACCACTTGCCTCATCAAGCGATTATCTTGCTTTGATCGAGAATAGCTACATGACTTCATGGACGAAGTTCATTGTATGCTAATCACCATCCGTAATGACTATACATAGTTCATTGCTTCCGTTGGCCAAAACAACCCTATTGTCTTGAACACCATCATCTGCTCTGCACGCCATTGTTAATACAAATGATTTACTAATCTAGATCGTAAATCTATTTTGAGCTTCTTGAATAACGGTTGTTAAGTTTGATAAACCTATGTGTTACTTGTGAGCTAGATCTCATTTAATTGCTTATGTGCTATTTCTACATGCTCTTAGTATGTTTTACTTGTATACATGTATATTTACTGTAGAGATCATTAGCTTCTAAGTTCGATACTTAGAACAAACGCTCACTGTTAAGTAAAACGGTCCCAAATGCCAGATCCCTAGTTTGTAACTATCCGGATCCCTCAAGTGAAGGATCCGTGGGATCCGGGCGAATAGAAGTGGAATTTCAATCCTTTACACCTCAAACCATGTTCCTAGACTACTTCACACTAGCTGAACTTAATACCTTAGGATATCTTAAGTCCTTTTCAAGCTTAGTAAGCTTCACACTCACTCATAGCTCATTAAGGATCACACTCAAAGTGCTTTTCGATCTATTGTTTCACCTAAACTCATTACTCTTCCGCTCTCTAGATCACTCATTATTTCTCACATGATCACTCACATCTAGACCTAGAAATCTTTCGATTATGGCAAAATTGATCATAATCATCCTTACCTCAAAATTGGTCGAAATGGATCAAATTCTAGTTCTTCCACCTTAAAACCTTTAGGATCTTCTCCAAGACATTATCCTAAGTCACTATCTGATCACTATGATCATCTAGCTCCATTTGTCACTCTCAAGATTTTAGTGTCATCTTTGTTCATTCATTGGTACTCACGAAAGTTCCAATTTCTTTCATATAAGGCAATCATTAGCTACATCACTCATTGCCCTTGAACATTTAAGTACCCTTCCATTTAAAAACACTTAGGATAACTGAAACATTCAAAAAGGTATAGGCTTTAGACCTTTCAAACATCACTTTTATCCTTTCCTAGCTGCTGAGAGCCGGATCCCTAGGATTAGCCTAGACGGATCCCCTATTGGTGGGAACCGTAGGATCTGGGTGACAGATTTATGTCAACTCTTGCTCAAACAATCATTTCAAGCTCATCTTGCTAACTTGAACACTCCACCTCATCCTAATTAAATCTCTGAAGTTGACTCTTGTGCATGCTAATCATCACATTACAAAGGATATTAGAGACTTAAGTCTTGAATGCACTTGCTAAATCCTTCCCTTTATAAGTCATCTTGCTAGAATCCATTAGTCATCAAACACAACATAATTCTCAACATTTAGAAACCTTTTCCTTAGTCATTTCATCATGAGGAAAGCTCCTAGTGCTAACTCATCCAACCAAGAACCACCCAAGAAACTTGCTCGTGTTGTATACGAAATTTCCTCAACCGAATCATCTCCGGTTAAACCCAAAAATGGTAGGACTTCCCATCCACCGAATCATCATCCGTAAGAGATAATAGTGCTAGAATCTCACCTCAACAAACCCAATCAACAATTGCCAAGAGAACCGCAATAATTAACATTAAACCTCTTAGGTTAGAAAAGGGATCATCGAGCTCTAAACTAAACGTACCTAGTTCTAGCAAAACGTCTAAACCTTCATTCCTAGAGCATGGACTACACTCCTTTACCGAGCCTCTCTCTATTCATTAGAGCATTCACCACCGAGAACTTCCCATTCACCAACCTTCTCGTTAAAATAGGAACCACCTACATCACCAACTAGTCCATCGTTGGAAACAAGGAACCACCAAGGACTTGATCATATGGAGGAATTTCCATTACCACCACTCTCATTCCTAGTAGAACCTCATCCTAAATTACTCAATGTACCTCCACCATCATTTGTAGAACCTCCTCAAAACATCCTGTTCCTAATCAAGACAATAATTGCTCTAATTGTCTAATCACCCAAGGACTTGTTCAAGAAGTACGAAATGAGTTGCATTTCATGTTTAATTATCTTCTTGAAAGATTGGACCAAATCAACAAGTCTACTCATCCCTAGACTCAAGCACATTGTTGCTTCTTAAGCTTTGGTCACTTATTAGTATTAGTAGAATATGGCTAAATCATTCTCTTAGTTTTTAGAGATTTGTTGATCATCTCTTATGTTTTATTGAATGATAGTTTACTTGCCATATTGCATTGAGTATTTGTTTGTTGGTTGAATACATATCTCATTTTGATGTTAACATTACTTGTTACATCACCATTGCTGAATTTAATCATCAGCTATACGGATCCCTACTAGGAGGGAACCGTGGGATCCGTGAGACAGAAAACTATTTTTCTACTAACTTGGATCACATATGCAGGAAATTGTGCATTATACTTGTTTTCTAACATTTGTTTTGTAGTTATTCAATCTACACTTGAAGCCTTTTGACACCCTAAAGCTAGGGGGAGCTTTGTGTCAAAACAATACATTGCAAATTACTTGCAGTATTAGGATTACATTTCTCGACATCCCTTTGCAAAATTGCAATCATCAAGGGGGAGCACATTCGTCACTTAGACGAAATCTTTTGCAAACTTAGTTGCAAACAAACTAGATTAGTATTACTTTCTTGACGCCCTTACCTAGGGATGGACTCGTCAAGGGGGAGTAAAGACGAGATCCTTTCCCGTTACTTGCTCTCTACCTCTTTTTATTTCTTTCACATGTTTTTCTTAAAAACAACGTGTTGCTTTCTTTCAAGGCTCTTTTTGTTTCGACAAAAAGGGGGAGAAGAAAGTAAAAACTACAAATTCAAACTTTTACGAATTTTAGCTTTTCCTTAAAATAATTTTATGTTTTGTCATCAACAAAAAGGGGGAGATTGTTAATACAAATAAGCCGTAAAAACGTTTATTTATATTTTACGATCTTCTAATGTTTTTTCGATAACAAACGTAAAATCATTTTAACGAAACAAATAAAATACGTAAATGGTTTGAACTAATAGTTTCTAACATATTCACATTTTCACATAAAACACTAAAACAAGTATAAGTGATTTTATGATTTAATATTACATATGTACAACAACTAGTGTTTACATATTTGGGTAAAATATACACATAACTAGTATGTAGTATATTGGGTAATATAAATGGGTAGAAACTTAAGTATCATAACCCATTAGGCAAATATATTGAATGTAGTTGGGTACAACCCAAAGCCCATGACCCATAACCCATTTCATGACATCATGCTTATATCATATATGGATAATATCCATAACCCATGGTATTGACCCATACCCAGTATCTAGATACATTGAACCCTTGGTGAGCACTCAAGAGAATGTCTAGATACATTGAACCCTTGGTGAGCACTCAAGAGATACATTGTATCTAGCCAAATATCCATGGTTCAACCCATGACCCATGACCCATAACCAAAATACCCATGGGCAAAGAGGAGCGTTCCACGGATCCCTGGCTTTGTGCTAGCCGGATCCCAAGTGGAAGGGATCCGTGGGATCCGGGGAACAGTAGAAAATTTTCTCTATAAATAGAGAGCCATTTCTTCCTTTCTATTCATCACTTCACATACATACTTCCCAAGTATTATAACCCTCTAACCTCATATCCAAGTGATCTATGTAGTTTGTCTTTTGTTTTTGTGTGATCTTCTAGGTTCCTCTTAAAGGCAAGATCACCACTTTTTGAAGACGAGCAAGCTCAAGTCCATAAGTTGCCATGCTTCGTCATCATCAAGATAACTAAGGTTCTCTTGTTGATAGTTCTTCCTTCCTCCATAGATGTTGGGTTGAAGGCATTAGTGAAGAATGCCGAAAGTGTCAAGATGAAAGCATTAGTGAAAGGTGCTAATCATCTGTGTCAAAGTATTAGTGAAGAATGCTAAAGGTGTCAAGACGAAGGCATTAGTGAAGGGTGCCAAGCGTTGTGTCTAAGGCATTAGTGAAGGATGCCGAAGAATCAAATCGAGTCGCATTTGGGAAGAATGCCTAGGTCGTATAATCGATGAGGTGCATCGTTATGCATATTGTTTATTTCCAAGGATAGTGATATCCTTGATGGTATTGTAACAAGGAGTGGATCTCCTTGATATTAGGTGTTGTGTAGTGAAGGGTAGTAGTTCCTCCATTGTAATGGAACTAGGTGTTTAGCCTAGTACCTAATAAAGGGTAGGCGACGTTGTAATAGGATTAGTTCTCCTTGGTGTGAAAGAACTCGGTGGTTAGCCTATCACCGTATAAAGGGTAGGCGACGTTGTGATAGGATTAGTTCTCCTTGGTGTGAAAGAACTCGGTGGTTAGTGATAACGCTACACGCGTCGTTCGGGGTCAAGGAAACTTCCTTTTCTTCGAGCAAGTTTTATAACACCCTAGGCAGTGAACCTAATCGTTGTAGTGTAGTAATTAGGGTAAGCCACGGGTATTGATATCGTTCTCTAGGGGAATAGGAATGCTAGTGAGAAGTTACTACGCTAAGGTTGAGGTTGAGGAAGATTATTTTTTATCTTTTTATATTTTTTAGAAAATGAAAAGGTACGAATCTCGGGTATTGAATTTGGGGGGTTGGTATTGCTACCGATTACTCTACTATTATCTAATTATCTAAGCTAAGGTTGTGATAGTCTATGTCTAATTGATGTGTACTCGTATGATAGTTTAAAGATGTGTTTACTTAGGTTTTACTACTCCTTAATTATCTCCTATTGATGGTTGATTTGTCACGTCCTTATTCCTAGTTGCGTTGTGATTCTAAGGCTATAGGGCGTGCTTGTTTCCCTAACTCTTTGAAATTACCAAAGGGTCTTGTTTACAAATCCTCTAGTGATTTATAGACGCCTACTCTACGGTTGTCCTTGAATACTTTATCCTACAATTACCTAGATAATTATATTCTAAAGTTCACAAAGAAAAGTCAAGCATTAAGTACACAACGAATAATCTAGCGCACTCTAGATCATTAGTCAACTAAGATAAGTATCAACCAATCAATATTCAATAATTAAGTTTCATATTCCCTAAGCAAACACACAAATAAATTAGCCGGACATGGAGAACATGCAAGCATACACACAAATAATCAAAGACATAATTAAATTAATGAAGTAAATACTTATCTTGATGTATAATAGGGTTTAGAACCCTAAAATACTGCACAAGAAAGCCTTGGTTCGGTTTTAGGTTTTTACTCCAAAAGACTACACACAAAACTGAAAAATTCGGATTCTATATATAAGATTACATCTGCGACGGCGTCACCTTATGTTTCGTGACGCCGTCGTGTCGCAGTCATTAGGGTTTCGTCTTGGCCACGTAAACCTTGCGACGGCGTCACCTTATGACTGTGACGCCGTCCCCTTCAGCTCTGACGCCGTCTTGGCTGCATCTAGGCCGTCTGAGTAACGACGGCCTACTCTTTTAGAACCTAACGTCGTCCCTTGAAAACATGCAATTTCGCTTCTGACCCGTCGCAAAATTCCTTCCCGACGGCGTCGCAGATATGCAGTGACGCCGTCGCCTTATGTTTCAGCAGCTTTTAGTGTCTCGATTCTGACTTTGGCCATTTTCTTCGTATATTCGCGCCTTTTCGTCCAAATAAGCATCATTCCAGCATTTTGCCTTCAAGAGACCTAAAAAGTGAAAAGGAACGATATTAAGCAATAACGGATACAGAAGTGATCGAATAAGGGCTTAAATGACCCCTTAAAAAGGTACCTTTTAAAACCTTATCAAATATCCCTACACTTGGTATTTGCTTGTCCTCAAGCAAATGTGCTTTTAGCCAATTAATTTATAAGTTAGGGGTCATGAAGCATCCATTCAAAACGGTCCACAACACATATAAGCCCCGCAAAAGTCATAACAAGCACGGAAATTACATACTAGCACCTCACATGGGGTGTTTGGATACTCACATCTCTCTCGGGTGTATATATGAAATATAACAAATCGGAAATGGAAGATAAACACTCATTAACCGGTCCTAGTACATAGATTATCATAGGCTTGAGAATAGATCAAACCTCCGTCGCTTTGGCGTAAGCACCTAGGAAATACTATCAAAGAGGTCTTTTAAAGGGTTGTAACGTTAGGCTTACGGTAAGGAAATGAAGGGTTTGGTGGGATAGGCTATTAAGTGGTGGATAGTCAAAAATCTCTATGTTGCAAGTATACGAAGAATGGCGTTGCTAAGCCAAGACTCGACACTCTAAAACTCTAGGCAACGAAAATAAACAAACATAATTTAAAAGATAGATGTAGGATGATAGCCCGTATGGTTTTTTTTTTTTTTTTTTTTTTTTTTTTTTTTTTTTTTTTTTTTTTTTTCCATACACTTTTACTCTACCATCCTCTACGGTACATCAAAATGATAGGGATTTATAGACACATCCCTACACTTGAGTTTTTATTACTCTAACACTAATTTGACCCGAATTGAAAAGATCAAAACACTTGGAGTACATTATTATGCAAACAAAGGGAATTTGAGTTTAACGTTCTCTTCCCTATGTTTCATAAACTTTAACTTTTCCCATGAATCCCAATCATCCCAAAACTGTATACAAAGGATATGACTCGACTTAGCAACTCATGCAAGCAACCAGATAATTGAACTAAGGGTTTTAGGTGATAACATAAATTTGCACTAAAAGTGAGTGCAATAAAGGGTAGGCTAAGGCGATTTGGGTGTATATTAGGGGGTGGGGTGTAAACAATGCTCTTCATTGATATTCCGGAAAAACCGAAACATCACGAGAACCGCGAAAAGGATAGGCTCTGAGGGGTTAACTAGGGGTATCGTGTACTAAAGATGAGTACAACGCAAAGGGTGTGGGGGAATTACTCAACCGATATGGAAGAAGTAATTATATTACAGGTATTAAACAAGGGTTTATCCTAATGCCTCTTATCATTTAGTTATTCCTAACTACACAAGTGTAGTCTCACTAGCGATCTCGGAATGCATCACAAAACAAGTTCTAGAATCTAATATACTACCGGTTCACACTCTAAGCATTAAAGATGAATGCTTTAATTCCTACTAATCTAAGGGCGATCCTCACATTTTGGGTGGAATTTAGGTGGTAAAGGGTTTTTGTGCTAGTCATGCAACTTCCTATCCATGAGACGCTTTTGTTAAGACTAATGGCCCACTCTTATACGTCATGAAAAAATTTTTAAATTTGGCTAAAATTACCCTAACCTACATTTTCTCATGGTTTATTACACAAATACACTTGGACAAAGCAAATAGTCAAGGATAAGCATAGTTTCAAAGTTCCCGTTTTATTTTCCCTCCCTACACTTAAACTGAACATTGTCCCCAATGTTCCCCGAAAGTATCAAAGTTATGATAATAGAAGGTAATTAAAAGCGAAAGAAACTAATACTCCCCTGATTAGCTCGGTAGGATCCGTAAAAAGTGGTGGTTAAATCTTTTCCAAGAAGAGTTTTTTTGCGTGAAAGGCTCCTTCCAAACTTGTGTAACTTCTTCTTGACAAACTAAACCTGCACACTAGAAGAAAACAAACGAAACCTTCGCGTAAAATCGGCGGTAATAATATACATAAGACTCGATTTAAACTAGGATATAATGCTTGTGGAATGGATGTTTACAGAATTTGTTTTGAAAGTTAAGATCTGGAAAATTCCAAAATTTTACAAGTAGCTCAGAAAACGAGAAAAAGTAAGCTGATGTTTTTATTCCTTCCTGACGCCGTCAGGTTGCAATCCTGACGCCGTCAGGTTATCCTGACAAAAACTGGTCTGCGATTTTCTGGAAAAAATTCTGGAAAATTTGCATCTTTAGAATCTGGAAAAACTTCTGCAAAAACATCCATTATGACTCGATACAAGCATTTGACTCGAACAAACAAACATATATATCTTTTAGTTAATTGTTATTCTCATGTTTACGTTTCTTATGAAAATGTGTGTAATCCTCCCTACACTTATCCTTTATGTAAAATACCTTTATATGTAATTAAGACGAGGTTAAAAACAAAATAAAGCATTTTTACAAATTCAAACATGAGGACAAACAATTAATAAAAGATATATGACACTAACAAGCAAACAATTAAGCATGGGTTGCCTCCCACGAAGCGCTTTTCTTTATTTAAGAGTCTTGTAGCTAGACTCGTAGTCCTACCCCTACGTACCGATATAAGTAAGTCTATCCTCAACAATGTCGTAGGGATCAAACTTATCATTCAAGTTCCTAGTAGTACGTTCGGTTAAATAAGCCTTTTCAAACATCTCACCATCGGGATCATAGATTTGTATCCTAATGTGCCACCTTCCATTACCATCGCTAGGCGTTCTATTCCAATTCCACATGTGTTCGGATTTCTCAACTATCCATTTATTCATGACGAGGTTAACGGGCAAGCATCCCAGGAACTCGGTCATCTTCCTAAATACTAAGGCGTCCTCGAACGGGTTCACTTCTATATCCCTAGCCAATTCTTGTTCTTGGAAAGTTGCTACACTAGCAAAGGCCTTATCTAGGTAAAAAGGTCTTTGGGGGCCTATGATGTTCTTCTCAATCCAAGGTCCATATCGAGAAGGCTCTCTATCCAACCTAATCTCTTGTGGGATTTCCTCATCCTTGTAGTACGAATGCCTTTTGACATCGTAAACCGATCTAGCACTCCCCTCTCCTACCACTATTTTGGACATCTTACAATCGATGATGGCACTAGCGGTAGCTAAAAATCCTCTTCCAACTAGTAATGGGCATGTCGGGTCCTTATTCATGTCTAGCACATGAAAGTCGGCCAAAAGAGTCAACTCTCCTACATGTACTACCATGTCCTTTATTATTCCAACCGGACGTGCTATACTACCGTCCGCTAATCCTAAGATAGTTTCCGTTGGTTCAATTTTACCTAAGTTGAGGCTTCTATGAAGGGACAACGGAACGAGATTGATGCATGATCCTAAATCGGCTAAAGCATCGAGTGGCTTGGAAGTTCCAAGTCTACACGGAAGAGTGAATAGCCCAGGATCATCTAACTTCTTAGGTAAGTTGTTTCGCACAAAGGCGGACCCATGTTTCCCAAGCCTAAGTTCTAACTCATATTTTTCTTTTAAAGCATTATAATAAGGTGCATGAGCTAAGACTTCAAGAATTGGTTTCTCTTGATAGAGTTCCTTGTACTCCTCCTCTAAACTAGGTTTGGATTCTTGGCTAACGGGTTTCTCAGGAGTAGGCTTTACCAAAGGTGCCGGGCCTTGGTATTTCTTGGATGACTTGGAACCCTTTTTGATAGCATTTACCGAGTGAACCGTTGGGTGAGAGGGGCATGAATGTGTGTTCTCCCATGATGAACTAGAACATGAAGTCGATGCAATCGAATTCACTTTTGGGTTCTTTATGGTATCACTTGGGAGTGCTCCAATTTCCCGCTCATTGAAGGCTTTTAAGAGGGCATCAAGCTTGGTTGTCATCTCGCTCTGTTTTTGCTTAAACTCGGCTTCAAGCTTATTCAATCGAGTTTCTTGGGATGACAAAAATCTAGATGCAATTGCTTCAATATTAGTGGGGTTCCCGGTATTAGAAGAATTGAATCTGTTAGGCGAACTAGATGAGCTTTGGGGTGTGCTTGAGTTTTGGTTCCACTTAAGATTAGGGTGATTTCTCCATGAGGGGTTGTATGAGTTTCCTAAGTTGTTTTGTTCGGGTTTGAAAGTGTACCACTTATCTCCCGCTCCGTTGGTACGTATGGAGGCGTAGTCTGCAAAAGCTTGTTCGGAGAGCCTTGAGCAATCACGAGTGTCATGGGGACCACTGCATAACTCACAAGGTAGAGTGATTTGATTCACTTGTCGTGAAGACTTAGGATTTTTGTAGGAACTCATGAGGAATTTAACTTGATCTTCAAGTTCAATCATCCTACGGTCGGGAAGAGGCAAGGAGATTGCCTTGACGGTTTTGGGAAGTTCACGGGGGTCATCCCAACTTTCGTTGTCATAGAGGGCAAGGTCCTCTATTATTTCCCATGATTCTTCCGCGGTGAGATCACTAAGTTTTCCACCGGCCGCTTGGTCAATGGATCGCTTAGTGGGAAAGTTGACATGATCATAAAAGATTTGGACTTGGAGCCAAAGATCAATGCCGTGATGAGGGACTTTATGAAGTAAGTCCTTGAATCGGGTCCATGCTTCGTAGAGAGATTCACCTTGACGTTGTTGGAACATCAAGATGTCATTCCTAAGCTTAGTGGTTCTCCCCGGTGGGAAAAATTGAGCAAGGAAGCGAGAAGTAAGATCATCCCAACTTGAGATGGAGCCGGCGGGAAGTCGCTCAAGCCAATTACTAGCTTGGTCCCGTAGAGAGAATTGGAAGAGACGCAAGCGCGTGGTCTCCCGAGTAGTAGCATCAAGGTCGATGGAATCGACAATTTTGAGGAAATCCCTCAGATGCTGATTTGGATCTTCGGAACGAAGTCCATGGAATGCACATCCGTTTTGCACCAACCGGATGGTGTCGGATCGCAGGGCCGTAGTTTGGGCTTGGTCGGGAAGCTCAATGGTGTTCCTATAACCTAGGTGGTTTGGCCTCGAGTACTCACCAAGAGTACGGGCTCTTGGCGGGTCGTTTGGTGGTGGGTTGATGAGTGGTGGTTGGTTGTCACCTTCCATGGTGAAAAGTGATGGGTGTTACGAACAAAGGTCACGAAGAAGGGGGATAGACTAAGAGGAAGCTAAAAATGAGAAAAATTTACTTGATAGGAATCAAGCAAAGAAACCTAAACGAGGTGGACTACTAACTAGCTATTCTATTCCCCGGCAGCGGCGCCAAAAACTTGATAACGCTACACGCGTCGTTCGGGGTCAAGGAAACTTCCTTTTCTTCGAGCAAGTTTTATAACACCCTAGGCAGTGAACCTAATCGTTGTAGTGTAGTAATTAGGGTAAGCCACGGGTATTGATATCGTTCTCTAGGGGAATAGGAATGCTAGTGAGAAGTTACTACGCTAAGGTTGAGGTTGAGGAAGATTATTTTTTATCTTTTTATATTTTTTAGAAAATGAAAAGGTACGAATCTCGGGTATTGAATTTGGGGGGTTGGTATTGCTACCGATTACTCTACTATTATCTAATTATCTAAGCTAAGGTTGTGATAGTCTATGTCTAATTGATGTGTACTCGTATGATAGTTTAAAGATGTGTTTACTTAGGTTTTACTACTCCTTAATTATCTCCTATTGATGGTTGATTTGTCACGTCCTTATTCCTAGTTGCGTTGTGATTCTAAGGCTATAGGGCGTGCTTGTTTCCCTAACTCTTTGAAATTACCAAAGGGTCTTGTTTACAAATCCTCTAGTGATTTATAGACGCCTACTCTACGGTTGTCCTTGAATACTTTATCCTACAATTACCTAGATAATTATATTCTAAAGTTCACAAAGAAAAGTCAAGCATTAAGTACACAACGAATAATCTAGCGCACTCTAGATCATTAGTCAACTAAGATAAGTATCAACCAATCAATATTCAATAATTAAGTTTCATATTCCCTAAGCAAACACACAAATAAATTAGCCGGACATGGAGAACATGCAAGCATACACACAAATAATCAAAGACATAATTAAATTAATGAAGTAAATACTTATCTTGATGTATAATAGGGTTTAGAACCCTAAAATACTGCACAAGAAAGCCTTGGTTCGGTTTTAGGTTTTTACTCCAAAAGACTACACACAAAACTGAAAAATTCGGATTCTATATATAAGATTACATCTGCGACGGCGTCACCTTATGTTTCGTGACGCCGTCGTGTCGCCGTCATTAGGGTTTCGTCTTGGCCACGTAAACCTTGCGACGGCGTCACCTTATGACTGTGACGCCGTCCTCTTCAGCTCTGACGCCGTCTTGGCTGCATCTAGGCCGTCTGAGTAACGACGGCCTACTCTTTTAGAACCTGACGTCGTCCCTTGAAAACATGCAATTTCGCTTCTGACCCGTCGCAAAATTCCTTCCCGACGGCGTCGCAGATATGCAGTGACGCCGTCGCCTTATGTTTCAGCAGCTTTTAGTGTCTCGATTATGACTTTGGCCATTTTCTTCGTATATTCGCGCCTTTTCGTCCAAATAAGCATCATTCCAGCATTTTGCCTTCAAGAGACCTAAAAAGTGAAAAGGAACGATATTAAGCAATAACGGATACAGAAGTGATCGAATAAGGGCTTAAATGACCCCTTAAAAAGGTACCTTTTAAAACCTTATCAGTTAGCCTAACACCGTATAAAGGGTAGGCGACGTTGTGTTAGGTGTGGTTCGCCTTGGTGTGAAGGAACTCGATATTTAGCTTTGTACCGGAAAAAGGTTAAGCGACGTTGTGAAGGCTTCTCCGCCATAAGGAGTTGGTGTAGTGTTTACGAACTCTCGAGTAGGTGACACGGGGAGTGAAGTAGGGCAAGGAAGGTGTCCTTGTAGTCTAACCACTATAAATACTTGTGTCGTGGTGATGTGCTTCTTACTCTTTATCTTTCATTACACGTTTATATATCTATCTATCAACGTCCAACATAAACAACCAAATAGATTGACATAAGTCGATCTAAATATTTAAAAGGAAGTTTTAAATTGGTAAAACTATTCAACCCCCTTCTAGTTTTCCACATTATCTATGTTCAGTCATCTTCGGCGGACACACCTTGAAGGGTGTGGGGCTTCGACTGACGATTTCCCGACCGATAACCATTGTTCGTGAATGGTTTGACGCAAATAGAGACTTAAGGGTTTGACCTAGTCTTTCGACGTTTAGTATTCGAGAGAGTTTGAAAAGGAGGCCTTCGAACTGCTTGGAAGGTACGTCATCAAAGGGATTATTACTAAAACATTTGTCATCAAGTGTTTATTTGCTTAAAATTTAAGGTTGTGTTTGGGCAAGAAATTGGCTAGAGATCTTTTCAATTGGGATAAGTGTTTCTAAATGTATCTAAGTTACCCCATTTTACTAAGTTGTGTATCAATCTATTAATCCTCCTAAACAATGTAATATTTTTACTAATCATACTAACATGTGTATCGATTAAGTCTCCCGTCTATTTTTGCTGATGTGGCAAAGTAGCAACGTTAACTTTGTTTTTTTCCTACTTCACTCATGCCCAAGTGGCAATCAAACATTGACCCCAACGGTTCAATTATATCCCTTAATATAAAGAAACAAATATCTTATCCAAATCAGAAACCACCACCACAACGACGACAACCACCACCACCATGTCTTATGCAAAAGACACTCCTCGTGTAATAGGGCAATACGTTCGACCCTTTTGTGAATGTGGCCATCGATTGACAGTGAAAACGGCGTGGACACCAGAAAATCCAGGGAAAAGATTTATTGCTTGCCCCATTTATGTAAGCCCTAATTTTATAATTGGGAATTTTTTGATTGTGTTGTTTTCTTTACATCTGATTTTTTTTTTGATTTAATTATAAGATAAGAAAAGAAAAGAAAGTGTGGTGTGTATCAGTTCTTTGATGAAGATTTACCAAGTGATTACTATAGGCAACTGCTATTGGATTTGCATGCTAGGGTGAGGAGAGGTAGTCAAACAGTAGAGATGCAAGAGCATATTGGTGTGCTAACTATGGAGAAAGCAAGGCTTGTGTAAGAGTTGAGAGTGACAAAGTCAAAACTACAATTGTATGACATAATCTTTGTCATTTTGGTGGGTATTTTGTTGGTTTTATGTCTTGTATTAGGTATGAGGATTAGGTAGGATAGTGTAGGATTGTCTAGGATTGTGGTAGTATAGTTTTTGTTGTAATGGTATTTGACTCAAGTTATTAGCAATAGGGTAAATATGGTTGTTCCCGTATCTTCCTATGGCAGTTAAAATCTCACCTTGATTAGGTCTCTTTAAGAAACAACCATCCAATGCAACAACCCTTCTACACCCAATTTTGAAACCTTCTTTTAATGCAACTAAACAAACATAAAACCTATCAAAATAAGTCTTGTCATATGTTACAGAAACTCCTAGTTTGACTGTGGACCCTGGGTTACTATCCAGTAATTCTTTGCCATATGATCTAAGCAGCCCATAATGTTGTTCTATAGTTTTCTCATACTCACTTAATGCCCAATTCTTTGCAGCTTTACACTGATTAGGATTGACACTACATTTATACTTTTTCATTACAAGATCAGCTATATCTACTAGCTTGATATCTGGATTATTTCTAATTTTATCACCAAACTGTTTTCCTATCCACTTATAATCCACTAGTGACCCAAACTTGAAATTTCTCACACAATTATGTTCAGACTTTAAAGACATAATCTGAAATGTTTTTTCAGAGTTGATCCTCGCATATAATCTGAAACTACATTTTGGTACATCTTCAGGTATTTCACAAGGATACCTGAATTGCTTCCTTTGTTTGCCTAAATCAGGATCCTCAAGGTTTGGTGGTCTTTGGCCACAAACATCAATTACCTTATCTGATGCACTCCTCTTATACCAAATTGAATATCCATTGGCCAAAGCATAGTATGTTAAGCATTCCTTCAATTGTGCAGCACTCTCAAACTTTTGCCCAAGCTGTTACATGAACACAATTCAAATCAATGAATTTATTAGCCAAGCTTTTGACCAAACTGTTACAAGAACATAAAAAAAAAACATTCATTACCTCTGGAAGCTGTGACCTCCAATGTGTGCTAGGATCATATGTAGGATATTTCTCTACTACATCTTCAGCACCAACAAATGGGTCTTGCAAATCAGAATCATCACCATCACCCTTCAACTTTCTCAATAAATCTCCTATGAACTCATCATGCTCAATCAATACTTCATTTTTGTTTGAAACTGCAGCCCTACTACTACTTGCAGAACCAGAACTAGCAATGTCTGGAATTGGTGTTGGTTTTCTCTTAGTTCTGTTTGCTTTCCTAGTTCTAAGCTCTATGAGCTCTTCTTCACCAGCACTTAGATAATCAATGGATTTCTGAGAGTAATCACTATCATCACTGTCACTATCACTATTTCTATCACTATCTCCATCACTACCTTTATCTTTATCACTTTCAACCACCATTATGCCTTTACCCTTATTAACCACACCCCCTTGTTCAGCATACTCCTCAGCCCACCTCTCCATTTCTTCAACTGTAAACACATTGCAGTACCTCTTAACAGGTGTTCCTCTTTTCTTAGAGGTTCCATCACTAGTTGCACTAGGGTCAGGTTCAGCTAAATACTGTGACAAATCAATGGCACAATGGTCCAAGTATACCTCTATTCCACCATGCAACTTTGAGAGGTCATACATGTGAATCAGGTCATATTCATTACCTACTTTCACTAAACCCTTCTCTAGATCATGTTCTGGGATTCTATAGTATACAACAAATAAGTGGGCACAATTTGTTCTCTCAACTACCATGCTCTTAAATTCTTCAAATTTAAGCCTACCAACATATATGTTACCCATTGTTCCACTGTCATACCTTAGTGGTTCGTGCAGGAAAATCCCATCAAACCAAACATCCAACTCTACACCATCAGGCACAGGAATAGTCATTCTTAAAGAAACAAAATACAAAATTAGGGTTAAACCCTAAACTGTAATTGTAATAAATTAACAATTTGTAAATTGGAATTAACAAAACACATACCTTAATACTTTAATTGCATTCAAATTATGATTCTGGAAAAGTTGTGTGTGTAATGTGTTAGGAATTAGGGTTTACTCATGATTCTGGAAAAGTTGTGTGTGATTTGGGGATTATTGTGAGTGTAATGTGTGTTTTTGGCGGTAAATATGCCACCCGTTGGGGTCAATGTTTGACTGCCACTTGAGCATGAGTGAAGTAGGAAAAAAACAAAGTTAACGTTGTTACTTTGCCACATCAGCAAAAATAGACGGGATACACATGTTAGTATGATTAGTAAAAATATTGCATTGTTTAGGAGGATTAATAAATTGATACACAACTTAATAAAATGAGGTAACTTGGATACATTTAGAAACACTTATCCCTTTTCAATTTCGTAAAAGACATTTTTTGTTTGTATGAAATTGTCAATGATGACATATATAGTAGAAGAATCCATAATGCAAAACAACTCAACTTCTCGAAATTAACCCTTTCGTATGGAATAAGGAAAGATATTATATATATATACTAAAAGGCATTGGGGGATGAACAGTAACCGTTCATGAACAGTGCGCCCAAAAAAAAAAAAAAAAAAAAAAAAACTTTAGCAAATTCATTCCCGTGAATAAAATGATCGAGGGCAACGCACTCCCGTCGCAACGCGCGAGTTAACCCGCTAGTTGTTTCTATTTGAAAAACAGAAATTCCAAAACTACATGTTACATATACTCTTAGTAAATCATTTCAGAATATTCGCATAGATTGTTTGCTAAACAAAAGAAAGATAAAAAAAACAACCTACCATGCATCATTGAAAAGGTAAAGAAAAACATTTACCACGTTGCACAACGTAACAAGTAACTCCAACCACTTGAAAAAAAGAGAACATGAATAGTGACACGTGGTTGAACCAAAGAAAAAACCAAAAAAATTAAAATAAAAATTAGAAAAAGAAAAGTACCATCATTCACAAACCCAATGTCATTTCACAAAGACTATGTTTATGACTGAGTTGCCCAATTCAAAGAATATACATACAAAATAATAAATTTTTAATCTTAACATCCAGTCTTTCCTTACAATCTAAATCATCTAGCAATCCAAAAGCCCAACCTACAATCGGTCACATGTAAGGGTGGAAATGAGCCGAGCCGCTCGTGAAAAGCTCGGGATCAGATCGGTAAAAAGCTCGAACGAGTCGAGCCTAAACGAGCTCGAGGCCGAGCTCGAGCCTAAGTTTGGGCTCATTTAATAATCGAGCTCTAGCCCGAGCTCTATACAAAAAGCTCGAGCTCGAGTATTTTATATATAAACGAGTCGAGCTCGAGCTCTGGCAGGCTCGGGCTCGGCTCGGCTCATTTTCATCCCTAGCCACATATCAATGTTTTAATGACTATTTGTTTTTTTTTCTTTAAATACTTATTATTTTATAAATAAATTGATTGGTTGTATGTATTAGCTGAATTGTGTTGTTGATAAATGATAAAAAGATATAGATTGGTTGTATTATTGATTGTGTAAGTGGAGAAAATAGAAAATAATATTTTAATAAGATATTTTAATATCTTACACGAGTACATCACTCACTCACCCGACCATTTCACCACCTGTCAAATAATCTGGAGCTTATATTATAATTCGAAAAATTAAAATTTACATATTTACTGTATAATTTTTTTTAACAAATTAGTTAGAACTGAAACTTGTAAATGTGAGATAATATTAAAATACATCAAATTAAATCTATGTATATTTTATTAATTAAGCTCTCGGCTCAAACTTATAAAAGCTTATAACTTGTAAAAAAGTTCATAAACTTATTTAATAAACAAAATTTATTTTATACGCTAGCTTATTTTAGCATCTTAAGCCTTAAAGCCTAAAAAACCCCGTACCAAAATCCTATGTTTATCATAAAAGTCATTATCACTTCTAACACTCAACTATATTCCCATTATAAATAGTACAAATCATCTTTGTAACATTTTATCAAGCGGTCAACTACACTATCTAGAGACGCAATGAGCAAGTTTATGTGTATCTTCTTCATCTTCTTATTTGGGTTTTCATGTCAAAGGTGATTGCTTTATCCATTTTTGTAGTGTTTAGAATCATCATCTTATTATGTCTAGTTTTTTCGATGTTCTAAAATTTTGATCAGTTTTGATATTTGATATAAAATAGTAAAATAGTAATACCCTAACCTTTTGTTAAACTAGACTAAATTTGTGTGGTTGAGCTGAAAAATGCAGGTTAGTTGATCATTTACTACTTTTGACTTTCAAGAGTCAAACTTTTAGTTTCTGAATTTGCGTAAGTAGTTTTGTTAAAAGTTAAAACCTTTGTTTTTGGGTAAAAGAGATTTTTCACCTTGGTAAAACCTTTGTTATAAACTTATCTACTGGGTTTTCTTTTGGTTTCATTAAAATCGATTCAGTTTAATTATGTTTTGCTGAATTTTTTATCCCTACTTTTGATTTTCAAGAGTAAAAATTAATTCTTGAACTTGATTGATTTAAATGAGTTTGCTTATTGGTTGAGCTAAAATATGATAAAGAGTTAAAAAGTTTTTGGTTAAACTTATAATCAAAAAATGATAAATGTAAATTTAAAAGTATTACCTTTACAGTACATTTTTTTTTGAATTGTAGTAGTAATAAATTTACAAGAATAAAACAAAGTATTTTCTTAACTTATTCTCTAAACAACAAGATTATATTATCCTAAAATATCATAATAAAACAGTAAAATATTATCCAAAAATATTCCTTCAAATAACTATTTCGTCACTATCCCTTTCACTGACAACAAACATTTCGTCACCGGAGACGTTACAGCGACGCTTTCACCGCCGGCCAAAACCCGACGAAAATGTCTTCAAAAAATACATAAATTCTCAACCATAATTCACCTATATAAATATATATAAAAAAAAAATCATTCCAATCAGTCAACACATTAGTGACACTATGAAAACTAAGCTTATCTTCTTATGGGTGGTCTTCTTCTTTGGGTTGTTGTCAGAAACGTGAGTGCTTTATATATTTTTATGTTGTTTGAGTTTATAAGAATGGATAATCTTGTTTTTCAAAATTTTCTTGAATTTTATAAATAATTGTTGTTTCATGTTTTTAGTGATTACCCTTTTGTTGAATTTGTATGAATTGAAATGGGTTGGGCCAGCTTTTGATTTAAGTGAATGATTATCACTGCTTTTGACTTTTGAGAGTCAAATCTGGTTTTTATTGATGTTTGTTAAAATTATTGAATTAATTGTTTTTTGATGTTTTCTAGGATGACCTTTTACTTCAAAATTATATGAGTTGAAATGGGTTTGCTTTTGATTTCAGTGATATGGAGTTAAGTGAATAAAAATCACTAACTTTGACTTTTGAGAGTCAAAGTTGGTTTTTATTGATGTTTGTAAAAGATATTGACATAATTGTTGTTTGGTGTTTTTAGTGATTGCCCTTTCCATGAAATTGTATGATTGAAATGGGTTTGCTTTTGATTTCAGCAAAATCAACTTAAGTGAATTAAATTTACTAACTTTGACTATTGAGAGTCAAAGTTAGTTTTTATTGATATTTCTTGAAAATATTGAAATAGTTGTTGTTTGATGTTTTTAATGATTAGCCTTTTCTTGACGTTATCTGAATTGAAATGGGTTTGCTTATGATTTCAGTGATATGGATATTAGTGGATGAAAATTCACTGCTTTTGACTTTTAGGAGTCAAAGTTAGTTTTTAGCATGTGGCATGTCTTATGAGTACTTGTGTTTGGTTAATTGTGTATTAGTTTGTAGTTGATGCTATAAAAATCACTACTTTGACTTTCAAGAGTTAAATTTAGTTTATAACATGTAGCATACTAGCATAGCTATCCCGAGTTCTTGGATTTAGTTAACACTTAATTTGGTCTGCAAACACTCGTCTCTTTTGTTTCTTCTGTTAAATGGTTGTGATACCTTTTTCTCGAATTTATTTGGGTTAAGTGGGATTGCTTCATAGCTGTGGATGATATGGATTAAATTGAAGTTTGTAGCCTGAGTATTTAAACATAGTAACTAAATATGACTCATGAGAGTTGAAGACACAATGTTAAAGTTAATATCTTCATGATTTGCGCATATTCTCACCCGATTTCTTCAAACCATCCCGATGATCCATAGTTAGTCTTACACTTCCCTGATAACCTCTCTAATCATTTTCGCGTTTGTCTGATTTTTACCACTATTTTTTTTTTCAGTTATACTTCAGTTTCATTTTCGATCGTGTATTTTTCTTGTGGCAAATTTAAGAAAGTGACATTTTTTATATGCTCAGTCGTATAATAGTTTAGATAAGTTTTGTTATTGTTTCAGGGTCGTATCAGAAATCCATGCTAGTGTACCACCAAGAGGGTGGAACTCCTACGATTCATTTTGTTGGACAATTTCTGAAGAAGAATATCTTCAGAACGCTCAACTAATTTCACAGAAATTACACGCCCACGGCTATGAGGTCTTAATCACCACTCCCTTTGTCCCATTAAGTTTGAAACTTTTCTAATATTGTAACGTTTTTGTGGTTTCTTGATTTTGTTTCAGTATGCGGTAGTGGATTACCTTTGGTATAGAAAGCTAGTCCCGGGTGCTTATGTTGATTCACTTGGGTATGATGTAATTGATGAATGGGGAAGGGTGATTCCCGACCCTGGTAGATGGCCTTCATCAAAAGGTGGCAAAGGGTTCAAAGAAGTAGCAAAAAAAGTGCATGACATGGGTTTGAAGTTCGGGTTTCATATTATGAGAGGCATAAGTACACAAGCTGTCAATGCAAATACACCGATCTTAGACATCACAACGGTATTACTCTCCACAATCTTTACCTCAAAAGACACGCCTTTCCTTAGATTTAAGCTTTCATGCATATTTATCAATTTATGTCGTTTACATGGAAACCTGTGCTTGTCAAGTGAGTTGGGTAACGGGTCAACAGAGGAAAGTCTTGGAAATTTCCTGATCGGGTTGACATTTAACACTTTTGTCCAAAAAACTTATAACTCTTATTTATTTTTAGAATGATATGATTACAAGAATTTGATCTTTTAGATAGTAAAAAAAGTTTTTTACTACAAACGATTTGAATTATGTTTAAATTTTCATGGATAGGGAAAAGCGTATGTGGAATCTGGAAAGGTATGGCATGCGAAAGATATAGGCATTACTGAGAGGGCTTGCGGGTGGATGCAAAATGGTTTCATGAGTGTTGACACTAAATTGGGAGCCGGAAGAGCGTTTTTGAAGTCTCTCTATCATCAATATGCCGAATGGGACGTTGATTTCTGTAATTCTCTCACTATCCTTAAAATACTGTAAAATTTTTACATTATTTTTGACACTCGAAACATTATGCAAATTATGACTGCCACCTAATCGACATCATTGTTTGTGTCTTCCAACAGTAAAACACGACTGTGTGTTTGGAGATGATTTTGAACTTGAGGAGATAGCGACTGTTTCAGGGGTATGCAAATGTATCAACCAATATAAGAGTTTCTTCTTATTCAAACTTTTAACAATTAATAATCACAGATCTTGAAAGGACTAAATCGTCCAATTATTTATTCACTCTCGCCTGGAACCAGTGCCACACCATCAATGGCTAAGCAAGTTGCACCACTTGTTAACATGTATAGAGTAACCGGTGATGACTGGGATAATTGGGGTGATGTTGCGTCCCATTTTGCTGTTTCAAGGTTTGTAAATATTCCTGACCTTTTGGAGTCAAATGTTTCGATTAAATAACGTGATGGATTATGGTGCAACATAACAACGTTTTCTTAGCTTCTAGTATTATGTTGTGGAAACCAACCAAGTTATCCTAAAGTTTAAACATAAATTGGAGTTCAGTTTTAGCTTGGTTGGTCAATGTGTATATTGTTTTATTAATTTCTCAAATTCTTTCTGTTCTAGAGATTTTGCAGCTGCTAGTATGATCGGTGGCAGCGGTTTGCTTGGAAAATCGTGGCCAGATTTGGATATGCTTCCACTCGGATGGCTCACTAACGCAGGTGAATCTTTGTTCTCGATTGACTATTATAAGATATAAATTTTGACCATTATCGGTTTGAAATACTAATTTTAGCAATTGAAATAGGAGTCAATGAAGGTCCACACAGGAATTCGAGTCTTACTCTAGATGAACAAAAGACACAGGTGGGTCTAATTGGTGTGCTTTACATATAGCCGAATCAAATACTTTTTCGGTTCTATAGATTTTCTTTTGAATTTTTACAGATGACTCTGTGGTCAATGGCCCGATCTCCCTTAATGTTTGGTGGAGATATGAGAAAGCTAGACGATACTACATATAGACTCATCACGAATCCGACTCTATTGGAAATCAACTCTTTCAGTTCAAACAATAAGGAGGCATGCTTTACTCGAATCGCTCTTCTTTTACCTAATTATTCAGAAAATATAGTCGAAATGTACATCATTTGACTCTTGAGAGTCAAACTTAATAATGTTCGTCTTACGTTCTTTACAGTTTCCTTATATTACGAGTGCACCTCAATTTCAATTCTTGGAAGAAGGGGTTAAATTTCAAATAAGAAGTCTAAAATATGTGGGTAAGTCGGAAAAACTCATTTTGGGGCTCGCGAGCTGTCACGATCCCAAGGCCAAAGGTTGGTTTTCGCAAGTGGTTGATACAAATCTTGAACAAGTTTGTTGGAGATGGGGTTCGAGAAGCAAAAAGTTCGAACCTTTTTGTCTATACAAGACTGAATCATTTTTGCAATCGTAAGTTTTTAAACCTTTTTTTTGCAATATGCCTTATTGTAAGTCATGTAAAGGTCAAAAACTTATGAGCAATTTTTATTTCCTTTTTTTAGCGACGAAGATGCTATGTATAGTGAAAAATATCAAGGAAAACTTCACCTACATGCGAGAAATAGAAAAGGGTTTTGTTTCGATACATCATCCAAAAGAAAGCTTACTTCAAACGAGCATAAGAGAGCATCATTTTCGCCTTGTAGACTGGATGCTAATCAGGTACACGTAGCAATACTTGTTTATTGTTTTTCACTATTTTGTATAAAGAAAAAACATGTTGCATTATTTAAATTGTTGGTTTTTGTGTTTAGATGTGGGAGCTAAGTAATAATGGAACACTTGTGAATAGTTATTCCGGTTCATGTGCTTCTATGAAAGTAATGAAAGCCAATGCTGTTCCTGGAGGAATTCGTTCATGGATCGCTACGGGAAGGAGAGGTAACGTTTAGACCATAGTTTTGCTCTATCTTTAGAGGTGGCAAAACGGGTGGGTTGGCTAATAAATCAAAACAAGAATTTTTTTGTAGTGAATTGGGTTGACCTGAAACATATGCATTAAGTGTACACTTTTTATCGTTGCATACTTGCTTTCTTGATTAATATTACTCAATTAAGATAAAATTTCCTCAAAATAGAATGGATCAAAATTGCCATATGTAGTTATAACCAACAAGGTTTGACTTATTGACTCAAATAATCACTTGTTTATCATAATGTTTCAGGAGAGGTGTATCTTGCATATTTCAACCTAACTCCCACTAAAACTGTTATTTCCACGACTGTATCAAGTCTTACAAAGGCGTTTCCGGCTATAAATTTTGGGTCGTGTTCATGCAAAGAGATTTGGAGTGAGAAAGACTACGGAACACTACAACATTCACTCTCGGCTTCTGTAGAATCACACGGCTGTGCACTTTTTATATTGACTTGCACTTGATTCCCCGAGTGTGTGTGTGTGTGTTTGATTTGTGAGTGCTGCTTGGTTTTAATTCCCCAAAGGGGTTTGCTATGTTATGAAGAACATTGGTTTAAAGGAGTTATATGTTATCGTAATTACTAACTCTTCCATGAAATGATTTCTGCAAAATTACCCGACCTGATTTGGCATAAGCACGAGAAACAGTTAAACAAAAGCTATATACTTCAATCGTGCAAATTGGACATGATTTTGATTTTAGTTAATAAACTCTAAAGGCATTCAACTTTATTGTGGAGATTGTAACAAAAGTATGTTTATATATGCAAGCATATACTCATGTTAAATGAAGTTGAAATGTATTGAAGAAAGCTGCCTGACTTAAGATGAAAGATGTGGTGGTCCGCCTTGCTGATAGGGGTGTTGCATTAGGAGTTACAGAAGCAGCTTTGGATGTTATACTCGGCGAGAGTTATGATCCGGTAATCATCAAATTCACGTTGATTTATTGATTTACTACAAGTTGTTTTAATGTTTACTATAATGATGCATACTCACGTTGTAAATGGTTTTCACAATGATGCTGCACAGGCTAAATGGGGAAGAATTGACTTACAGGGTGGAAAGGCATGGTGGACTCGTGAACGCTGCAATTGGTCATAAGTCTGATATTCTGATTGAAGTTCCTCCTAGTGCAAATGGTTTTCACAAAGATGCTGCACAGGTTGTGAAGAGGATGAAGATTGAGGAGGTTGACGATGATGATGAAATGGATGAATAAAAGAAAAGTGGAATAAAAAAGTTGTATAGAAGAGTCTTGTTATTACCGAGTGTATGATCAGCTTGCTTGTTTAGTAAGTATTGTCTTTTGAATCAATGAAGTAAGTTACTTATAATATGGGCATTTTTAGTTTTCATGGTTGGGTGTTTGTGATATGGTACTATAATAATTTCAGTATTTTGACCTTTGATTCGAGTATGATATCCTGTTTTGGATCAAACATTCTTTGGTTTGGCTGCTCTTCGCTCTACACATTGACGCAAGTCTATAGCAAGCACAAACCCAAGGAGAACCATGAAAAACAGATACTGTTCAAAATTTCGAATGACCAAGGCATCTTCACAGCCTTGGTTCATGGTTCAGACTGAACTAGTCCCTGCAAGTCTGCAGTCTGCAGGATCAGGTCCATCATGTAGAGCACAGACACTAGCATAAAACTGTATAACCACACCAATATTACTACTAATAGGAACAGCAAAAAGATTTAAGAAGTTATTCATCGACATCTCGGAATCAGATTTAGAGTTGTATCCGCTTATTAAGAGGGCATTTGGACTAGTAAATACGTTAAACTTTAAAACATAACAATATATAATGGTTGGACCAAATGAATAAGAACAGTTTAATAAGAACATTTTTAACCATGGATGTAGCATATCAAAAGCAAAACCTCGTATGTTTGAATGCATTTAAACATAAGACACTAGGACCAATTTCAATTTTTAGTAATCGTGACTGATTTTGTCCGGCCCATGGCTATATCTTCCGCAGTAACTAGAAGGATCCCATTTGAATCCAAATCGAAGCAAACGTCTATACCCGCGTACCTGGCACAGGATTTTGGAAGGAGAATTTGTCAAGTAATATGTTGTCCTTAACTTTTACCCCCTCACCGTGATACACATAGATACCTACTGTCGTTGCACCAACCCAAACTGAACTAAAACTTCTCTTCTTGCTTGTGGGCATGCATGTGTTCCTGGGGATAATAACACACATGTGACCGTATTCACCATTCATCTTGACTTCAATTCCTAATGAGCGAGGAGTGACATCCAGTAGCACCACATCTTTCTTCATATCATCACCATCTCCACTTAACCTAGCAGCCAAGATTGCTGCACCTGAAGCAACAGCCTCGTTGCCATTTAAACACTTGCAAAGTGTCTTTCCATCAAAAAACTCCTCCAGCATTTGTTGTACTTTTGGAATCCTACTCGAACCCCCGACAACCACCACCTCATCCACATCTTTTTCGTCATATCTCCATCACGTAGACATTTTTCCAATAGTTGAATGCATTTTTTAAAGCATTGAATTTAGCTCCTCAAATTTGGCTCTGCTGACTGTGATAGAAAAGTCAATGCCCTCATGCAAAAAATCGATTTCAATTGGAGCTAGGCTCATTGAGGAGAAATCCCTCTTTGCTTTTTCACAAGCAACTTTCAATCTCCCTAATGCTCTTGGACTACCTCTTATGTCGACGACACACTTGTTTTTTCTTGAATTCTGTTATGCAATAATTAATGAGTGTTGCATCAAAATCCTCACCACCTAAATGAGTGTCACCACCAACAGCTTTGACATCAATAACACCCTTTTCACTGATTGTCAAAAGAGATACATCAAAGTTTCCGCCACCCAAATCAAATACCAAAACAGTCTTATTATCCTTGTTCCATTTCTTGCCGGCCACGTTGTCCACATCATATGCAATTGCAGCAGCTGCTGGCTCATTCAACAAACGCAACACATTGAGGCCCGCGATAGTTCCTGCTTCCTTTGTTGCCTCTCGTTGCTGGTTATTAAAATAAGCGGGAACAGTGATCACAGCATTTTTTTACCTCTTTTCCAAGAAAATCTTGAGCAGCTTCTTTCATCTTCTTGAGAACCATGGATGATAATTCTTCAGGCGGAAATTTCTTTTGTTCACCCTTGTACTCGACTACAACACTTGGTTTCTCAGAATCCCCTTTCACAACCTTGAAGGGCCACAATTCCATGTCCTTCTGCACTTGATGATCACCAAATTTGCTTCCAATCAAACGCTTAGTATATGAAATTCTTAAAACATTCATGCATGGTTAGAAAACAAAAAATTGTCACTAAGAAAAGCGTAAAATAGTTAAAGTAAATCATGATTTACCAAACACCGTGTTAGTAGGGTTTCTAGCTATTTGATTTTTTGCACTCTCGCCCACTAATAACTCTGAATCAGTGAAAGCTACACAAGAAGGGGTGATCCTGTTTCCCTATTCATTAGGTATGATCTCCACCCGATTATTGCTCCCAATCCAGATAGCAGCACATGAGTATGTCGTTCCAAGATCAATACCAATAGCGGTTCCTTTAACCTTTTTTGACATTTTTCTGTCGAATTCCGCTAGAAGAATAGCAAGGAATAGATAGTTGAGAAGACAAACACTCTTCAGAAAGAAGAATATATATATGAATGAACTAACAGAACACAAAACACTAACGTTTGAATGTATATGATCGAATATAAAGTGTCTACAAACGTCATGTGGATGGCGAATTTATTATACGTATGGGAAGGAAAAGGCCTAGCTTATATAATCCTATAATGACTAGAATAAGGAAACTAAATTTAAAATAATAAAATACTAATCTAATATATCAAAAACTATATGGAGGACTCAGCTGACAATTACAAATGGGTTCAGCAAATTTACCCTTTCACTCCTTGTCTATAATTTTCAACTCAAAGTCAGTAAATAATTTACATATCGAATCGTTTTATAAACATTAAGGCATTTTGGTAATTTTCATATCAATTCCATTTTTGGTCATTGAGACATACTCTTTACATGTAATACATAACATATAAGGAAATTATTAAAGTCAACCAAATTCGAACCGTTAACGCTATAAATAGAAATGGAGTTTTGGACCACTTAGACAAAAACAATCCAAAATGCATAAACTGTTTTCTCAATATGCTCGTCTTATTCACAATCCTACATTCATTTCCAATACAATTTTTTTCCTTATCACTTTACAATCAAGAAGAATTCACCATGATCATTCATCATTCAAAACCAAAGAACAACAACAAGATCATGAAAAACCTATTTACGACATTATAATCTTCGGCGCAAACCACTAGTCAAATAGCTATCCGTGTGATTAAAATTTCTCATAAAGCTCACATAAGAAGACATATTTTTTATGAAAGCAAACCACTAGTCAAATAGCACGATCTCACAAGTTATATCCTTAAGCCAATAAGTTGACCTCATACAAAAACCAAAGCAATAAAATACTGAAATAATGCAGCAAGGAACTAAGGAATATGAAATGACCATAAATCTAAATAGAATCAGACATCATTTACAGTAAATCTGCCACAAGTTTTATTCAGATGAAATGTGCAAAACATGAAACAAGATAATTATTAGAACCTGCATATTCATTGCCCGCTTGAATGAGGAGATATAAGGCTCTGCATAATAGTAGTAGTAGGTACACACATACACTTTTTAAAAAACCATGTATCATGAGTCGACCTCGTAACGTCAGAAATGTCATTCTCCACTTGGTCTTCGTCCATGGACGGATGTTCAACAAATTCATTCTTCCGTTGGCAATTACTCCCCAATGTTACCCAAGACTCTTTTACATTGTACTTGTGCATTATCCACATATAAGCGTGGTCTTTAAGATCAGTACGACATATGCAAAGAGATTCATCCTTAATCCCCACCATCATAAACATGCTCGGAATATCCTCTTTATTAGGATTATACCTTGCATCATCAGGTTGGGGAATTTCTTTAAATACCTCTTTGGATAAATCAAAAGAAATAATGAATGAATTCTCTTGAAATTCACGATGCATAAGCCAGTGAAGTGCCCCATTGCATAAAGTAGCAAGCTCTCCAAG
The DNA here is from genome assembly GCA_019973895.1 of Chrysanthemum seticuspe. Taxonomy (NCBI): domain Eukaryota; kingdom Viridiplantae; phylum Streptophyta; class Magnoliopsida; order Asterales; family Asteraceae; genus Chrysanthemum; species Chrysanthemum seticuspe. The sequence goes on from BPTQ01000008.1 coordinate 94,047,867, forward strand.
ATGAGTACATGTATAGTTCACGTGGCCAATATGTTTCCAAACATTTGATTTCAAAGACAATACTTGGAAAGATGTCTGATACTCGCCTTCCTTGACCCCGAACACAATCTTATAATCATTTGTAACTGGATCATACCCAAAACCCCAACATGATTCATTGTAAGCTAGATGCTTTTGCACCATTCTCTCTTCTCTAGTCCACGGATTGGCTACTATAAATTCATTGCCATGAAAACTATTGATACATGCGAGGCCATTTGAATAACCAACAATGTAGTATTTTTGACGAGGTTTAGACCAGTGAGTTGGTATTATAACCCGGTCAATCCTTGTATGTGGATTATCATTGTTGTTGTTACAATAGTTCAAATGAGTTTTGATAAAACTAGGGTGGGAGATCAAAGATCTCCATGACTTACACACACTCTTGCATCTAATGAGATTCTCCACATCTAGTCTTACCAGAATACGCTCAATTAATTCCTCAGGGATAATCTCTTCCATTGAAACTTTTCTTTTTTCCATAACGTAGTTCTCTTCCATTAAAACTTTCATCTTTTTTGTAACACGATTCTTTTCAATTGAAACTTTTCTTTTTTCCGTAACGCTGTTTTCTTCCATTGACACCATCCTTTATGTTGCAAGTTAAGGCCGTTCTTTCTGTAACACAGAAGAAATACAAAGACATTGATTAAAAACTATCTAATGTGCAGTTTAAAACTCAAAAAAAGGGACTACAACGTACAAATCTACAATAGCTAACCTCATGTGTTGATTTCGATTTCTTATAATACCCGAAACTTCCGGTTCGTCAATGTTCATGGCGATTTCAACGGATGATTTAGGCCTAACAATTATTGCATGCTAATAACCAATAACAAATAACAATAAATTAAGAAAGTAATAAATCAATATGAAAACCGATCGAGAAAAAAAAAATATTACCTCCAAAATCGTAGTCCGGTTCAAGCTAAGCACCGCCACTAGTTCTTAATCGTAATAGGTTTATAAACCACCAAAAGACATTGGTTTAATATAACTTTTAATTATATATAGCCAAGCACCGCCTCGTAATTACTAACTCATCCATTTACCCGACCTGCTTTGGCATAAGCACGAGAAACAGTTAAACAAAAGCTAAATACATGATTCCGATTTTAGTTAATAAGCTCTGAAGGCATTCAACTTGGGAGGGATGATTTGCACACTACATTTAAATTTTGAGCGCTTTGACATTTATGTCTCACATCACTTCTACTTATTTTCACCAAGGCGATTCTGCCACATCAGTTTTTTCTCTCCGAATACCTAGTTGCCAAAGTAGGGACTTGTGATTTTTTTTTCTTTTCAAATTCAATCTTTTTAAAGTGACGTATTTATAATGTTATAAAAATGATATATATATATATATATATATATATATATATATATATATATATATATATATATATATATATATATATAGACAAGCGTTCAAATGAGAAGTCTATTTTTTGTGAGAACGCGATAAGAGATCTGGACCGTTAGATCAAATGAATCTCATCATAATATGATTTTGGGCGGAATGGCATTTTTGTAAATTTTGCTCCAAAATTAGAAGGGTCTAACTGAAATATTGTCATTTGCTTCCCAACCAAAAAAAAAATATCTCAACTTCTCTCTCTCTATAAACAAAACTCACACAAACATACACACACCAACCTCACCTCATCTTCGTCTCGCCGGTAATTAATCACACTTCAACTTCATCTCGCCGGTTATTAATAGTCATCTCCGTCGTCTCTTCACCGGAGATATCACCTCATCTTCGTCTCGCCGGTAATTAATCACACTTCAACTTCATCTTGCCGGTTATTAATAGTCATCTCCGTCGTCTCTTCGTCGTCAACTATCTCCGGCGTTGACTTTGGTAATTGATTGTTTTCTGATTCAATTTCATATAAATTTTAACTTTGTAACAATCTTTTCATGATGAATCCGTCTTTTCATCATTAAGAACAGTGTTTTGTGAATTTGAATACTAATACTGGTACATGTTTTCAACTAATCGATATTTTTGTTGGTTTGTAGTTATAAAACAATTCAAATAGTTTCTTATTTCATGATGAAAACTATCCCTAGTTTTGTTTTTTTATATAAAATTAGGTGTTTGATGAAATGTGTAAGTTTTCTTCACATGTGCAATTTTTTTTATTTATAAAATTAGGTGTTTGATGAAATGAGTAATTTTTCTTCACATGTGCAATTTTATTTATTTATTTATTTTTTATAAAATTAGTTGATTGATGAAATGTGTAAGTTTTCTTCACATGTGCATTTTTTTTTTTATCTTTTTATAAAATTAGGTGTTTGATGAAATGTGTTAGTTTTCTTCACATGTGCACTTTTTTTTTTTTTTTTTTTTTTTTTTTTTTTTTTTTTTTTTTTAATTAGGTGTTTGATGAAATGTGAAAGCATCTTGAATTAAAAGACATAGCATACAACAATCTAGTATGCAGATATGAAGTTACCTGATATGCAAGCATCGTACGTTGAGCATCTGAGGTTGTGAGTACTATAACTGTTCCCCGTCCTTGACAGGTGCAGACAGAAAACTAACATTGGCCCTTCGTAGTTTAGTTCTATAAAACAGATCAAATAGCATTATATAAGATTACAGTTACTTGTTATGAAATGAAGACGTAAAAGATAAAGTGTTATATTCATTAGATGAGACCATATAGCCGATTGAAAGGGTGTTTGGATGTGCATTTGAAAGTGCTCATAAGTCACTGTATACTTCTGCTTATGACTATCTGTTTCTTTACATATAATCAATTCAATAGCCTTTGAAAACCGACATCTCTTCTTAAGACAATGACTACAACAGTAAACATAATATTTGCTCTTTTCTTAGCTAGTATTATAACCAACTATACAACGTAGCATATCCCCATATTTATCCCATTTGCTCCTAATTGTATATCCATGCTAATTACTAACCACAACAAAAAAATATGCAGCAAATCCGAGTAGTTGTTAAATAAGAGGGCATACCTGTAGAAACCACCCAATGGATCACTGCTAATGCTACCAGCCAGTGGGATAACAACCAAGCCTAGCCAACGCCACTAGGGTATTAGATAGAGATCCTCCAGCTGCAGCTTTGTAGCTGCATCCATCCATTGCTTGTAGAACTCTACCCCTTTCCTCGTGATTCACAACTTTTCTTGTACCCTTGTCTAATCCTAGTCTCATTAGAAAGTCGTCATTGACTATCCCATAAAAGTCTACCTATCAGAGAGAAAGCCAGTATTAACTAAAAGTAAAACAGAACAACTGTAGACAGGCTACACCACCACTGTTACAGTACTTTGGGACCCTTATTTTCAATGGGAAGCTCAATGCATTTGAATCGTTGGAACTATCTCGCTTAGTTGTCAATCAGAATAGGAAGAATCTTTTGGAGAATTGGTTGGCTGAAGGCAAATTGGAATGTAGCGAGGAGCTTGGAGACCTCGTGAAGGTTGAAAGAAGTTTCAAAGTTTTTAACTTTTCATGATCTCATGCTGTATATAATCTATATATCACATCTAAATTCCTTTTTTAATTTTATTATAGACACTGGATATTGATCTTGCATTAAAAATCTACATGAAAGCGAGAGCCACCCCAAAAGTTGTTGCAGCTTTTGCCAAGCGAAGAGAGTCCGATAAAATCTTGATTTATTCGAAGCAGGTAGGTCCAACATTTTTTGAAAGATCTTTAGTGTTAGATTTGCCATAAGTCCTTGTGAAATAATATTTGAATTGGTGCAGGTTGGATATGCACCTGACTATTTGTTTCTTTTGCAAACCATTCTTCGTTCAGATCCACAGGTACTTAACCTTATTAGTAAAATAACGGTTTCTTTTTTAGTTTCAACCAGTTGACATATATATGTCAAAAATATGCGGGAAACATTATCTGTAATTTTACTAATCTGTCAACTTAATCTTTCTTTATAGATAGTAAGATAAACTTGTTTTGTGTTCACAGGGAGCTGTTAATTTTGCTTTAATGATGGCTCAAATGGAGGGAGGCTGTCCAGTTGATTACAACACAATAACAGATCTTTTCCTTCAGGTATGATCATCTTACTAGTGACATGTCATAACTAAAATGTCTAAATTAGTATATATACTAAAGATCAGGGAAGAGAGAGAATAACAACCATGCATTAAATGCAAACTTTGCCAAATTGGCAAAAATGGCCCCTGAGGTTCAAGTGGCGCTGCAAAATAAGTCCTTTATCACTAATTGCAATCTATAGCAATCTGGCAAAAATAGTCCTTGAGGTTTAAGTGTCGTTGCGAAGTAAGTCCTGTAGAATTAATAACTATCTATAGCAACCTGGCAAAATTGGTCCCTAAGGTTTAAGTGTCGCTACAAAGTAAGTCCTTTTAAGCCAATCCCGCTGCATCGCGCGGGTTTCTACACTCGTATATACTAAACATCGGGGAAGAAAACAATAACAAGCACGCATTAAATGCAAACTTTCCCAACTTGGCAGAAATAGTCCCTGAGGTTCAAGTGGCGCTGCAAAATAAGTCCTGCATCATTAATTGCTAACTATAGCAATCTGGCAAAAATAGTCCCTAAAGTTTAAGGGGCGTTGCAAGATAAGTCCTTTAGAATTAATTGCTAACTATAGCAACTTGGCAAAATTAGTCCCTAAAGTTTAAGTGTCGCTACAAAGTAAGTCCTTTGAAGCCAATCCCGCTGCATCGCGCGGGTTTTCACACTCGTTAATTACTATATGTCTCCGCTTTTCGTGACTGCTCATGTGATGTCACTGTCGGTGAAACATGCATGCAATTGGCTAGATCCTAAATTTAACCATTTTCAAATGTTTCCTTTCATTTCATCTCTTCAGAGGAACTTGATACGTGAGGCGACAGCCTTCCTTTTGGACGTCCTTAAGCCCAATATACCAGAACATGCTCACCTGCAAACGAAGGTTCTTGAAGTAAACTTAGTAACTTTCCCTAATGTTGCTGATGCCATATTAGCAAATGGCATGTTCAGCCACTTTGACCGAGCTCGTATCGCACAACTATGTGAGAAAGCAGGTCTCTATGTTCGAGCCCTTCAGGTTGGCTATTCTACAGAAATTTGTTTACTTTGCGGAGATGTGTCATTTGCATGACAAACACTTCTATTTTGTTTCGCAGCAATACAGTGAACTGCCGGATATCAAACGCGTCATTCTGAACACTAACGCAATCAAGCCACAAGTATTTCAGTCTTTTTATTATATTACTGGACTTCGTGTACGCCACATTATAAGATCTACCTTAATTTAACTAATTATTTTCTGTTTTCAGTCTCTGGTAGAATTCTTTGGGACACTCTCTCAGAAATGGGCACTGGAGTGCATGAGAGATCTTTTGATGGTCAATGTGAGAGGAAACCTTCAGATTATAGTGCAGGTAAAGTTCATTCGATCTGAACATTTATCTTCCGGTTTCATTTTAGCGATTTTAGAGGTTGTATTCATTAATAACTCTTTGCGAGACTTAAAAGCCGTTTCATTTTTAGCTAGGTTTTCTGATTTATCCTGCTTGACCCGTCTAGGATAAAACATGCCCCAAATCAACCCATTCGTAAGAAAATGGATCGAAATGGGCACATCTAATTCTTTACGATTCACTTTGCTGAGTTTTTGACTGTAGGTTGCCAAAGAATATTGCGAGCAGCTGGGTGTTGATGCTTGTATTCAACTATTTGAGCAATTTAAATCCTATGAAGGCATTTACTTCTTCTTGGGATCGTATTTGAGCTCCAGGTAAGTTGGTTACTTATGATGTGTTAATGCCTCGTGTCATGTTTTTTTTTCTCACACTGAGTTGTGCTTGTTGTTGTAGCGAGGATCCTGAAATCCACTTCAAGTACATTGAGGCAGCTGCCAAAACAGGACAGATTAAGGAGGTCGAGCGTGTAACAAGAGAATCAAATTTCTATGATGCTGAAAAAACCAAGAATCTTCTAATGGAAGCTAAGCTTCCTGATGCAAGGCCGTTAATTAATGTGTGTGACCGCTTTGGCTTTGTCCGTGACCTCACTCACTACCTTTATGCCAACAACATGCTGTGGTATATCGAAGGTTATGTTCAAAAGGTCAACCCAGGGAATGCGCCTTTAGTTGGTGGACAGCTTCTGGCAATAAAGATGAAGTTGTGAAATTTAAGTTAGAATCCCAGTTGTTAGCTAAATATGGTGTTAGTAATTTGGGGTGTGTATTAAAAAAAATGCATCAGTTTGGTGAAAGTTACGCCATCTTTGGCTTCAATGGACCAGGTGTTCTTATGGGTAGAGTGTATCAGATACAATGAGTGTGTGACTAGGGAGTGAAATAGTTTGATATGGTATGATTCCTTATGGTATGTGTCTTTGGTTGTAATGTAGGGTGCTGCTTCAATGGCTGGTAGGAAGATAATATAAGTACGTTAGAGCGGTGCAGCCTGCGACCATCATATTGACCCATCATATCCTGAAGGAGACTATCTTTCCAACATTTTTTTGAGAGTGGTTTGAACATTAATCACCTTCCAATGACAGAAAGGAACCCCCTCATCTTCACTGACAGAGGCAGAGAAACCCCCTCATTTGTATTGCGCTTACATACTAGTGCATGCTGTGTAAGGTTGGAAATTACAATTAGTTATGCAAAATTTTGTCTCTCATTTCTTTTATCAAGAATTATGATGTTAGGTTTAGCAGAGTTCTAACATGGAACATTTATGCACCCCGCTTGCTATAAGATTATGAGTTAAATACACTAAACATATGGGAAATTTTATGTTACATCACTGAAAAGAACATTAGGCGTGAGCTTATGGTAATGTAATTCAATGGAAAACTGTTAATTGTTACAATTACTAGTCTCATATTAATTAGACTAGCTTCATAGCCCGCCCGAATGGGCGGGCTAGCTTCATAATAATACATATTGAATTCTAAATGTATGTAAAACAATCATGAAGTAGAGTTGAAAAGCTTAAAAATGGGGCAATATTGCTGATATACATATCATGTAACAAAATCTATACAAAAGCAATGATGTCGTTTGAATTCAAAAAGATAATGAAGTTGTACATCATAATAAAAAAAGTATGCTGCCCATTCAAATACAAAACAAAGCTTCTTTATAAACGACGTTTGTTGTCGAGTTTTAGTAGTTGCCGTCTTTGTCGCAACAGAGAACCTTCAATCCTTTCTTGGATGGTCATAGCGAAACAAACAGAGACATAAACTGTCTTCCGTTTAATTTGAATGGCATACAAATATTTTTAATAACCATGAAATCTACTTAGAGCGTATCAGTGGGTAGTGATACAAAAGTTACCTTTACTACAGTCTCGACATCACCTCCTCCGGTGCAGAAAGTGTTATGGATTGTTATTGCTATCTATGATAATTTTACCCGAAGCATTGTGAACATGAACATCGTGGCTTCCTTCATTCACAAGATATACTCCAAAACTTGAGTGAGAAACCGCAGTCGATTCCTGGAAAGCAGCAAGCAAATGATAAAAGGATGGAATTTAACAATATAAACAGACACAAATCTAATAATTTAAATAGACAACACACCTTTTTCACACTCATCCACAAGAGGCTCAACTGGAATAAGAGAAGGCACATATGTAATCAAACCATTTGATGAAATCCTCAGGGCACTCATCATCTAGAAGCTGACCTACAACTGAAGGAGCATTCCATGGGTTGACCTATAAGACAATAGCATAAGCAGTCAGATACACAAGCTTTTGGATATGTTGGTAGTGTTTGCTATGTTGATTAACAGAGGAATTAAATGGTACAACAAACACATTTTGTTTTGCTAGATGGAACAGGTAATCTTTGCACATAGGTGATTCCTTACATTTAATTAGTACTTGTTTCATGGCTTAGATGTTTTTTCATTCCATCATTTAAGAGATGGAATAAAGAATACACGGAAAGGCAAATGTATCATGCAATATTTAATAACTTTAAAATTTTTTAAATACTTCAACACTTCAGTTAAACTACTATTTTCTTTTCTTTTTTCATAAACAAATGAATAAATGTACTTTTTGTAAAATCTTATTCAAGGTTTGAAGGAGCTTTTAAAACATTCAATTTGTATATATGACAAACCGTTAGAATTCAATCAAATATCACATACCTTCTGAAATAGTTGTCATTATACCGGAGCATGTTGTTGGTATAGAGATAATGTGTGAGATCTGGGACAAATCCAAAAGGATCACACACATTGATCAATGGCCAGGAAGCTTGGCCTTCTCAACATCATAAAAGTTTGATTCTCTTGTTACACGCTCAACATCTTTGATTTGTCCTGTCTTTGCATATGATCCACACTAAGGAATACTTTTCACCAGTGAGCATTTGTACTATGATTTCGTAAACAAAGTTTTGCCCTGAAAAAGAAGTTATGTTTTTGACATAGTTTTTTGGATAAATAAAATTATCATAAAAAACTGTGGTAGGCATCCAAAGTACAAATGTCAAATTTACCTGTATGGATTCGTAATCCCCCACCATGATGATCATCTTTTAGTAAATCGATGTATGCATTACTTGTTCCCTTCAATTAGATATGTAGTCGCTATATTAGCAAAAGCCATTTATTATTGCCAGAAAAGTTTGAGCTCTGCACTCACAAGTGATAAAGTTATAGTATAAAATGAAGTCAAATATTACAGGCAATGGTGAAGTATGAACACACAACTATGGCAGCTGGGAGGTCATGTATTGTTTCACGATCCTCCACGATTACCATCATCTGTAGTGCCATGTATCTACAACATCACTCATGCCCTGCCATAAGGTTTTAAAACTAACAGTAAAAACAACATATCAAACTTAAGCACCATGTCATAAAAAGTGGTAAAAAGCTTGTGAGGTCAAGTTCAAATCCCTTTTGGTGCAAACAACCCTCAAGTGGCCACACCAACCTCCCAAAAAGGGAGGGCACAAAAATTAGTTCTTTGGTTTCCCCTTTCAACAAATACGATCTATCACATAGGCATATGTGCGCAAGTAACGTGATTAGTTCATGTGATGCTACTTTAATCATGAGATGCTATAGAAAAGCGTATGCAACATTTGACTTGGTCCAATCAAATGTCACAACAACATAAGGGCTTATGTCTCATTATCTTAACACGAGATTTACAGCAATACACCTATTACACCATCTACCTGATGTTATATGAAGCTGGTCTAAAGTAGTCATACAAAAAAATCATATCCATGTGATGATATTTTAAACTGTTATATAAGTAATGGTTGTTTCCACAAATCAAACATCAAAGACTTTATTTAGAATACAAAATAACAAATCCTTGAAAATTTGTCAAACTTTATAAGCTATCAAAAGATATTTAAAAAAAATAATAATAATAAAAAAAAGAAAAAAAAAAGAAAAAGAGCAGTTTCGACCATTATCTATTGCTTAAGAAAATAAACACAAGTAAATATAAGATTGTTAGGGAGCCTATCAAAGAAAAAGGTTTGACTTCAACCAGATGAATAAGAGGAGAATCAGGCTATTGGTTTCAAGATGAGATAAAAATGGGCATATACTAAAACTGATCAAGTAGAAGCACTATGCGGTCCAGAAGGGTCAGTGATGCAACAACATGTTGTTGGTAAAGTTTGAGATTTTAACTTATCAAAGATGTGAACCTATTAGATACATAAGTACCTATACATACTATAACTAAACAAAGAATCCAGAAAGTGAAAACTAATGACGAATTACCATTTTGGCATGCTCTGTGGTCGGGTCTTCTTAAATCATAAGCTAATAAGCACTGAATTCTTCTTGTATTGGAATGAGTTACAAAGAAGGATTTAGAAAAAAATTACTCTTCATTTGCAAACATAAGGATTTAAAAAAATATATTAGTATAACACAACACGTATTAGGCAATGAACATTAGTTGTTTACAACAGTTCAGGAATATATGGATATGAATATTTGTCAGACCTGGTAATTTGGGCTTGGGTGCAGGTATAATTGGTAATAAGAATCTCCCTGTATAGCAGTTCACATGTATGTTCTTTTGTAATTTTTCTTCTTTCGAACTCAAATTCAAGCCCTTTAATGGACTATGTAGAAGGCTCCGTCTTAATATTAGCCAAATTCTTGAGATATTGATTAGAAAGTTCGTAATACAAGGTAGAAGACGCATTATTTAGTTAGAGTGAATTATTTAAAATCCACAAAAAAGTAAATAAATCCGTTATTATCTCTTTAGCAGTAGGACGTTGCTTTGTTGCATCACTTTGATTCTATTTATTTCATGTTTCATGTATATTTGTGACATATACTCACTACATTAGTACCTTGTTGTTGACTGTAGGGCTTCAAAGCTTGATTTTCCGCTGCAAACATGAAAAAATAAGAATCGGGATCTAGTTAAGGGTTATACGACGCTGACAAAATAGTAATCTTTGCACCATGCCACAATTAATTACCTCTATCTTTTCGCTATGTGGAAACACCCGAAATAGCAGTAAAGATATCTGGTGTAAATACATAAACATCACAATTGATTCAATGACTAACATGTAGACCAGATAACGTTATTGGACTAAAAAATTGCATAACATCCACAGTGTACTAAAACATGTAAAACGATTAGGTTTATGTACCGTTGTAGGAAGGACGCATCGCTAAGTTTGTGAGTTCCCTTTTTCGTAGCTGAGCAGTGTTGGCAGCTTTACGGAATTCTTCCCATGAAATAACCGCAAACTGTGTTTCAAATAACACAATACCGAACCATCAATCATAAGTGAAAGACATAAGCATTTGTAGTTTGTATTTAAAGGAGATGTAGATTATGTAATAGTACCCTGCAACAAATACCATCTTAAACCCAAAAAAATAAACCATATCATAAAAAACATATATTTACCTTCAAAGTTGCTTGACTAAAATATATACTTCGTTGGCCTTTGATTGCTAAAACTTCAAGCATTAGAAACACATCAAACGATGAATCATACCATGAATCATCAAAACCTTTTTTTTGGATAATAAGGTTTGATAATTCGAATGAGAAGAATGGTTTAAACGGAAATTAAAGATCAAACATATCTTACAATGATCGTCGATAGTTTTCTGTCATTCACCAGATCGTGTGATGGTGAGATTGTTTAGGGTTGATTTGGTGTGGGCTACTGATTTTCAGTGAATCAATCAGATGAAGCGTTTTTCTTTGAAAGTAAATGTGGCCGCCGAATTTTCTTGAGATAATTTTAAATTAGTTGACCTTTTCAATTTGTTTTAAAATTAGTTAACTGGTGCATTTCAAATTTTGAATGGAAACACAGTAATGTTGAATATCAGTTAGGAAATGCAATTTTGTATCACAACTTGTGGCATGCTTCACTGGTTTAGTCGCTAGACTTTGAATGTCCAGACCCGAGTTTGAATCTTTCTAGTTACAATTTTTTTTAATATGTAGCCGGATGTTGTGCCATGTAAGCATTTCCATGTCATCATTAAAGTGCCATGTAAGCATTAGTGACGTGTCATGCTTAGTCCCATATATATGTATAGATTAGATACAAGTTACGGATGACTTTGGGTACTTATCTTATTGTGGTAAACATAAAGTTATACTTTCCAAGCAATGAAACCACTCGTGTAAAGGTACATAGAGTAATAGCTAAACAAAATGCAACACATGACTGTATAATTAATACAATATGTTAATACAAATAAGCCGTAAAAACGTTTATTTATATTTTACGATCTTCTAATGTTTTGTCGATAACAAAAGTAAATTCATATTAACGAAACAAATAAAATACGTAAATGGTTTGAACTAATAGTTTTCTAACATATTCACATTTTCACATAAAACACTAAAACAAGTATAAGTGATTTTATGATCTAGATATATATGTACAACAACTAGTGTTTACATATTGGCTTAACAAGTATAAGTGATTTTATAATCTAGATATATATGTACAACAACTAGTGTTTACATATTGAGTTAACACATACTTAAGCTAAGTATACTAAAATGGGTAAAAACAAGTATATACTAAAATGGGTAAAAAAACAAGTATATACTAAATAGATAAAAACTAGCAAATGGTTTTGACCCATAACCCATGGTTTTATATATACCACTTATACAAGTTCAATGTATCCTTAAGGTACATTGTATCTAGAAAGAAAACCATGGATCAACCCATAACCCATGACCCATGACCCATGACCCATAACCAAAAATACCCATGGGTAAAGAGGAGCGTTCCACGGATCCCTAGCTTTGTGCTAGCCGGATCCCAAGTGGAAGGGATCCGTGGGATCCGTGGGAACAGTGAGGAAATTTGCCTATAAATAGTGAGCCATTTCTTTATTATTACTCACCCCTTTCAATCCTCTTTCTAACACACTTTCTCCCCTGAGTTAGATCTCACTAACCTTAGATCCAAGAAATCTATGTTTGTAGTTTTGTTTTTGTGTGATCTTTTAGGTTCCTCTTAAAGGCAAGATCACCATCTTTGAAGTCGAGCAAGCTCAAGTCCATGAGTTGCTATGCTTCCTCATCATCAAGGCTACTGAAGTCCTCTTGTTGATGATTCCTTTCTTTCTTCAAAGAAGTGTAGTGTTGAAGACATTAGTGAAAGATGTCTCAAGTGTCAAGACGAAGATATTAGTGAAGGGTATCTATCGTCCATAGGATAAGCACTTGTGGTAGGTGCTTAGAAGTCAAAGACAAAGAAGCATTAGTGAAAGGTGCTTAAAAGTCAAAACAAGGAAGCACTAGTGAAAGGTGCTTAGAAGTGAAGACACAAGACATTAGTGAAAGGTGTCTTGTAGATCTAGTCAAAGGCATTAGTGAAAGGTGCCTTAGATGTACAATCGATATGGTGTGTTTCGATGTACAAGATAGACTAGTATAGGATCCAAGGATATTGATATCCTTGATGATGTTGTAAAGGAGTAGATCTCCTTTGGGATTAGTCGTTGGTGTAGTGTGGTAGTAGTTCCTCCATTGCAATGGAACTAGGTGCTTAGCCTAGTACCTAATAAAGGGTAGGCGACGTTGTGAAGGTGTAGTTCACCTAAGGTGTGAAAGAACTAGGTACTTAGCCTAGTACCTTATAAAGGGTAGGCGACGTTGTGTAGGAGTGGTTCACCTTGGTGTGAAAGAACCCGGTGGTTAGCCTAGTACCGAAAAAAGAGTAGGCGACGTTGTGAAGGCTTCTCCGCCATAAGGAGCTTGGTGTAGTGATTACGAACTCTCGAGTAGGTGACTCGGGGAGTGGAGTAGGGCAAGGAAGGTGACCTTGTAGCCGAACCACTATAAATACTTGCGTTGTGGTTTTGTGCTTCTTACTCTTTTCTTTCATTACATATCTTCTATATGCTTGCTTATCAACATCCAACACACACAACCAAATAGATTGATATAAGTCAATCTAAATAGATTAAAAGGAAGTTTTAATTGGTAAAACTATTCAACCCCCCCTTCTAGTTTTCCACAATTGGTATCAGAGCTTCGTTACCAAGTTTCTTGAAGTATATTGTACTTTAAAAACTTGATACGATCCATAGTTAATTGAAAACTACAAAGAAGGTTTTTTTTTCATAAAAACAAACATCATGTTTTTCAAAAACGATATGTTTGGATGTTGATTTGATAAACAACATTTTTTTCTTTTTCTTTTCACTTAAATTGCACTAATCTTCTTTGTGATGTTGATTAGTCAAAGCTCATACCCACCAAGCTTTAGGAGTTGCTTGGTAACAAGAATACCTTCCTTAAGAAGGTATCTTAGACGCAAAGGAGCGGGAATCGTCTAAGTGACATTTGTCATTTGTAAAAGACATTCCTAAGTGCATTCGAGGTATGACTTTCTACTTATATCTAAATGATATTTGTTTAGTATATAAGTGTTATTTGCTAGGCTTTTATTTGAGTAGATTTTTGTGTTTACACATGATTTACATGTAGCTTCGTTAGGAAGCCTGTTTCTCACATACGTGTTATTTTTCTCGTCTATAGTCATAGTATATAGAGCTTATGCTTTATTTCTTCTAATAAAACAAAAACACGAATTTCAAAAATTCCTTCTTCCCTATTAATAAACCCACTCGACGCCCACTTTTTCAATCCTCACTTTTTCAAATTTTCTAATTTCAAAAATTCCCTCTCATTCAAAAACTTCATCTTCCTCCTCATTCCATCTCTTCCTAAACCAAGAAGATCCGTCATCAACATGGTTTACATCGCACTCGTGCTCATCGCCCTAACACTCATCGCACTTGTGTTCCCTATGATGAAGTTCACATACGGAGACATTTACTTTGTGTTGTTAATCTATATTGGGGTCATTTACCCAATCCTTTGTATCATCCTTAGCATTGAAATGCAATATTATTGATAATCTATTTTATCTAGGATGTTTGTGTTATTATGTGTGTTTTATTTCTTTTGATCTATATGTGTTATATTCTTTCGTGATACATTAGATGTCATGTATGCATGCTAAAAGAAAATGTAGGATAAAACATACTTCGTGGTACAATAACCGTAAAACCTATGTTTTTATTAAAACTGGTTCTGTTACTACAGATCCACGGATCCCGGAAGTTACACTAGCCGGATCCCTTTTGAAAAGGAACCGTGGGATCCGTCCTACTGGAAAACAGTTTTCATGCAAGATTAAAAACCACTATCCTTCTAAAAGTAATAATCCACTAGAGTTTCAAAACCATGAGTTAGCTAAATACTAATAAAAATAAAAACCATTGTTAATAGAATATCTAGTAAAAACGTTAGATTATTATAGGTTGACCATAAACGTCTTCCCTTATTAACCCATCACTTCTATAGGTTCAACTATGACGCATGAATACGAGTTTGATTTTTCACTCACTAGCGTCTACACCCCGAACATTTCCCTTGAGCCCAACACACCTGGCAATCATGTCCGTGGGTTCAATAATCTCGAAAACCGTCACTTCCATGAAGGACGTATTGTAGACACCTCTCTACAATTCGAAGAAGGTATCAATACCTCCTTACGAGCCATAGGACTAGAATGTCTTCTTGAAATCAACGAGAAGATATGTCCAAGGTTCATAATGGAATTCTTCCGTCAAGTCGAACTCGTTCGTAACGAGGATCGCTCTCTATCTCTTTGGTTTTATATCAAAAACCAAAAATTCACTTTAAGCCTTGGGCATCTTGCTCACATCCTCCGAATTCCAAACCATGGACAATGTGCCTTCACCGAAGATTGGTCTCTTGATTCTCTCTTCAACTTTCATGAAGAAAATAGTCCATATTGTTCACACATACCCTCTCCGGAAGATTTAACGCGCATGATATGCAAACCTCGACCATATTACTCCAATCCAAACATTATCCATACACGGGATATCCGAGAAGAGTATAAGCCTGTTGCTCTCATTCTACGTGAAAATGTTTGGAGTCTTAGGGGAAATCGAGATATTCTTCCCGCTTGTTGTGCTCACATGTTGTACTGTTTGCTAACACAACAACCATACAATCTCGCCTACTTCTTCGCAAGGCGAATTGCAAATCTTGAAGGCTCCAAGAATAAACTCATCCCTTATGGAATGTTCTTGACACGCCTCTATCACAATGTTATGCACTTCCATCCTCAATTTCAAAGTTCTTTGTACGTACTTGTGAACAAGATGATGGAACCGCTAAACATATCTCTCATGAAGACTTTCTTCATTCATGATTCCATCAATACCCATCAATCACATAATGATCCTCCTAGTGAAGACACTCAAGGAACCTAGAATAGTCAAATAGGATCAATTCTACTCTGTAATCCTATCTCTTCCATGAAATAAAAACATCTTACATTTGATTTCCTAGTTTTAGAACTCACTTAAACAAAACTTGGAATATAATGCATTTTCAAAGATCATTGCATACCTTTAGTAAAGGTTCTGTCTAGCAGATAGACAGATCCCAAATGTTGTACTAAACGGATTCCTACTTCTAGGGAACCGTGAGATCCGGCAAAACAGAAAATGCAATTGCAAGCATTATATGTCAAACACATCCCTTAGAACACCTCACACTAAGCTAAACATAGTGTCTTAAGATTGATTAAGACTTTATCAAGATAGGTTGACCTTTCCTACTCTTTCCAACTCACATAGATCACATTCTAAGGCTTTGTTAGATCTACCATTTCAATCCATCACTCTTCCGCTCCCAAAACTCACACTTTATTCTTCTTATATGATCTCTCACAACTAGGTTAGAAATCCTTCGATTATGACAATATTGATCATTAATCAATCTCACCTCAAAATTGATCAAAGTTGATCAAATCCTAGTTTTTCCCATCTCATAACCATTAGGATATTTTCCAAAACATAATCCTAAGACACAACCTGATCTCTAGGATCATTTAGTTTCATTTAACTTCAATTAACATCTTTAATGTCATCCTTGCTCATCCATTGGTACTTGTTGAAAGTTCCAAATCCTTCCATAAATAACAATCATTAGTTACACCACTCATTGCCTTCAAACACTTAAGCACCCCTTCATTTAAAACACTTAGGAAAACTGAAACACTCAAGGTGATGTAGGTCTAGGATCTTAGAAACATCATTTCCACTCTTTCATAAACTGCTGAACGCCGGATCCCTAGAACTAGCCTAGACGGATCCCTCTGAGAAGGGAACCGTGGGATCCGGATAACAGTCTATGACAAATCTTACTAAAACAAATCATTTCAACTCAAACACTCCATCTCATCTTAAATGAGTTCCTAGAACAGCAAAACCTCTGTAGTTGACTCTTGTGCATGCTAATCATCACATTCCAATGAATCTTAGTGGCTTAGAGCTTAAATGCACTTTCCAAATCTTTTGGTTTATAAACCACCTTGTTAGGACCTCCATAGTCATCACTCTCGTTCTAACTTTCAGCCTTTGCCATCTCTTCAAATCATCTCATCATGAGAAAAACCCCAAGTAACAACCTATCCACCAAAGAACCACCCATCAAAAGGGCTCGTGTTGTACACGAAATCTCTTCAACCGAATCATCTCCGGTCAAATCAACAAACCTTCATCATCCAATCAAACCAATTCCTAAAAGGATAGTACCCACAAAAATACCTATACCAAACACAACCATACCTCCTAGGCCAAACAATATAATCTCCACTAAACCATCACCTTTGGTTCCTAGAGCTATCTCTTTTACATCCCCACAATCATCACCTCACCTCTACAATTTAGAGGACTTGCCACCTAGGCCGTCTCATCCGCTTCCGCCGACAACATTCTCCTCATTAGGAGGAACAATGATTCAAAATCAAGGTGTTGAGTCAACACTTGCTCCGGCTTCCTTTTCGCCGTTTCCATCATATAATCCCATTTGGATTATAAGAAATCATCAAAGCCAACCACCCGACCTTATGGAAGTTGACACATCTTTACCACCATCATCATTCTTGATCGAACCATTCCTAAATGGACCTCCACCAATCCCTTCATCATTCTAGGCTCTTCAAACCACTTCAATTGATCCTTTGAATCAAGCCACTTCATTTCATCCACCACCACTACCTAGCCATGACAAAGATTGCTATCATTGTCAACATGTTGAAAGTTTGATACATGAAGTACGAGAAGACCAACGTTTCATGTTCTATCATCTCCTCAAACGTTTCGACGAGATTAAACCTAAACATAACTTGAGCTAGAAGATTATAGTGGTGTCTAAGCTTCAAGCGTTAGTTGGTCTAAGAAATTCCTAGTTATGTATTGTCTATTTTCTTATTTTTGAGTCATGTATATCATAACTCTTGTTTTATTAAATGGAATTACATGCTACTTGTTATTTCGTTGAGCATATGATTACTTTGTTTTCATATCTCATTTATGTGATAACATTATTTGTTATTTCACCCTTGCTGAATTTGATCAGCTGATACGGATCCCTCAGAATAGCCTAGACGGATCCCTACTAGGAGGGAACCGGAGGATCCGTGAAGACAGGAAATTTTTTTTTCTCCTACTAACTTGCATCACATTTGCAGGAAATTGTGAATTATACTTGCTTTCTAACCTTTGTTTTGTAGTATCTTAATTCACACATGAAGACTTTGACATCCTAAAGCTAGGGGGAGCTTTATGTCAAAGCAATACATTGCAAATTACTTGCAATACTAGATTTATTTTTCATAACTTCCCATTGCAAAGTTGCAATCATCTAGGGGGAGCACACTCGTTTTTTATTTTTTAGACGAAATCCTTTGCAAACTTAGTTGCAAATGATCTAGATTAGAATTACTTTCTTGACGCCCTTACATAGGGATGGACTCGTCAAGGGGGAGTAAGACGAGATCTATTCCCGTTACTTGCTCTTTATTGTTTTTTCTTTTCTTTCACATGTTTTTCTTTAAAACAATGTGTTGCTTTTCTTCAAACACTTTTTGTTTCGACAAAAAGGGGGAGAAGAAAGTAAAAACTACAAATTCAAACGTTTACGAATTTTAGTTTTTCCTTAAAATAATTTTATGTTTTGTCATCAACAAAAAGGGGGAGATTGTTAATACAAATAAGCCGTAAAAACGTTTATTTATATTTTACGATCTTCTAATGTTTTGTCGGTAACAAAAGTAAAATCATATTAACGAAACAAATAAAATACGTAAATGGTTTGAACTAATAGTTTTCTAACATATTCACATTTTCACATAAAACACTAAAACAAGTATAAGTGATTTTATGATCTAAATATATATGTACAACAACTAGTGTTTACATATTGGCTTAACAAGTATAAGTGATTTTATAATCTAGATATATATGTACAACAACTAGTGTTTACATATTGAGTTAACACATACTTAAGCTAAGTATACTAAAATGGGTAAAAACAAGTATATACTAAAATGGGTAAAAAACAAGTATATACTAAATAGATAAAAACTAGCAAATGGTTTTGACCCATAACCCATGGTTTTATATATACCACTTATACAAGTTCAATGTATCCTTAAGGTACATTGTATCTAGAAAGAAAACCATGGATCAACCCATAACCCATGACCCATAACCAAAAATACCCATGGGTAAAGAGGAGCGTTCCACGGATCCCTAACTTTTTGCTAGCCGGATCCCAAGTGGAAGGGATCCGTGGGATCCGTGGGAACAGTGAGGAAATTTGCCTATAAATAGTGAGCCATTTCTTCATTATTACTCACCCCTTTCAATCCTTTTTCTAACACACTTTCTCCCCTGAGTTAGATCTCACTAACCTTAGATCCAAGAGATCTATGTTTGTAGTTTTGTTTTTGTGTGATCTTTTAGGTTCCTCTTAAAGGCAAGATCACCATCTTTGAAGTCGAGCAAGCTCAAGTCCATGAGTTGCTATGCTTCCTCATCATCAAGGCTACTGAAGTCCTCTTGTTGATGATTCCTTTCTTTCTTCAAAGAAGTGTAGTGTTGAAGACATTAGTGAAAGATGTCTCAAGTGTCAAGACGAAGATATTAGTGAAGGGTATCTATCGTCCATAGGATAAGAACTTGTGGTAGGTGCTTAGAAGTCAAAGACAAAGAAGCATTAGTGAAAGGTGCTTAAAAGTCAAAACAAGGAAGCACTAGTGAAAGGTGCTTAGAAGTGAAGACACAAGACATTAGTGAAAGGTGTCTTGTAGATCTAGTCAAAGGCATTAGTGAAAGGTGCCTTAGATGTACAATCGATATGGTGTGTTTCGATGTACAAGATAGACTAGTATAAGATCCAAGGATATTGATATCCTTGATGATGTTGTAAAGGAGTAGATCTCCTTTGGGATTATTCGTTGGTGTAGTGTGGTAGTAGTTCCTCCATTGCAATGGAACTAGGTGCTTAGCCTAGTACCTAATAAAGGGTAGGCGACGTTGTGAAGGTGTAGTTCACCTAAGGTGTGAAAGAACTAGGTACTTAGCCTAGTACCTTATAAAGGGTAGGCGACGTTGTGTAGGAGTGGTTCACCTTGGTGTGAAAGAACCCGGTGGTTAGCCTAGTACCGGAAAAAGAGTAGGCGACGTTGTGAAGGCTTCTCCGCCATAAGGAGCTTGGTGTAGTGATTACGAACTCTCGAGTAGGTGACTCGGGGAGTGGAGTAGGGCAAGGAAGGTGACCTTATAGCCGAACCACTATAAATACTTGCATTGTGGTTTTGTGCTTCTTACTCTTTTCTTTCATTACATATCTTCTATATGCTTGCTTATCAACATCCAACACACACAACCAAATAGATTGATATAAGTCAATCTAAATAGATTAAAAGGAAGTTTTAATTGGTAAAACTATTCAACCCCCCCTTCTAGTTTTCCACACAATAGATTGAGGAAAAGTTACCTTAATTGTACAAACTCTCATCTACATTTAAGTGAACTAGCATAATTATTACAGTAACATTAAATGGTCTTCTTGGTAAGTATCACACATAAAAATAGTACAGTTAAGTCTTGACCCCCTATAGCTATTTCTGAAGTTTTCATTCTCATTTTGATACACCATAGAAGTTAAACAAAATGCTAAACATGATGCTTCAAAGTTTGACGCTGCTGATAATTAAGGTTCTTGATGTCACACACAAAGATGGTGAAATATAGAAGCATCCAACCAATGTGCCACAACTGGAAAATTAAGATGTCTCTGTGAGAGCTACAATTGTAAGCATGGCATCATCATCATCAGATACATAGCAAGCAACTTTATCCACTGGATAATCTACCGCACGGATTGATAACACCGTATTTGCAGTAATAAGTGGTGGTTCTTTCATTGGGTCCACTCGAACCATGAAAACATTTTTAGGAGCCAGCTCTTAAGGCTTCCCTTCCCTTTTGTACCTCAACGATAAACTGTCAATATGTTTCTTCTTCAATTGGAAACCATTTCGGGACTTGATCAAAGATACATGATACAACAAGCCATATCTCACAAATAACTAAAACCATCCACAATGCATATGCATCAGTGGCCGGATGGAGGACTCTATAATGAAAGAAGAGACCAAGGATCGCGAGACGGTTCAATATCACCATTTGGTATGGATTTATCTTGTTTGAAGGAATTGGTAACTTTCTTGACGGTGGATGCCTGCCCATATCCATCCTAGTACATTCAACAAGTTCCAAAGATAAGTTCCACGTTAAAAAGATTGACCAAGTGATTTGCTAATCAAATTTTCTTCAATAAACTATGATGCAAGATAAACAAATTAAATAATCAACTTTGTGTAGGCAAGTTGTGAAATTTCTAAGCAATCAATCTACGAAATAATTAAATGTACCGGATGCCTAGCTTGACCTCCAAAGTTAAAGTTCATGTTTTACAACTTTTTCTAATTAGTAATCAATATGATAACCGAGTCAAATAAGTTGTAATAATTTCATTTTGACATGTCACCAAAATCTATCATTCTATGTCTTCAGTATATGATATATATGATTAAAAAAAGGTTAATTATATGCATTAAAAAGCCATCAGGGTGATGTACATTAGAAGAGTGTGTCAATTCATACCTCTAAAAGTCAATAACCACCAACATATTGTCCAGATGTCCTTCCATATCTCCCTTGAGCCGCATTTCCACCACCATAAGCTGATGCTGCATTACTCACACCAGGATTTATAACACATGCTAGATGCACCACTATTTCTAGAACCTCCAGTGGCCATGCTGTTAACTCTTTGTCCTCAAGCATTTACAACACTTGGACAATTCATAGATGTATAGCCCACACCTCTACAACTGTTGCAGCTTGTAATAAGCCTAGAAGAACCTCTATAGTGATTCCCATAGGGTCCATTTTCATCATAATATTTACTCTCTGGATTTCATCTCCCTGATGTGAGTATAAAAACAGACGGGACAGATGGTTAAGACTGGACGTTCCACTAGCACTGATTTCTTTTTGTCCAATCTGCAATAAATTTACAAGAAAGCCACCAATGTAAGAATACATATGAAGCTGTATATTTCTTACCAGCCATTATGTTATCTAGAAGGAACATTTTATTTCAATGCATAAAAGAACATAAAAGAACATGGGATGGTTTGGCACAGGCTATGGAAAATCAATGCATGTTGTTTGCCTTTCATTTAAAGTCACACCATTTTGGAGAGTCCCTTTATACTAGAGGATATGAGTAAGTCAAACACCTGAATTCAAAACCCAAGTATAACATTTTCACAGACATTCTTCTAGATATCATACTTAAAACAAAAGATGCTTAAAAAGGGAACCGTACTGATGAGTGTCTAAATACTCATCATTTTTGTACTATCTAGACTGCAAAATCATCTGAAAACACTCAAAAATGCATCAAAATGATGAAAATATCACAAATAAGTGTTTTATGTGTTTTAAATGCAAAAAGATCAAAATCAGATGAAAAACGTATCAAGTTTGCAAAATTGGCAGTTTTAGTCCCCCAAGTTTCAAAAGTTGTCAAAAACAGTCCCTGGTATATCAAAATAAAGAAAAATGTCATTTAAGGTCCATGGGATTCAAAAGTTGTTAAAACAAACCCTTCAAAGTTTAAAATTTGCAAAATTACAACTTTGGTCCCTCAAGTTTGAAAATTGGCAAAAATGGCCCCTGGAAATTGGAAAATGGCAAGTTTAGTCCTTGTACTTTTTGAGATTGTCACTTTTAGTCCTTAAAACAACTTGGCAGAATTGGCAGATATGGTCCTTGAATTTTCAGAAATTGCAACCTAGGTCCTTGTCATTTAAACCCTTATACCCATTTGGCCTTGTCAAAACTATTTGGACCCCCTGTCATTTAACCACTTTTGACCCCCCTTCTATTATTAACCCTTGGTCAAATGGCTGGTCAAACAGAGCACGCGCCAAAAAAGTCTCCTTCTCCAACTGCTATCCTGCAACAATCCAACTCCCATCCCCCCTCCTCACTCTCTTCCTTCCCTTGTCCCCTCCACCTCTACACAAAACAAGAATCATTAAATGATCCCTCCCCCATTCACTCAACCTCACCAACCGCCAAAAATCCAATCAAAGGCTAGGATCAATCAAAAGCTAATTCAACGCATGGGATTTGGTCAGAGGTCAAAAGAGATACCACTGGAACTAATATGGGTATAAAAGGAAGAAGAAAGAGAGGAGAAGGCACCTTGGCCTTTAGCCTTGGTCACGTAGTTGTAGTTTTTATTGCTTTCTTAGTTAAAATGTCTTTTAATTTTTCAAATATTGTATTTTATCTTAAATTAGTGTAATGAACTCTTAAGTTTCAGTTTAATTCATGTCTTCTTTTAATTTCATGTTTTAGCTCAAATTTCCATTTAAGTTTTCAAGTCTTTAATCAGTCTTGATTTTGTGTTCTTCATGTTTAATTGTTGTTTGGTAATGATATTATAGTGTAATCTTTATTGGTTATGTTTGAGATTTCATTGTTGCTCAAAATTGTCATATAACTGTCACTGTATCATATTTTTAAAGATCATAGGCTTAGACTTGTTTGACACCATGCCTAAGTTTAAAAAGGTCCATTTTGACACTATGGGTCCTCTGGATTGGATGAAATTGATGTACACAGTTCTATTCTCTCAAAAGCTCAATTATTTCTCATTAAAGGGTTGTTTGGTTTAGATGATTGATCTGAGTGTGGTCTGTGTTATGCATTGTTCTGGTTAGATATATGCTTGATATAACCTATATAGCTCAGTGATGGTTTCAGCTAAGTGGTATAGCATGTGGAGAGTCAAATTGACACTTGATCCTCTCCACATGAGTACTATGAGGTTGTCTTGACTCACAAACCTACATATCTGTTTACATATTGTTAATCTTGTGGTATTTCATGTTCTTATGTCTTATTATAACTTAATTAGTCCATAGTTTAGCTTTTAAATTCAGATTAGTCAACTTAGGGTGTTTAGTGTAAAAGTCAAAACTCAGATTTTCTGGTTTTTTGATTAAATTACATATTTTCCTGTGCTTTTATTTTGATGTTTCTGTTTAAATCCTTTTAGGTTATTTTAGATATGTTGCTAATCTGTCTATTTTTATTTTTGGTAATTTTTATTATGCTTATTTGAATGCTTAATTTGTAGCTTCTTTGTGCCTATTTTTTTTTTGCCCTGTCTCAAAAGGGAGCTGTCAAACCACAAGCTTGCAGAAGCTTGTGGAGTTGACACAACCTTGTGAGCTTGGCACATTTGTGTGGTCCTTATGGCCCTTTTTCATTATTGTGCTTTTAATTTTCTGTTATAGCTTTTAGATTAGCTTAATCCACATTTCTTTGTTCCACTTAACTCCCCATACAGTAAGCAAACTGTATGGGTGGAGTTGTTTTCCTAAGTTATCAAAAGCCCTCACATAAGCTTGAGCTTGTGTGTATTGGTTTCTTTTAAGAAGATAATCCACCAAAATCAATGATTATGTGCTTGTGTAGCTTTTGGAAGCTTATTTGATAGGGATTCATTGAGCTTGTTGTTGCTCATTCACAACAGATGACTGATCACTCAGTCATCTTACACTACTACCAACAGCTCCTATAAGCTCTCTAGTGATCATGAGCTTGGGTGAATTGGCTTTTCTTAAAGTCAATCCACCCAATTTCATGATCCTGTGACTTATTACACACTTGCAGCTCATTTGATGAGGCTGCAAGTGATTTGAACCTATCACCATTTCAATGAGTATGCTGGTCATTCAGTTACTCAACCCAACTTCATAAGCTTGCCAAAAGCTATTCTCTTGGACTTAGGTTGTGTGGTTTGTTTCTTTCAGAAGCTAATCAACCAGTTTATAAGTCCCAATTCTTAAATCCCATATTGCAGCTCATTCAATAGGGCTGCAATGAGCTTTTTGGCTTGTCCCATTTTAATGTGTGTACTGGTTCACCATACACTCAGTCAAATGGGAGCTTTTTCATAAGCCCCTCACAAGCTCCCTAGTGGACCTCACTAGGTGAGCTTGGGCTTTTTGGAAAGCCTACCAGATCACCTTGCTATTACAACAACTTATTTGGCTAGTTGAGCTTATTTGATAAGCTTTATCTGTTCAAACATAAGGTTGCAGGGTTGTTTGGATTGCTGTTACACTGGAATAGCTTATAAGCTTGTTTCAAGCTTATGGGTCAAAACCAGTGTTCCAGCTTGTAAATATTGTTTAAATACTTGTACAAACATACTTTTTACTTCCTTTTTCTGTGTGAAGCTCATTACAGGCTTTAGAGGCCTCAACTCCATCCAAGTTGAGCTGTCAAAGCTCAACTGTCTAAACCATGGGCTTGCACTTTTGTGCTTAATTTCCTGTGTTTCCTTGTTCATATTTGGTCAAAACACATGTGTGCACATGTTCCTTTTCCTTTCTTTTGCTTAGTACAGCTTTTTCAAGCTTGTTTATAGCTTATGACTTCACTGTGAGCATCAAAGCTCGACTGTTGGACTCATAAGCTCTTATGTTGCTTATTTTCAAGTTTGTATAGTTTTGTTTTCATTAAATAAGTATAATATCAGTATTTAGTTAGTTTCAGAAAAAGAAAAACCTAAAAAGCTCATTTTTAAGCTAAGTGATAGCTTTTCCTTAAAAGCTTATTTGCTTATTAGCTTATTTTTGTTAAGTACATATAGTTTTTATATTTTTTCTAGCTTCTTTTATTTATTTTAGAATTTTGTAAAAAGTTTCAGATTTTTCTTCCTTCATTTATTATTTTTAATAAATAATAATAGTTTTTAGTAATTAATAATAGTAAATAATTAATAATAAATAGAATAATTGTGTAAAAAATACATTTTCAGTTTCTTAAATTATTTTATGATATTTTAGATTTTTCAGATTCTTTATTTCATTTATTTAAGTTAAATTTAGATTTTCTTATTATTTAATTCATTATTAAATACATTTAATTCATTTTTAATTTATATTAATTAATTTAATAGTGTAAAAATTTATTTTAATTTTCTAATAATTTTCTTATCTTTTTATGATTCCAAAAATATAATTTTCACATTTGTGAGAGTTGTATTGGACAGAATTCACGTTTTTATTTTGCACGTTTACGAAAAATTCAGTAAACGTACGTTTTTAGATTTTAATCGTTAAACAATTGTAAATATAGAATTAAAATGACTTCAAAATTTTGATATGTTTTAATTTCTTAAGTATAATCAATTATTATCCTTTTCCTGTTTTATTTTGTTTCATTTGTGTAATTATTACATACATGTATATGTTTTAGTTTTCTTTAGATTTTCTTAACTTTTATATAAATTTGTAAATTATAGTTTTATTTTATTTCTTTTAATTTGCATTTAAGCCCCTAAGGCATGCAAATTCCATCTTTGGGAAAGTTTTGTTTTATTCGTTACGTTTACGTTTATTTAAACTTAAACGTATGTTTGTAAATACTTTAATATTTTTAGGTTTCTGATTGTACGTTTTTATTGACGTAGCTGTGACAGAGCTATTACTATTCACATTCCTAGTGTTAGTCAATCAGATTCCTGTTTTCCTATACTAATATTATTTTCAACAATTCACAAGTCATTGTACCAGAATGTCACGCCTCACCAGGACATAAACGATCCAAGAATATTTTAATCCTTGGTAAACTTGCATTCCTCTTTCAGGCTGTCTGACTTTTAGTATCAGCCATTCACAAGCGGCTGGGAAATAAAGTTAGTTAGTTTGGAACGAATCAAATTTTGGCGCCGCTGCCAGGGAGGCTGTGCTACGTATTATGACTTGTTTTTTTTTGTATTTTGTTGAAATACCTATCCTTGTTTGTATATTATACTATATCATTCAACTGTCGGGCTGTCAGGGCATATTTATTACAGTTAATCATTCACAAGTGATTAGCTAGCGTGGTAAACCTGACACAAGCCTGGGAAGTAGTGATTGCTTATACTGTATCATATTTCTTTTCAATAAACAATATAAAATACAAAAACATTTTTCCTTTGCACACAACTTGCCCAGTTTGATGAGTCCCTCAGTTACAACATTTGGTTGTTGGCTGTTTACAGTTACTGAGCTCTGTCAGACCCAGATTCCCTTTCGAGGGGCCGTTGTTAGGAATTTTTTTTCTTTTGTACATATATATATAAAAGTTAAAAATACAAAAACATTATAAAATTAAAAATCAAAAAGACTCTTCTTACCTTATATATATTTATAATTCTGTGAGTGGCAATCCCACTCCAATTTCTCACCCAATCCCTGAGTGGCAATCCCACTCAGCTTCCCCATGAACCATTTAATTCGGGGTCGAGTCAAGCTAGCGACTCGGTAATCAAAAACAGTAGCTAAACATGGGTTTTCACCCATGTGTTCCACCCTAGTGTGGGGGAGTGCCCCACATGTTATATATATATATATAAGTTTTTCAAAGTAAAAAAATATATATATATATATATATATATATATATATATATATATATATATATATATATATATATATATATATATATATATCTTGCTAAATAATGGCCGTAGTATTTCCCTTTTACGTTCTTTGTTTCGGCATAACCGCCGGTACTTTGAATATTGAGGGCAATATCCATTTCTAAGTGCGGGGGGGAATTCTCACGAATTTCATGTATTATCTACCAAATTCCCCCGTTTTTGGCCAAAATTTTTTTTTGGAGTAAGTGTTCTACACTTACTCATTTGGTTATCAGTCCGCCTTGTCTAAATAACAAAAGGATTGGCTAATCCAGGAGCAAACGGCTCTTGGTAAAGATTTCTCAAATCCGTTTATATGGCTTGCAATTTGCCCAAAATTGTATGGTTCTCAACTCACCATATCCTAAAAAGTGAAGAGTTGGCTAGCCCGCAAGGTTATGGCTTGTGGTAAAGGCAGTGGAAAAACCATAATTGGTAATCAGCTCACCAAAGATAATACTGATAATTTATCTAAGAGTTGGCTAGTCCAGAGCAAACGGCTTCTGGTAAAGACAAATCAAATCCGTTTACAGCTTATGATTTGCTCAAAATCATTTGGTTATCAGTGTACCATAGTTCTTACTTGAACTGAAACATTTGGCTACTCCAGAAGTGATGGCTTTTGGTAAAGAGTTTTTAAAATCCATTAAAAGCTTCAAAACATTGCTAGGGACTAGCAATATCTTAGTGTGGGGGATTGATGAGTGTCTAAATACTCATCATTTTTGTACTATCTAGACTGCAAAATCATCTGAAAACACTCAAAAATGCATCAAAATGATGAAAATATCACAAATCAGTGTTTTATGTGTTTTAAATGCAAAAAGATCAAAATCAGATGAAAAACGTATCAAGTTTGCAAAATTGGCAGTTTTAGTCCCCCAAGTTTCAAAAGTTGTCAAAAACAGTCCCTGGTATATCAAAATAAAGAAAAATGTCATTTAAGGTCCATGGGATTCAAAAGTTGTTAAAACAAACCCTTCAAAGTTTAAAATTTGCAAAATTACAACTTTGGTCCCTCAAGTTTGAAAATTGGCAAAAATGGCCCCTGGAAATTGGAAAATGGCAAGTTTAGTCCTTGTACTTTTTGAGATTGTCACTTTTAGTCCTTAAAACAACTTGGCAGAATTGGCAGATATGGTCCTTGAATTTTCAGAAATTGCAACCTAGGTCCTTGTCATTTAAACCCTTATACCCATTTGGCCTTGTCAAAACTATTTGGACCCCCTGTCATTTAACCACTTTTGACCCCCCTTCTATTATTAACCCTTGGTCAAATGGCTGGTCAAACAGAGCACGCGCCAAAAAAGTCTCCTTCTCCAACTGCTATCCTGCAACAATCCAACTCCCATCCCCCCTCCTCACTCTCTTCCTTCCCTTGTCCCCTCCACCTCTACACAAAACAAGAATCATTAAATGATCCCTCCCCCATTCACTCAACCTCACCAACCGCCAAAAATCCAATCAAAGGCTAGGATCAATCAAAAGCTAATTCAATGCATGGGATTTGGTCAGAGGTCAAAAGAGATACCACTGGAACTAATATGGGTATAAAAGGAAGAAGAAAGAGAGGAGAAGGCACCTTGGCCTTTAGCCTTGGTCACGTAGTTGTAGTTTTTATTGCTTTCTTAGTTAAAATGTCTTTTAATTTTTCAAATATTGTATTTTATCTTAAATTAGTGTAATGAACTCTTAAGTTTCAGTTTAATTCATGTCTTCTTTTAATTTCATGTTTTAGCTCAAATTTCCATTTAAGTTTTCAAGTCTTTAATCAGTCTTGATTTTGTGTTCTTCATGTTTAATTGTTGTTTGGTAATGATATTATAGTGTAATCTTTATTGGTTATGTTTGAGATTTCATTGTTGCTCAAAATTGTCATATAACTGTCACTGTATCATATTTTTAAAGATCATAGGCTTAGACTTGTTTGACACCATGCCTAAGTTTAAAAAGGTCCATTTTGACACTATGGGTCCTCTGGATTGGATGAAATTGATGTACACAGTTCTATTCTCTCAAAAGCTCAATTATTTCTCATTAAAGGGTTGTTTGGTTTAGATGATTGATCTGAGTGTGGTCTGTGTTATGCATTGTTCTGGTTACATATATGCTTGATATAACCTATATAGCTCAGTGATGGTTTCAGCTAAGTGGTATAGCATGTGGAGAGTCAAATTGACACTTGATCCTCTCCACATGAGTACTATGAGGTTGTCTTGACTCACAAACCTACATATCTGTTTACATATTGTTAATCTTGTGGTATTTCATGTTCTTATGTCTTATTATAACTTAATTAGTCCATAGTTTAGCTTTTAAATTCAGATTACTCAACTTAGGGTGTTTAGTGTAAAAGTCAAAACTCAGATTTTCTGGTTTTTTGATTAAATTACATATTTTCCTGTGCTTTTATTTTGATGTTTCTGTTTAAATCCTTTTAGGTTATTTTAGATATGTTGCTAATCTGTCTATTTTTATTTTTGGTAATTTTTATTATGCTTATTTGAATGCTTAATTTGTAGCTTCTTTGTGCCTATTTTTTTTTTGCCCTGTCTCAAAAGGGAGCTGTCAAACCACAAGCTTGCAGAAGCTTGTGGAGTTGACACAACCTTGTGAGCTTGGCACATTTGTGTGGTCCTTATGGCCCTTTTTCATTATTGTGCTTTTAATTTTCTGTTATAGCTTTTAGATTAGCTTAATCCACATTTCTTTGTTCCACTTAACTCCCCATACAGTAAGCAAACTGTATGGGTGGAGTTGTTTTCCTAAGTTATCAAAAGCCCTCACATAAGCTTGAGCTTGTGTGTATTGGTTTCTTTTAAGAAGATAATCCACCAAAATCAATGATTATGTGCTTGTGTAGCTTTTGGAAGCTTATTTGATAGGGATTCATTGAGCTTGTTGTTGCTCATTCACAACAGATGACTGATCACTCAGTCATCTTACACTACTACCAACAGCTCCTATAAGCTCTCTAGTGATCATGAGCTTGGGTGAATTGGCTTTTCTTAAAGCCAATCCACCCAATTTCATGATCCTGTGACTTATTACACACTTGCAGCTCATTTGATGAGGCTGCAAGTGATTTGAACCAATCACCATTTCAATGAGTATGCTGGTCATTCAGTTACTCAACCCAACTTCATAAGCTTGCCAAAAGCTATTCTCTTGGACTTAGGTTGTGTGGTTTGTTTCTTTCAGAAGCTAATCAACCAGTTTATAAGTCCCAATTCTTAAATCCCACATTGCAGCTCATTCAATAGGGCTGCAATGAGCTTTTTGGCTTGTCCCATTTTATTGTGTGTACTGGTTCACCATACACTTAGTCAAATGGGATCTTTTTCATAAGCCCCTCACAAGCTCCCTGATGAGTGCGTATTCACTCATCATTTTAGGTCAAATCTGAACTGCAAAACATCTAAAAACACTCCGAAATGCATCAAAATACTGAAAATATCTCAAAAGTGTGTTTTATATGTTTCAGATGCAAAATTATTGAAAAACGAACAAAGTTTGCATAATTGGCAGTTTCAGTCCCCAGTCTTTCAAAAATTGACAGAAATAGTCCCTGAGCACGTATTTTAAAAAGAAAAGTCACCAAAGGTCCTTTTGAAATCATAAGTTGTCATAATTAGTCCTTTGGTGAAAATTTTCAAAAGTTTGAGAAATTACAGTTTTGATCCCTGGATTTTTTAAATTGTCAAGTTTAGTCCTCAGGTTTCACAATTTGGCAGGTTCAGTCCTTACACTATCAGAGATTGTCAATGATGGACCTTGGATTACATTTTCAGAATTACAGGAATGGCCCCTGGATTTTCAGTTTTGGCACTTTTGGTCCTTAAAGTATTACATGGTTCCATATCTATATCCTAAGTCCAAAATACTAACCCAAGCCCACAATACCATACCCAATCCAGTCCACCTTTGACCCGATCCATACCCACCCAAACCTGTTACCCATGTTTATTAATAAACAAAACACACCCTCTGTCTTCTCCTTCCCCAATTTCCCGCCCAAGCAAACCACAAACCCAGAACCCTAGATTCCCTAATCCCCTTTCTCTCCTCTCAAAACACTCCATCTCTTTTACCCAAATCCTCAAAACCCAAAAACTCTACCACCTTCTTTACCCAGACTATCCCAACTCCCTAACCCACTAAGTTCCCTCACCCTTCCCCAAGGCTTCCAGCTCAGCAATCCTTGTTTAAAAAAAGACTCAAGGGACGGCTCTGATTGCCCCTCTTGTGTACCTACTCATTGGATGGATGAGATTGAAGGGAAGAAAGCACACATTTGGTTTTTGCTTGGCTGCCCTCTCACAAAGAAAGCACAAAAGAAGAGATGAAGAGTGAAGACCCAAGTATCTTAGTTTAGTATAAATAGGAAGCTTTTGTAGCCATTGAAGGGCACCCCTAGTTTTTAAATCTTATTTTTAGTCTTCTTGTATTTCCAGTTTAATGTAATTTCCTTTTAACTTAATGAAAACCTTTTCTTCAATTTGTGTTTCATGGTTATATATTTGTTAAGTCTTAAGAGTTGTTAGTTTAAACATCTAATTAATCTCAAAAAAAAGGGGGTCAAAACCTTTGTAAAAGGGTGTTTGGTTATTGCTTGTAAACGGGTCAAAACCATTTTTACCCACTTTGACCAATGCAGTCAAAGTAGTTTTGATGTCATTAACCATTTTCACAAAGTTTCCAGTTGATTTGAAGAAGTTTTGTAAGCATTGACTTGAAAAAAAAAAGTGTTCTGTCACAATCAGGACAGCAGTGGTGACTGCTGTTCTTGGGCTTATTTTTCAGTGCAATTGGTGGTAAAAATAAGCAAACCTTGTTTTTCTTAAGTCATCATGTTCCCAACTTAGTTGATACTCAGTTTTATGCACCAAAGATGTCTGTAACTTGGTTAAATTTGAACTCCAAATCTGTCCTATTTACTGTCATATCAGCAGCTAACAGTAGCTATACCAAGCTGGTCTCAGCTTAATTTTAAGCTGTTAGTAGCTTTTTCTTGGGTTCTAATTGTCAGTTTTCACATCTATGCTAGCTTAACTGTGTTTTTGCAGCTTTTCATGGTCTTTGAAGCTCTTTCTCCAGCTTGAAAATAAGCTTGAACAGGCCCCTATAGGCTGTTTTGCAGCCTGCAATAGCAATCACAGGTCACCCTTTTGTTCTTTTTTGTTGCTTATCAGTGCTTGTCTATTGCTTATTAGATCAAATTGAATGTCATGTAGGTAGCTTAGTTAGGTTTAGATCATATCTAGCTTATTAAGTGCCCCTTAGTGTTTATCAGTAAGCTCTTATTGATTATTTCAAGTTTAGTTCAGTTTTGATATTTCCATTAGTTAAGCTTATTGTGCCCACTGCTCTCCCTTGTTCCCATAGCTTATTGTGCCTAGGATCAGCTTATTTACATTTAGTTGATCAATTGTTCTTTGTCAAAATGGCTACTGCTTCTCTTGGCTTATTTAAGCTATAAGGAGTGTTTGGTTGTTACTTTTAAAAGGGGTGTTTGATTTGTTTCTGTTACCATCTGTTGGAGATAAGCAATCTTGATACTGCTTATTTCAAAAGTTTGGATAAAAAGTTTTTACAAAAAAGTCTTATTTTTGTCTCATAAACAAATTGCAAAAAGAAAAAGTTGAAAAGAAAAATAGTTTTCAAAAAAGAGAGCCAAGGGATTCGAACCCTGGTCTCTCAGCTCAAAGCACACGACCACAACATAACACCACATAACCAACTGCCCTTGGGACTTGTCTCGTTCATTCTTTGCACAATTAATTCTATAAGGGTTGTTAGGCAGTTTGTTCTTTAAGCTCTTGTAGCTTATTTCCAGCTTATTCCTCAAAGCACCACCACGTTTTTTTATTTTTCTTAGAACCTGTAATACTTGAAGCATTTTCTGTGAAATTTTCAGATTTTTCTTAAATAGTTTAGTATTTTTTATTTATTAATTAGATTAAAATAGTTTTTAATTCGTAGTAATTAATTTAAAACTCAAAAAAATATTCCGCTTTTTCCTAAAATTATTTTTAGTCAATTAAAACGTAGGAAAATTGATTTCACACCCGTAGCCCTTAAATTGCAAAACTTTTACGTTTATGGCTCGGGTTGTTTGCCGTTTTTTACGTTTTTACGTTTTAGCACCCTAGGACTTAGTGTAGCTTCGTTTTATCATTCCTTAGGCTTAGTAATAG
This sequence comes from Chrysanthemum seticuspe, assembly GCA_019973895.1. Classification (NCBI taxonomy): domain Eukaryota; kingdom Viridiplantae; phylum Streptophyta; class Magnoliopsida; order Asterales; family Asteraceae; genus Chrysanthemum; species Chrysanthemum seticuspe. Next base: position 94,081,547 of record BPTQ01000008.1, read on the forward strand.
TTTATTTTTAGTTTATTAGGGTTCCCTTGCCTTAATTACTTTCCCGTTAATTAATTTGTAGAATACATAATCAAATCCAAATCATTAAAATCCAATTCAAGTTCAAATCACGAAACTCAACGAATCCTTCCATTCACACCTCGTTGGGACACGACCCGGGGAAATCACTTTCCCGGTATCACTTTTATCACGCCCGTGAGGTTTGGCACGTTGACCTTTTTCCTAAAGGGTTAATTTGTCGGATTTTACGGTTATTTTGGTATACGTTGATATTGTGTTTTTCACCACTCACTTCACAACGAATCAAATTTTGGCGCCGCTGACGGGGAGGTGTGTTGCGACAATATCGTGAAGTTTTTCCGATTAGTGACTTGAAGAACCTTCCTCGTGAAGTTATTGTTTTTTATAAAAATACAAAATACAAAAATATTTTTCTTTTCTTTGTATATATGTAAAAGATTAAAAATACAAAAAGATTTTCCTTGTTGTTTTAAATAAATAGAAGACACAATCAATATAACATTCTCAACTGAGGTGTTATCATTATAAGTTCCCGAACAAAAGATTTAAAACTTGCCTTTGTGTCGCTCGTGTTTTGGTTTACTTTTATCGGTTTAACAAACTGTGTGAGGGGTATAAGGACGGCCTGACATTAAATTGCGGCTGAAAAGAGACGGGTTTTTAATAAGCTTCGCGCTGACCTACGAAGTCTCTCCGCTCCTTTGTGCGTTTTACTTATAGAAGTGATCATTTCACGTGGGATTATTGGTTTAAGTTCACTGTCGTTTTGCCTCGATTTTGTTTTAATTGGATTTGTTACTATAAAGCCCAAAAAGATTCTTCGTTCCCCATTTTCATAATTCTCTTGTTTCCTCGAGTTACGTCTAGTGCATGCGCACTCGTTCTTCTAGATCATTGAGCCCTTTTCGTGATCTAGTAGAAATTCCTAGAAGACGTTCTCATAGACGTGCTGCCCGAATAGTCGAACCCGAGATTCGTACTATTCCAAACAACAATATGGCAGACGAACGAACTATGGCAGAGATGCTCCAGGCACCCACCGAGGGTTATGGAGATGCCATCGTTTTACCACCAATCAATTCTGATCACTTTGAATTGAAGACGCATTTGATCCAACTTGTGTCTACGAATCAATTCCACGGGTTTGATCGAGAAGACCCGTATGCACACATCCGTTGGTTTAACAAGTTAACCTCAACTATCAATTACAAGGATGTGCCACAAAAAGTGATCAAATTGATGCTCTTTCCGTTCTCACTTGAGGGGGCAGCCCGGATTTGGCTGGAAAAAGAACCCCCTCGATCCATCGAAACTTGGGAGGATCTTGTTCAAAAGTTTGTCAATTATTTCTTTCCTCCATCAAAGACGACTAATCTTAAAAATGAAATTTCTGGATTTCGTCAAAACTTTGATGAAAACTTTGGAGAGGCATGGGAGAGATTCAAAGATCTCCTCAGGAAATGCCCCCATCATGAATTCTCGGAGCTTCAACAAGTTAATATCTTTTATAATGGGTTGAACGGTAACGATCAAGATTCTTTGAACGCAGCCGCCGGTGGCAATATCTTGAATCGTAAGCCCAAAGATGTGATTGAGATTTGCGAAATAAAATCAAAAGTTCCTATTTCTCGCAACAAAGGCAATATTCCGAACACTCCTGCTTCTTCATCCGGTAACTCTTCCGAGTTAGCCGCTCCGTTAGCCGCTCTAACGGACGTCATCCGTTGTATGATGAAAGAAGTAAAGGAAATCAAAAGCGAAATTCATAAACCGGAACCAATCAAAGCCGTGAACAAGGTGTGTGAAACTTGTAGTGGTCCACACGCGTATTATGATTGTCCAGCAACCGATGCTTCTTTTTACCAAGCTCCCGTAGCTTCTGTAAACCACAATCAATACCGACCACAAGCTGATCCTCAATACCGTGCACCTAGCGGTATGACACCACCTGGTTTTCCTCCTGTGCAAAACCATGGCAATCAGAATCGTTTTGTTCCAAATCAAGGACAAAACTTCAATAACTCTCAAAATTTCAATCAGAACCGGAACAATTTCAACCAACCATATCAAGCTCCAAATCAGCAAAGTTATCAACAACCTTCTCAAGCTCCCCTACCAAATGACTTCATGAAAATTACTGAGTCAAGCATACGTTCAATGCAAACTCAGATCAATAACATGAGAGTTGAGCTAAAAAAGGAAATTGACACCACAATGTCTCGGCAGACAAATGAGTTAAAGAATATGATGAGCAGTTTCATGAACATGAATATGAACAAAGCTTCGTCATCTTCTGGAGGACTCCCAAGCAATACAGTTCCTAATCCAAATGCCGAGTTGAAAGCCGTCACCACTCGTAGTGGTAAGACGCACAATGGACCTTCGACTCCAATGCCTCCTCCACCTGGAGCAATGAGTCAAGTTACCAAGGATACAACGGACAAGGTGCATTTCTCAAGCCCACGAAGTACCGCACACGTCCCACCTTCGGTAGTCCAAGCTTTAATTCCGGAACCCGAAGTTCCGAAGACGAATTCTGAGCCAGAAATGACTTCCGTCCCGGCTCAAAAGTCTAGTCAGCTTCCTTATCCATCAAGATTGCATGATGAGAAGCTCAAAGACAAAACCAAAGAACAAATGGAAAAAATTTTCCAAATCTTCAATGAACTGCACTTTGATATAAGCTTCGTTGATGCTCTCGTTCTAATGCCCAAATTTGCATCCACGCTTAAAGGCTTGCTGAGCAACAAAGATAAGTTATCTGAGTTGGCTAAAACCCCTCTCAATGAGCAATGCTCAGCGGTCATTCTCAAGAAGCTTCCCAAAAAGCTTGAAGACCCCGGCAGGTTTTTAATCCCGTGTGATTTCTTGGGGATGGTTCAATGCTCCGCCTTGGCCGATCTTGGCGCTAGCATTAACCTCATGCCACTCTCAGTATGGAAGAAATTATCTCTTCCTAAACTTACATCCACTTGTATGACACTCGAGCTAGCGGACCGTACCCAAACCCGTCCACTTGGGATAGCCGAGGATGTCGTGGTGAAAGTAGGAAAGTTTCACTTTCCTACTGACTTTGTTGTAGTAGACTTTGATGCAGATCCTAGAGTTCCCTTCATCTTAGGGAGAGCTTTCTTGAGAACGAGCCGTGCTCTAATCGATGTATTTGCTGAAGAGTTGACCATACGGGTTGACAACGAAGAACTCACGTTTAATATCAACCAGAACTCCAAACCTCTATACAAACATAGTGTTGCCACAATTGATCAAAAATCTGAAAGAATCAATGCAACACTCTCAAATTTCATGGTTAAAAGGAGTCACCAAAAACATGCTGAGCTAAAAGCTTTGCAAATCAACCCTGGTTCAAACAAATGGTTTGAAAATTGTACCAAGGAAGTCCAGAGTGTTCTTGATGACGATGATCTAGAATCGGAGACTTTATCGGAAGTGGTGGAAATTGCTAGCTCTAAGAGCACACCACTTGTCCCACCTCCGGAATCAGTTTATCGCATCGAGTTTGTTAACTCTGTGAATGAAACCAAACTCTCCTCGGTTTCATCTGGATTGGATGATGATGTTTGTGATCCAATGGGAGACATTCTTCCCATTGAAGAATTGCTCAAAAATGATCCATCATCCCCTAGTCTTACTATCTCCGACTCTTCCATCCCTTCTCTCACTCCGGATGAGGAAGATGACAACTTTTGGAATGAAGTCGATGCCTTTCTTAGTGATGAGTCGATTCCAACAGGAATTGATAATACTTACTTTGATTCGGAGGGAGACATCCTTTTTCTGGAAAATCTGTTGAATGAAGAACCATTTCCAACCCTCCCTCCCGGACATCTTATTGACAGTCACCATATAAGCTTCAAGTTTAAGCTTAAAAATGTCAAAAATGGTGATTTGCTTCTCTCTGATGAGGAATGGACTTGCATTCTCATGTACGTCTTTATTCCATTCTTCACAGATGGTGTGGTTGCTCTTTCCCTTTTCTCTTTCGGGAATGAGGACACCATCTTTGACCCCGGTATCATCCTTTATAGTTTCTACTATTAACAATACCGCGGTTATATCTCGTCGGTGTGGAACTTTCTGATGTTCATATGTTTATTAACATTGTGAACGAAAGTCCGATCGAGATTGGTTTTCCACGTTGCTTCCCCAAGAACAAATGAATGCGGGGTCGAGTCAAGCTAGCGACTTGGGAATCAAAAACAGTAGCATGCAATATGGGTTTTCACCCATATTTCTGATTTCTTTCTACTTTCTACCACCCTAGTGTGGGGGGGGGGGGTTGCCCCACATGTTTTGGTAAAAAAAAAAAAAAAAAAAAAAAAAAAAAAAAATCTCTTCGAATAATGGCCGTAGTATTTCCCTTTTACGTTCTTTGTTTCGGCATAATAGCCGGTACTTTGAATATTGAGGGCAATATTCATTTCTAAGTGTGGGGGGGAATTCTCACGAATTTTATCATGTATTATCCACCCAATTCCCCCGTTTTTGGCCAAAATTTTTTTTGGAGTAAGTGTTTTGCACTTACTCAATTGGTTATCAGTCCGCCTTGTCTAATATACAAAAGGATTGGCTAATCCAGGAGCAAATGGCTCTTGGTAAAGATATCTCAAATCCGTTGACGGCTTGCAATTTGCCCAAAATTGTATGGTATTCAGCTCACCATATCCTTAAAAGTGAAGAGTTGGCTAGCCCGCAAGTTTATGGCTTGTGGTAAAGGCAGTGGAAAAACCATAATTGGTAATCAGCTCATCAAAGATAATATTGATAATTTATCTAAGAGTTGGCTAGTCCAGAAGCAAACGGCTTTTGGTAAAGACAAATCAAATCCGTTGGAAGCTGGTGGTTTGCTCAAAATCACATGGTTATCGGTGTACCATGGTTCTTACTTGAACTGAAACATTTGGCTACTCCAGAAGTAATGGCTTTTGGTAAAGAGATTCAAATCCATTAAGTTTTTCTCAAAAGATTGCTAGGGACTAGCAATGTTTTAGTGTGGGGGATTTGATGAGTGCGTATTCACTCATCATTTTAGGTCAAATCTGAACTGCAAAACATCTAAAAACACTCCGAAATGCATCAAAATACTGAAAATATCTCAAAAGTGTGTTTTATATGTTTCAGATGCAAAATTATTGAAAAACGAACAAAGTTTGCATAATTGGCAGTTTCAGTCCCCCGTCTTTCAAAAATTGACAGAAATAGTCCCTGAGCACGTATTTTAAAAAGAAAAGTCACCAAAGGTCCTTTTGAAATCATAAGTTGTCATAATTAGTCCTTTGGTGAAAATTTTCAAAAGTTTGAGAAATTACAGTTTTGATCCCTGGATTTTTAAAATTGTCAAGTTTAGTCCTCAGGTTTCACAATTTGGCAGGTTCAGTCCTTACACTATCAGAGATTGTCAATGATGGACCTTGGATTACATTTTCAGAATTACAGGAATGGCCCCTGGATTTTCAGTTTTGGCACTTTTGGTCCTTAAAGTATTACATGGTTCCATATCTATATCCTAAGTCCAAAATACTAACCCAAGCCCACAATACCATACCCAATCCAGTCCACCTTTGACCCGATCCATACCCACCCAAACCTGTTACCCATGTTTATTAATAAACAAAACACACCCTCTGTCTTCTCCTTCCCCAATTTCCCGCCCAAGCAAACCACAAACCCAGAACCCTAGATTCCTTAATCCCCTTTCTCTCCTCTCAAAACACTCCATCTCTTTTACCAAAATCCTCAAAACCCAAAAACTCTACCACCTTCTTTACCCAGACTATCCCAACTCCCTAACCCACTAAGTTCCCTCACCCTTCCCCAAGGCTTCCAGCTCAGCAATCCTTGTTTAAAAAAAGACTCAAGGGACGGCTCTGATTGCCCCTCTTGTGTACCTACTCATTGGATGGATGAGATTGAAGGGAAGAAAGCACACATTTGGTTTTTGCTTGGCTGCCCTCTCACAAAGAAAGCACAAAAGAAGAGATGAAGAGTGAAGACCCAAGTATCTTAGTTTAGTATAAATAGGAAGCTTTTGTAGCCATTGAAGGGCACCCCTAGTTTTTAAATCTTATTTTTAGTCTTCTTGTATTTCCAGTTTAATGTAATTTCCTTTTAACTTAATGAAAACCTTTTCTTCAATTTGTGTTTCATGGTTATATATTTGTTAAGTCTTAAGAGTTGTTAGTTTAAACATCTAATTAATCTCAAAAAAAAAAGGGGGTCAAAACCTTTGTAAAAGGGTGTTTGGTTATTGCTTGTAAACGGGTCAAAACCATTTTTACCCACTTTGACCAATGCAGTCAAAGTAGTTTTGATGTCATTAACCATTTTCACAAAGTTTCCAGTTGATTTGAAGAAGTTTTGTAAGCATTGACTTGAAAAAAAAAAGTGTTCTGTCACAATCAGGACAGCAGTGGTGACTGCTGTTCTTGGGCTTATTTTTCAGTGCAATTAGTGGTAAAAATAAGCAAACCTTGTTTTTCTTAAGTCATCATGTTCCCAACTTAGTTGATACTCAGTTTTATGCACCAAAGATGTCTCTAACTTGGTTAAATTTGAACTCCAAATCTGTCCTATTTACTGTCATATCAACAGCTAACAATAGCTATACCAAGCTGGTCTCAGCTTAATTTTAAGCTGTTAGTAGCTTTTTCTTGGGTTCTAATTGTCAGTTTTCACATCTATGCTAGCTTAACTGTGTTTTTGCAGCTTTTCATGGTCTTTGAAGCTCTTTCTCCAGCTTGAAAATAAGCTTGAACAGGCCCCTATAGGCTGTTTTACAGCCTGCAATAGCAATCACAGGTCACCCTTTTGTTCTTTTTTGTTGCTTATCAGTGCTTGTCTATTGCTTATTAGATCAAATTGAATGTCATGTAGGTAGCTTAGTTAGGTTTAGATCATATCTAGCTTATTAAGTGCCCCTTAGTGTTTATCAGTAAGCTCTTATTGATTATTTCAAGTTTAGTTCAGTTTTGATATTTCCATTAGTTAAGCTTATTGTGCCCACTGCTCTCCCTTGTTCCCATAGCTTATTGTGCCTAGGATCAGCTTATTTACATTTAGTTGATCAATTGTTCTTTGTCAAAATGGCTACTGCTTCTCTTGGCTTATTTAAGCTATAAGGAGTGTTTGGTTGTTACTTTTAAAAGGGGTGTTTGATTTGCTTCTGTTACCATCTGTTGGAGATAAGCAATCTTGATACTGCTTATTTCAAAAGTTTGGATAAAAAGTTTTTACAAAAAAGTCTTATTTTTGTCTCATAAACAAATTGCAAAAAGAAAAAGTTGAAAAGAAAAATAGTTTTCAAAAAAGAGAGCCAAGGGATTCGAACCCTGGTCTCTCAGCTCAAAGCACACGACCACAACATAACACCACATAACCAACTGCCCTTGGGACTTGTCTCGTTCATTCTTTGCACAATTAATTCTATAAGGGTTGTTAGGCAGTTTGTTCTTTAAGCTCTTGTGAGCTTATTTCCAGCTTATTCCTCAAAGCACCACCACGTTTTTTTATTTTTCTTAGAACCTGTAATACTTGAAGCATTTTCTGTGAAATTTTCAGATTTTTCTTAAATAGTTTAGTATTTTTTATTTATTAATTAGATTAAAATAGTTTTTAATTCGTAGTAATTAATTTAAAACTCAAAAAAATATTCCGCTTTTTCCTAAAATTATTTTTAGTCAATTAAAACGTAGGAAAATTGATTTCACACCCGTAGCCCTTAAATTGCAAAACTTTTACGTTTATGGCTCGGGTTGTTTGCCGTTTTTTACGTTTTTACGTTTTAGCACCCTAGGACTTAGTGTAGCTTCGTTTTATCATTCCTTAGGCTTAGTAATAGTTTATTTTTAGTTTATTAGGGTTCCCTTGCCTTAATTACTTTCCCGTTAATTAATTTGTAGAATACATAATCAAATCCAAATCATTAAAATCCAATTCAAGTTCAAATCACGAAACTCAACGAATCCTTCCATTCACACCTCGTTGGGACACGACCCGGGGAAATCACTTTCCCGGTATCACTTTTATCACGCCCGTGAGGTTTGGCACGTTGACCTTTTTCCTAAAGGGTTAATTTGTCGGATTTTACGGTTATTTTGGTATACGTTGATATTGTGTTTTTCACCACTCACTTCACAACGAATCACTCCCTAGTGGACCTCACTAGGTGAGCTTGGGCTTTTTGGAAAGCCTACCAGATCACCTTGCTATTACAACAACTTATTTGGCTAGTTGAGCTTATTTGATGAGCTTTATCTGTTCAAACATAAGGTTGCAGGGTTGTTTGGATTGCTGTTACACTGGAATAGCTTATAAGCTTGTTTCAAGCTTATGGGTCAAAACCAGTTTTCCAGCTTGTAAATATTGTTTAAATACTTGTACAAACATACTTTTTACTTCCTTTTTCTGTGTGAAGCTCATTACAGGCTTTAGAGGCCTCAACTCCATCCAAGTTGAGCTGTCAAAGCTCAACTGTCTAAACCATGGGCTTGCAATTTTGTGCTTAATTTCCTGTGTTTCCTTGTTCATATTTTGGTCAAAAAACATGTGTGCACATGTTCCTTTTCCTTTCTTTTGCTTAGTACAGCTTTTTCAAGCTTGTTTATAGCTTATGACTTCACTGTGAGCATCAAAGCTCGACTGTTGGACTCATAAGCTCTTATGTTGCTTATTTTCAAGTTTGTATAGTTTTGTTTTCATTAAATATGTATAATATCAGTATTTAGTTAGTTTCAGAAAAAGAAAAACCTAAAAAGCTCCTTTTTAAGCTAAGTGATAGCTTTTCCTTAAAAGCTTATTTGCTTATTAGCTTATTTTTGTTAAGTACATATAGTTTTTATATTTTTCCTAGCTTCTTTTATTTATTTTAGAATTTTGTAAAAAGTTTCAGATTTTTCTTCCTTCATTTATTATTTTTAATAAATAATAATAGTTTTTAGTAATTAATAATAGTAAATAATTAATAATAAATAGAATAATTGTGTAAAAAATACATTTTCAGTTTCTTAAATTATTTTATGATATTTTAGATTTTTCAGATTCTTTATTTCATTTATTTAAGTTAAATTTAGATTTTCTTATTATTTAATTCATTATTAAATACATTTAATTCATTTTTAATTTATATTAATTAATTTAATAGTGTAAAAATTTATTTTAATTTTCTAATATTTTTCTTATCTTTTTATGATTCCAAAAATATAATTTTCACATTTGTGAGAGTTGTATTGGACAGAATTCACGTTTTTATTTTGCACGTTTACGTAAAATTCAGTAAACGTACGTTTTTAGATTTTAATCGTTAAACAATTGTAAATATAGAATTAAAATGACTTCAAAATTTTGATATGTTTTAATTTCTTAAGTATAATCAATTATTATCCTTTTCCTGTTTTATTTTGTTTCATTTGTGTAATTATTACATACATGTATATGTTTTAGTTTTCTTTAGATTTTCTTAACTTTTATATAAATTTGTAAATTATAGTTTTATTTTATTTCTTTTAATTTGCATTTAAGCCCCTAAGGCATGCAAATTCCCTCTTTGGGAAAGTTTTGTTTTATTCGTTACGTTTACGTTTATTTAAACTTAAACGTATGTTTGTAAATACTTTAATATTTTTAGGTTTCTGATTGTACGTTTTTATTGACGTAGCTGTGACAGAGCTATTACTATTCACATTCCTAGTGTTAGTCAATCAGATTCCTGTTTTCCTATACTAATATTATTTTCAACAATTCACAAGTCATTGTACCAGAATGTCACGCCTCACCAGGACATAAACGATCCAAGGATATTTTAATCCTTGGTAAACTTGCATTCCTCTTCCAGGCTATCTGACTTTTAGTATCAGCCATTCACAAGCGGCTGGGAAATAAAGTTAGTTAGTTTGGAACGAATCAGTACCCCATCAGCAAACAAGCTCTTTTTTTTTATTGGTCTTACACAATGCCAACTGAAACTTTTCCTGCATTATAATCAAACAATTACAAACCAATTTCTCATAAACATACCAAAATAAGATAATCCCAGATTCATTACAAACCTTATTAATCAACCCATCGTGATTGACTGCACTACTAATCTTCTTAAATAGCTCGTAAATAGCTTCTATTTTACTTACACTAACTACAATAAACAAAATGACTCTTTGTATAAGGATATCTATGTATAGGTTATAAACTCAGTAATAAAGATAGGGTCAATAATGGTAAAACCATCAAAACTTTCGTCACTGGCAATCTAACCCCTGTTCATTCCCTTAATATAGGTACCAAACATTCAAGAACAAAGAAGCAAGAACCACCCCAAGAGAGTCGAGAATCTGAACTTGTAACGTGCGAAATTGAGCACCAGTACAACAAATTTACTCGCTTCACAGAAATTAGAAAAGTTATTATGAAAAAGACTACATTGAGAAATACCCCTGCTTAAAAATAGTACTTGTACCAAATCCACAACATCCAATCCAAAGAATTTTACGCCGTGCACTTTGGTGAAAATAGTTGGGTAGAGATTGACTATGAACCGGAAGCAAGAGTACAATACAAACCAGCTTTGTACCAGCTTGTAAACCAAAATAAAGTATGAAAGAGCAGTTGAATGAAATTATAACACGAAAACACAAAGACTTACAAAACGACCCACTTTTCCCAATATATATCCCCTAGTGTTTTTCTGTCCCTCTTCTTGATATGAACCATCATCAATGACCCAAAAGTGTAGGTTGCGAGAACACTGGACTCCAGAAAGCTGCAACATTTAACATGCCCGTGTTAATATAGAACATATGCTTCAAAACTGTCTTTCAATTCAAACATATGCATATTTTGTTACTTGGAATACATTTACGTATGCAGGTTTTCACCATTACAATGTAAAGAAAAAATAATCGATGACCTGTATCGGTCAGAAAACATTACATTTTTAACACATAGTCTTCTTGCATTCAACCGAACGACAATTTCATCAAAACAAGTAAGGTATCTAAATCAGAGTTAAGGTATCTACGAAAAACACACAAACAAGCATTGTATAATAAAAGTATTAAAGAAGCAGTATGAAATATCATAAGTCACTCTTCGCTGATAAGACTAGCCACATTTAGTGTTGGCATGTCCAGCTCAATAAACACTTCAAAGGCGACCTTGGTAAAGGCAAACAAGCATTGTATAATAAAAGTATTAAAGAAGCAGTATGAAATATCATAAGTCACTCTTCGCTGATAAGACTAGCCACATTTAGTGTTGGCATGTCCAGCTCAATAAACACTTCAAAGGCGACCTTGGTAACCTTTACCCCCCACTATTCACCCCAACAATTTTTTTACAATGCAGAAGTGCCTTCTTGGGTCCTCATGTGCATTAAACAAATTTCACATGTGAAGAAAACTTACACATTTCATCGAACACCTAATTTTATTAAAAAATTGCACATGTGAAGAAAACTAACACATTTCATAAAACACCTAATTTTATAAAAAAATAAAATAATAAAATTTACACATGTGATGAAAACTTACACATTTCATCAAGCACCTAATTTTATATAAAAAAAATGCACGTGTGAAGAAAACTTACACATTTCATAAAACACCTAATTTTATAAAAAAAAATAAATAAATAAATTTTGCACATGTGAAGAAAACTTACACATTTCATCAAACACCTAATTTTATAAAAAAAAATGCACATGTGAAGAAAACTTACACATTTCATCAAACACCTAATTTTATAAAAAAATTGCACATGTGAAGAAAACTTACACATTTCATCAAACACCTAATTTTATAAAAAAAATTGCACATGTGAAGAAAACTTACACATTTCATCAAACACCTAATTTTATAAAAAATAAATTGCACATGTGAAGAAAACTTACACATTTCATCAAACACCTAATTTTATAAAAAAATTGCACATGTGAAGAAAACTTACACATTTCATCAAACACCTAATTTTATTAAAAAAAAAAAAAAAAAAAAAAAAAAAAATTGCGCATGTGAAGAAAACTTACACAATTCATCAAACACCTAATTTTATAAAAAAAAATTGCACATGTGAAGAAAACTTACACATTTCATCAAACACCTAATTTTATAAAAAAATTGCACATGTGAAGAAAACTTACATATTTCATCAAACACCTAATTTTATAAAAAAAATTTGCGCATGTGAAGAAAACTACACATTTCATCAAACACCTAATTTTATAAAAGAAAATTGCACATGTGAAGAAAACTTACACATTTCATCAAACACCTAAAAAGTTATTGACCGTAAATGACCACTTTACAACACTCGCGGAAAACTTGCACATTATAAAGCAATGGGCACATAGTTCAACTCAAACCAAATGGTAAAAATTCAATTAGTGAAAGATACAACACTCGCGGAAACATAACATAATACCACAAATAAAAAGTTATTGACCGTAAACGGCCACTTCACCATGCTTCCTAACTTAATTGGTCCGTTATACACAAACATGATGCCTAGCTTGACCTCCAAAGTTAAAGTTCACGTTTTACAACTTTTTCTAATTAGTAATCAATATGATAACCGAGTCAAATAAATTGTAATAATTACATTTTGACATGTCACCAAAATCTATCATTCTATGTCTTCAGTATATGATATATATGATTAAAAAAAGGTTGATTATATGCATTAAAAAGTCATCAGGGTGACGAAGAGTGTGTCAATTCATACCTCTAAAATTACCTATGTAACAGAAAGTTTTTGAAGTAAAAACAAACAGTTTACATTAAATCAGTTACTCAAATAAATAAGTAGAAAGTTCAAAATTACGAATAGAAAACATGTTAGGTCACTAGTTTTACAACACAAGCTTATAAGAAAGAGATAAGGCGATTGAACAAGCAAACCACACACACACACACGATATTAAAGACGGTTACGCGTAGATGTGAATGAGAGAGAATAACTTGAACAACCAACCTTCAAATGAAGGTTTACATAAGGTATTTATAGGAGGAAAGCTAGGGCAACACTCCTAGTTTCCATCCTTTCTTTAATGGACTTGGGCCTAAGCTCATGGGCCTTCTACATAAGCTTAAGGCTAATAACAAACATAAAGGCCATAATAAGCTACCTATTACATATTAATTACAAACACTTGATTATGGTTTAGGAGTGATTCCAACAATCTCCCCCTCAAGTGTTGGTGATGAACGGTGAAGGCGTTGATGTAATAGTCGTTCTGACGTCTTCTGACATTCTTCTTTCTTGTGAGAAGAATTGCCTCGATTCGAACAATATCCCCAGTGCAGAGAGATAGTTTTCCTTAGCAGTTATGCTTTGACGTCATCATTAACATTGTTCTTTGATTATTGTTCTTTGTGGTGAAAGTGATAGTATGTTGTTGTCTGCATCAAGTCTGCCTCAGGTCTGCTTCGCCGCTACAGTGTCTCCACGTCATTCTTCAACATGCTCACACGCTCTTTGACGTTGGAATTCAGTACTGATGAAGTTCTTTAAGTCTTTAACTTTGTAGATTCTTTGATTCGACGAAGAATCATTCTGACTGTTGTGTTGCTTTTGGATAGAACTTTCATTAGTGATGATGTTGGCGTGAGCATGAGAAGAATCAGCACGATCATCCCGCTCCGGAGCTTCCATAAGAAGAAAACATTTCAAACGGTTAGTAATAAGCGGATTCCGGCACTTACAAGTTTGAACTTCGAGAGTGTTAACAGCATAGTGTGAAAACACAACTCTAATTATTACAAAGGCCGTTCCTGAACTGGAGTCCCACAAGTGAGATAACGCGATGTACCAAAGTACACCTACAGTTCAGATGAGTCGTTTACACCGAAGCATCACCTCACGACTGTAGACCGTTTGAGACACACTAAGCGTAATCCATGGGGAGTTACCGAAGTGACCTGCTGTCAGGGCTGTTTGATGTTGACCCTGGCAGGAGTTTCCATTCAATCACTGAGGATCACAGATGTGAACCTCTCATAAATTTTCTCGACAGATTGCTAAGATCTGTGAAGGACTCGATAATGTACCACTGAAATTCTTATTGTTGAACGTCAAGTGATAAAATGTCAAGTGTACCTAAGAGATCTTTTGATGAATCTCGTGGTTCTAGACTCAATAGTGCGTTTTGGTTTTCCTGAGCGGAGACTAGGGAGAGGGTCTCCTTCTTCAATACCAGCGATCTTTAAGAGAAAGCCAATAGTTTACGTAGGGTTCCCTGTGAGAATGAAACAAGCTTCTGTTAAGAGAAACTTGAGTAGCTAAGAAGGTTTAGTGCATGCGTCACTAGGTCCATGACGACTTTTAATCTTCAATACCGGCGTCACTAAGTGACAACCAGTAGCATATGAATTGAACCCGATGTCTGCCCTAAGTTGAATAATTTGGAGGGCTATTTCTTTTCACCCTTTTCTTTGCATTTCTTTTTAATTCTTCAACTCCTTCTTTCTCCGATTCTCATTTTCTCCTTTTTATAGTCGTACCTAAGGACTTCTAAGTACTAACTATTTATGATGTTCTTGGGTAGATCCCTCCGGCTCTGGCGGATCATAGGACGGTTATTCCTAACCTTAGTCACCTTATAACTCCATGACTAACCTATGTTGCCATTAAAACCACTGTTGTGAAGAATCTCTCAAAGGGTTTGTAAATGAAAAACATGTTTGAACCACTGTGAGAGTTTTATCTTTTAGCAGAAATACTCCCCCTCCACATGTGCTTTAGAGTTTTGACGGAAATCTGCACTGTGTGGGAAGAGCGCGCACTTTTGAATTGATCAACTCAAGATAAACAATCTCCTGCGAGACACGTTTACGTTGCATAGTTAAAGAGATACATTGTCAGCTTTTAGGTGACAACTAGCTCTAATAACTACCTTGAAGGTGTAGACAAACCTCGAAAGGTTGTCATACCCGTCAGAGTTCATGTCTACCACGAGTTTCTCGAATGGTACTTTCTACTTGGACAAGTCCTTTGCGAGACACGTTTACATCACTAGCGAACTAGCTTGAAATTATTACCCGTCCAGGACAAGTCTTTTCGAGTTACAAACAATTTAGTACCGTCAATTCGTTGGTTAAGTCTATTGCACAACAATTCATTTGCATTTACACAACATATTTCTTATCACATAATTTTCTCCCCCTCAAAAATGGCATATAAAATGTTATTTTTGAAAAGTTGAGAATAAATATGACCATTTCGAGTGTTGCGGGAAGATGACCACTATGAACAATTTGTAAACAAAGTTTTGATTCAAATACTCCCCCTCAACTAGCGATATAAACGGTTGAGGTTTTGAAAAATCATACGGGGAAGTACTTGTCCTTTTGAGCAAAACCTTGAAAAATGAAAGGTTTGATAGGTTTTACTCAAAAGTAAGAAGCTTTCGCTCCTTTTATAAGGATTGTGGCACTGAAGCGTACCACAGGGTCCTTTCTTGACAATTACGGGTTGTACACTGTTATGTGTGCACAAGCCATTCACATATATAATCACACATCCAAATGTATAATGAAAGAAACAATTCAAGGGGTACCAGGAAGTCCAGAGATGTCGCCAGGAGTGTGAATCGGGCGTTGAAAGCCGGTGATGTTAATCCTGGGTCGACCACCAACATAGCTTTCCAATCTTCTGAACTGATCCCTTCTATACAACCTTTCATCAATCATCTTGATGATTCTCCTCACATCCCTTCGATCCTGAGAATTCCATCGCTTAGGAGACCCAATCTTTTGTCGTATATCCTTCAACCTATAAGCCAATCCGTCCCTAACCATCTTCAAAGTGTGATCCCCAAACTTGTGGAGTTCACTACACGCCATTAAGCAATTTCTTTTTAGTTCACTACGGTAAAAGACACCGAATGGTTTGCTGATGAGTG
This sequence comes from Chrysanthemum seticuspe, assembly GCA_019973895.1. NCBI lineage: Eukaryota > Viridiplantae > Streptophyta > Magnoliopsida > Asterales > Asteraceae > Chrysanthemum > Chrysanthemum seticuspe. The sequence goes on from BPTQ01000008.1 coordinate 94,097,472, forward strand.
TATATTGTGAGAGCTGGTTGATGTCGGGAAGATCTAGCTGAGGTGGAGTGAAGTTGACACGGGTCTGATAAGATTCAACTGCCAGCTGAAGATCTTCTACACGTTCCTTGATGACTATGCGTCTGATGAAGATGAGCAATGACTTGCTGAATTCACGTTGTACTTCGGTTGAAAATTGTCTCATGCGACCTTGTACTTTGGCAAGGTACATGTCTTCGATGTCGTTGATAGACAAATTCTCAAAGTCAGCTTCAGAGAATGCATAATCCCTTTCATCTTGTCGTTTGACCACGATATTCTTTAGGAAGGTGTAGTCCCATTTAGATGACAGAACAACATGTTTGATGGCAACGATATCCTTAGTACTGAACACCGCATGTTGAGACTTCTGAACCTGACAGCTTCTGTAGTAGATTCTTCGGTGTTCCGGCCAATGATGAATCCCGTACATTGCATCTCGTTCGTATACTTCCACTTTGTCAGAGAACAAGCGATTGGCACGTTCCTCGATGGCTATGCAGTTCGAGTATATAGCAGCTGGGAATGGAAGTGTCAACGATGTAGCGTATTTCCTTGAACCATCGCCACCATGTAGAAGAAATTCCAGGTCTTTGTTGAAGAAATATCTGAATGGAATCCTTGGTTCATCTGGTTGGCCAATTGTTGGTAGAGGTTTTGACCAGTCGGTGTAGTATGGAGGGTTGTCCCGTTTGGTGAAGTCGATGTTTGCTTCTGGGTTGAGCCAATCCATGTTGTTAGACATAGCTCGAGCAATGTTCTCAAGGTGATATTCGACCTCGATGGCACTTTCGGAGCTATCTTTCCACAGTTGAAAGCTTCATTCTTGATTCGCCTCAACTCGGATTTCGTCATCTTCTTCACCTGGAACTTTTCTTGTAAAAGTTTTGCATGCTCCAATGTATTACCGTCTACCAAATTCTGACCTTCTTCAGGGTAGGAAGTGTTGTTAACAAGAGTAGAGAACCATTCAAATTCATCAGTTTTATCGTCATCTAGCCAAGATACGACGTCAGTCTGAGGCGTCTTCTTCTTCTTCTTTTTCGAAGGCCTAGATGATGATTCTGGTTTCTAAACTTGTTTGGGAGAGGTGGGTTGTTGTAAGGGCTCAAGGACCTCTTCATCGTCACCACCCGTATACTCAAAGTGATCACCGGTTTTCTGAGTCAGGGGTGGTAACTCGGAATCGTCCTGAGGTTTACCTGTAGAAGAACGAGGAGGGGACCTTTGTTGAGTAGGAGTCCGTTGGAGAGGAGGTAACATAGAAGATGATTCACCAGACTTCTTCTGACGTTTAGCTTCATCATTCTTATCCTGATCCTTATCTTCATCGTCTCTAGGATGTTTAGACTTTTCTGCTTCGAATCTACATGCTTCTTTGAGTTGGTAGTCCAGCAATGCTTGAAACAGCTTTCCTTCTTCAGAAGTAAATGTCCCAGATCGTTTAGACATTTGTGTGACAAGCTTGGCCACCAATTCATTATCCGAGAAAACTACAGGATCAGATGGATTGATTGTGACGGTTAAAGGTGTTGATCTTATAGTTTGCTTGGCTATCTGCATAAGATTCGGATATAGTTGTCTGGTAAACATCTCCTTTGTGACTTTATGAACGATATCCTGAAGGTACTTATGAGTGTAACCTTCTATCATGCTGTTCAGTTCCTCTTGACGATGATTTTTCATGAATTCCTGAATAAACTTCCTTTCTCCTTTCATTTTTTCATTCTCGTCATACAGATGTTGTATGTGATCAGCAAAGAAATTCAGCTTCTTGTTGAGCACGTCTTTCTTTCTGATTTGTTTGACAGCATTCACAATTCTTTCATGTGTATGAGAAATCCAAGATCGAGGTGGTTTCTTCACAGATTTGGATGTTGATTTGGTTGATTTCTTTGATGGTGGTGGTGAGGAGTGAGATGAAGAATCTGATGAGGAGGAGACATGAGGAGACTCGGGGTCCTTTGGCGGTTCAGAAGATTCCTTCTGTGAACGTGTAGGACTTTCCAGAAGCAGCTTGTCATAATCAACATCTTTATCTTTCTCAGACTTCTCAGTTTCAGGTTTCTCAAACTCATATTCGATAGTATCCTCCACAAGCTTTTGTTGTTGCACAAGAGTGGTGGCACCAGATCCCTTATCGGATCGATTAACCGCATCAGGATCTGGTGAAGAGTGGGCAGCACCACTTGATCCTCCGGGGCCACCCATTTGGTCTTTTGCAAATTCTTCAGCTTTTTGAATTTGTCTGACGAATTTAAAATTCTTCCTGTATGATTTATCCAGTTGCTCTTCATCACTTTCTGAACTTGAGCTTTGATCATATGGCACAAGCACTGGAGTCTTCCCTTTGCTATGTACAGCTGGAGGACTAGGAGGTTTCGGTACTAATGGAGTGTCATCCTTTGCAGTTTCAGAGTATGTAATCTCTTCTTCTGATTCAATACCTTCAGAGTCCTCGTCAATTAGCTTTCTCTGAGGTTCAGGTTTAGGTAAGGGAATGGGAACAACTTCCTTAGAAGGAACAGTCTTTTTACGAGGAGGATTCCTCTTAGGAAACTTCCTTTGACTTTCAGAACTTACTGCACTTCCAGCACTTCCTCTTCTGGTTCTTCGAGTAGGAGTACCTGAAGGTTTTTCATCAAGATGACCTACTTTGCCTTCTTTTATTGCTACTAGATACCTTTTGTACGTTTCAAGCTTCTTGAGTTCTTTAGATAGAAGGTGATCAGGTAGCACGGCACCCTGCTTCTTAGTTGTCGATTCCTTGATTCTGATAGAAAGGATGGGTTCGGACAACACGTCGTGATTGTCGGGGTCATTGAGCCTCATGGGGATATCAGGATTAAGTCCAAGTGCTCTCTGGATCAAAAGCTTTGTGTATCTGACATAGGGAATCTTTGAGCCAAGCTTCTTGTGAAATAGCATCATGTCCTCCCATATCAGTGCTTCGATTTCGATGTCCTTCTTATTGATCAGAGACCAGAAGATTTGTAGTTCCATGAGCTTTGGATGCTCATAACCACTGTCACGACCAGAAACAGACTTGGTAATGATGATGTAGAGGGTTCTCCATGGTTGAGGAATATTCTTAAGCTCCACGTGAGAATGCTTATTAACAATCCCTGAAGCTTCATCATAGCCAATGTCAAGAAGAAATTGCAGAACTGTCTCTTCAGTAGGTGTGGCAGAGAAGTCAGTTGGCTCGATTTCAGGAACGAGAAGAACAGCCCGTAAGTCAGCATGAGTGATGGTGACTTGTTTGTGATTAATTGTCACTGTCACTGCACTTTGACCTATGATCCTCTGCATAGAATTCCAGAATTGCTGAATGTAGATTTCTGGTACAGTAGCAGAGTGTGAGAGCATGTTCTGGTAGGGATGATTCCTTAGAATATCCACAGCAATCAAGCATGAAGATTTTGAGAAAGTGAGGGTTTCAAAGTCAACCTTAAGGTTGTTCTTTCCAATCTTTCTAGGATAGCCATTGGGGAAGATATCAGCAATAGTGAGAACCTCAGGTGCATCCACATTCATTTGAGCAGCCATGTCGTGATCTGAAATAACATTAGCCAAAAGAACCAACATATCGAAAGACATAATGTTAGTCAACAGAGGGTCTTATTGTCTAGTTATTGAATGTACAGTGATAATGATTGTTACGAGTCCTAAGTCACTTGTTTATCCAATAGTCCAATGACGTCGTGAAATGTTTCGTGAGTTAGTTAACTTTAAGTTTTAAAGTTTATGTTATCACTTATTGTTCACAACATATCAAACGATTAAGTTTATTAGTGACATTATTGGATACGTGACGTTATGATTAGTTTATTTACAAGTTTGTACACGTAACAATTCATAATGAAGGTCAATCAAGGCTTAGGCGTAGTTTTGGCAAAGTTAATCGTAAACAGTAATGACATACGCGTAGACGAAAGCTTATGCGTAGGATCCTAACTTACGCGTAAGAAAAGTTACGCGTAGGAAAAGGGGACCTTAAGCGTAGAACTTACGCGTAAGCGTATATAAACCTTACGCGTAAGGCTTACTCGTAAGAGTAGACCTTATGCGTAGAGGTCACTGTTTACGCATATCCTTCACAGGATACGCGTAGTCCCATTGTAGAACCTTATGCGTAGACGCTACGCGTAAGATTACTCTTACGCATAACCTTCTACGCGTAAGGTGATCCTTATGCGTAGAGATTCAATGACCTTGATTCTGAGTTTAACGAGTAGCAAGCCTGAAATAAAATCATCATTACATCAATCATAACACATACATTCATTCTAATATCAAATCATGGCATGAAAGCTTGTTAAACATTTACGCGTAGGTCAAAACCCTAAGGGTTATGAATTACGCATAAGATTTCTAACCATGGAAATTGCACCAAACTTTTACTGGTAGTTCTAAGGTGTTGTGAGAGTCTATAAGCCAAGTCTTAACATCCATTTTGTGATGAATCAAAAATACCCAAACTTTAGAACTTTAAACCCTAATTTCTAATTCTGAGTAAATCAGTGTTTCTGGGTGGTTATAGAACCTGGATATCATCAATTCAACATCATATAAACATAACACAACAACCTTTTTGACCAAAACCCTTCAAATTTGAAAACACCCAATTCGACTTAAGAACCCTAATTTTGAAAAACCATCCATTCGTGTTTCTGGGTGGATTTAGAGGATAAGAATAGTATCATAGTTGTTAAAGACACATTTTGACACATTCTTTTCAACCACAAACATACACCAATGATTGTGTGTTCATACGCTTATGCGTAAAACACATAATCACACATATCTAACGTTTTAGCCGTTGGATTTGCTTAAAATTCAAAACCTTTGCTTGTATAAACGTTAAGATTGTGAAAATACTTACACTTTGATGATCAAAAACACAGATATCTTGAATGAATTTTGTGCGTAGGATGATATAGATGAGAGTGATAAATGTGAAGTGAAAAGATTAGGTGGGAGGTGTTTTATTAAAATAACTTTAACATTTTGACAGTTTTGGTCCCTCCACCTTTTCCTTTTACATACAAAGCCATTTAACTTCCATTTTGGTTACCAAACAAAGATTTTAAGAAAGAAACTTGACGACACTCCCCCTCGATTTGAGAAAATAATGAAAGGTTATAAATTTTAGTCCGAGGAGTGTCATAAAACCAGAAATGTTACCACCATTGATAAAAGAAACAACCGGGATAGGATAACATGCAAGTACAAAGTTATTTTGAAACAGTTAAGTATATATTTTCTCCCCCTCAGCACTTGATCGGAAAAATACTGAATTTTGAAAGATTATAGTGTTGACGGAAGAAATGTACTTGCCATGTTGAAAGAAAAATAGATAGAAGAATATTTTTGACGTTTTATCAGGTTTTATATTTTTGTATTTTGTTTTTGAAAAATTATTTACAAAAGATGTTTTGGTGTATGACAGGTTTTTAAGACTGTTTTAGGAGGTTATCCAATTCCTCTTGAGTCAAACACCTCATACCAATCCGGTGGACCAACTCATTAAACCTAGCTGGAGGCAAGGCTTTGGTGAGAAGATCTGTCAATTGGTATTCTGTACCCACGAAGTATAATTCAACTGTACCCTGTTCCACGTGTTCCTTGATGACATGATAGCGAAGATCGAAGTGCTTTGATTTCGAGTGCTGAACTGAGTTGCACGAGATCGCAATGGCACTCCGATTGTCGCAGTACATAGGGATTCTGTCAAATACGTAACCATAGTCTTTGATTTGTGTTCTCATCCAGATGACTTGAGCACAAAACGCGGACATGGCTACATATTCTGCTTTGGTTGATGACAGTGATGTACAATCCTGCTTCTTTGATTGCCAAGACACTAGTTTATCACCAAGAAATTGTAGAGCTCCTGAAGTAATTTTCCTTGAGTCTAAGCATCCTGCGTGGTCAGCGTCTGAAAAAGCGATTAGTTCAAAACCAGAATCCTTCGGATACCAGATCCCCAAGTTAATGGTTCCCTTGATGTATCGGAGGATTCTTTTAGCCTCAGAGAGGTGGGTTTCAGTTGGTCGCGACTGATAACGGGAGCATAGATAAACGGCAAAGACAATATCAGGTCTGCTAGCTGTTAGATACATGAGAGACCCAATAATACTTCGGTATTTGGTCGGGTCTACTAATTTCCCATGTAAATCAGCGTCTAGCTTCTTGGTATGAGTCATTGGTGTGGCATAAGTATCACAGGTTTTCATTCCAAATTTGTTTAACAATTCAAGGGCATATTTGGACTGACTCAAGAAAATACCATGGGGTGATTGATGAACTTGTAATCCTAGAAAGAACGTAAGTTCACCCATCATGGACATTTCAAAATTTTTCTTCATTAGTTTTGCAAAAGCGATTGAAAACTTTTTATGTGTAGACCCAAAAATGATGTCATCCACGTAAATTTGAACAATTAAGATGTGTGCCCCGTGATATTGTATAAAAAGAGTTGGGTCAACCAAACCTTTGGTGAAATTATTAGCAATGAGGAAAGATGATAGCTTATCGTACCATGCCCGAGGGGCTTGTTTGAGACCATAAAGAGCTTTGTTCAGTTTGTAGACATGGTTCGGGAACTCAGGATCAACGAATCCTTCTGGTTGGCTGACATAAACCGTTTCTTTCAGTTGTCCGTTGAGAAACGCTGTTTTGACATCCATCTGAAAGACCGTCATATTCATATGAGCCGCGAACGCGAGAAATATCCGAACAGCCTCAAGACGAGCAACAGGAGCAAAAGATTCTTCAAAGTCTATTCCCTCTTCCTGACGATAACCTTTAGCAACTAGACGTGACTTGTTTCGGATTACGTTTCCTTCAGTATCCAATTTGTTTTTCCAAATCCATTTGAGACCAATGACGTAGACCCATGTTGGTCTTTCAACCAGTTCCCATACTTCAAGACGTTTGAATTGGTTGAGTTCTTCTTGCATGGATTCAATCCAGTTGTCTTTTGTCATTGCGTCTTTAATGTTTTTAGGCTCAGATTGGCAGACAGTGAGTGCATAAATGCAATGTTCACCATCTGTGTGAAGACGTTGTCTCGTAACGACTGGTTGATTTGGGTTGCCAATAATATTAGCCAGAGGATGGTTTTTTGTCCATCGATGTGTAGAGGGTTGATGTTGGTATACATTGTGCAGATTCTGAGGATTCAAATGGTTTGTTGAGGATTCCGCGACATCTGGTGCAGCAGTCTCATTAGCAAACGAGTTGAAGAACGCATTTGGATCAAAATCTGCAGGTGGGGGTACATCATTCAGAATATCATCAGCCGGTTCATCATTGTTGGAAGCGGTGTGTTCAACTATTGTGGTGGAGTCAACTGGTGTAGGTGCATCTTCAACAGTAGTTGTTGTAGCAGGTGTATCAGGTATAGGAATATTATTAGGTTGAGCAGCGGAAACAGCGGATACACCTGGAGCACGTTCATCAATATCGTCATTGAACAGCGGAGCAAATAACCTTTCCATTTGTTGACGAGTGAGCTGGGGGCTTTTTTCAGCTGATGATGGGGGTTGAGGGAAGTTTAAACGATTGTGTCCGGGTTCTAAGTTGTTATACTCAGAAGCCATTTCCGTGAGTTCATCAAAATGAGCATGAATCGTTTCCATCACCTGTTTTGTACGACGATTCCAGATCCGGTAACCTTTAGAATTCTCACAATATCCAATAAAGACTCCAATGTTGGCTTTGGCTTTGAGCTTTCCAAAATCATCACGATCATTATTCGGATAGCAAAGGGATCCAAATACATGAAAGTGTTTGAGATTCGGTTTATGGTTGTGGACAAGATCGAAAGGTGTTTTGTTGTGGCGTTTTGTGATCATAGAAAGGTTTTGAGTATAGCATGCAGTAGATACAGCTTCTGCCCACAAGTAATCTGGAAGTTTAGCATTGATTAACATTGTTCTTGCAGCTTCCACTAACGTTCGGTTTCGTCTTTCAACAACTCCGTTTTGTTCGGGTGTACGTGCAATAGATGTTTGATGCTGAATTCCCACTTTCTCATAGAATTCACGAAGGGTTTGGTTAACAAATTCAGTTCCTTTGTCAGTTCTGATTAGCCTGACGGTGTTGCGGAGATGAACCTGTATTTTCATGAGAAAGGTGATGATCATTTGTGGAGCTTGGTCTTTGCTTCGAAGAAAGTATACCCAAGTCCATCATGAGTAGTCATCAACAATTACTAAGATGTAGCGTTTGCCATTGATCGTTTGCATGCGCATCGGGCCACACAAATCCATGTGAAAAAGATGAAGCACATGCTGAGAGCTGTGTTCCACCTTTGAAGGAAAATGAGCACGAGTGCTTTTTCCTTGTTCACAAGCTGAGCAAAGGTGATCTTTTGAATACCGGAATCGTGGGAGACCTTCAACTAGTTTGTGTCGAGAAAGGTTGGTGATGGTTTGAAAGTTTAGATGTGAGAGACGACGGTGCCATAGCCAGGATTTTGTTGATGTTGCCTTTGAAAGTAAGCAGATGGGAGATGAAGCAACCATGTTTTGCATAGAGATAGTGTAGAGACTAGAATTACGCGAGCCAGACATAAGGTCATTTCCTTGAAGATCACGAATGAAACAAGTTTTCTCCCTGAAAGCAACATCCAAATCTCCATCACAAAACTGACCTATTGAAAACAGATTGTGACCGAGGCCTTCCACGTAGTAAAACCTGCTGATTTCGATGTTCCCATTGACATAATCTCCGTAGCCCATGATAGCTGCGAAGTGATCATTCCCGAACCTGACAGTGCTAATGAACTTTGCAATAAAGTTTGATAACAGTTTAAGGTTGTCTGTCATGTGTCGGGAACATCCGCTATCAACAATCCAGAGAATGATCTGTATCACCTGCATTACACACAGACGACACAGATGGAATAGAAGTAGATGTGGAACCCGAAATGTTAGAGGGTTCCGAAGCAGGTATATTAGACATACACACATTTATAATTTTAGGCATCCATTTAAATCCTAGTGTGTTATATATCCATTTCTGCCATCTATAACTACTCTTTGCTTTAGTCTTAGTGAATGCACTAGGTGGTACTACATTCTTAGGAGGTGAAACTGGAGCTACAGGGACATCAATGCTTGCCTTAGAATCTAAAGAAGGCGGTCTACCAAGCACAGACTTAGAATGATTAGTGGGCCTAGAGGTATTCCGATTCTTAGGATTCCGTAAACGAGAGATTATAGCTTTAGCAACACATTTGTCATGACAATCAGAATTCATACTTTTACGACAAATAACACAAGGTGCATCAGACTGAATATCAAAAGTACTTAACAGTTTAGCATTCGTTACATCACTATTTCTATTACATTTGCCAGACGCAATATCTATAGTGGAGGCAACTTGAGTCTTATTCATAGTCCTAGGGTGTTCTTCTACTTTAGCATTCCTTATTGATCTTTTCTTAGGTTGCAACTTCCTATACTTCGATTGAGTGCTCCTAGGCTGTGAAGTGAGGACGTTTGGAAAAGGCTCAACTATTCCTGTTTCAGTAGAAGGAAACACGTTAGCAACTTGTGATTTGGCAGTAGGGATTCTAGGTGCACGATTACTAAGTGTTACAGGTGCTAATCTCTTAATGATGGTTGGCGGAAGTTGTTCATACTTTCCTAACATTTCTCTTAACTTAGAGATAGTGTGAATCAAATCTTGATTTTCAGAACGAATATTACCAGCAAAATTCATGACTTCTCTAGTGTGAGCAAGATAGTGATCAAGTTCGTTTGATGCTTCATGACGAGTCTTATTGAGTAAATCAAATATGACACCATATTCTTGTTTTACTTTTACAAGTTCTTGTTCATATTTTGAGATTTGACTTTTCAAAGACACGTTTTGATCATCCAGTTGCTCAATTTTAGGATCAGAAGATGTTGACCGCAACTGAGCGATTTTCTTTTGAAAACCAAGTTGTTGAGTGTGAATATCTTTTTCACACCAATTAAGACGACGTTTTGCATTGTAAAGTTCGTTAAGTAATCGTTTATTTTCAGCTTTTAAAGACTCGATCTGAAGCACATTATCAGTATTCTCAACGGTTACCACAGAGTCAACATTATCAGCAGAGATATAATCATATGCATGTGGCAAAGAATGGAGTAACACAACATTATGGATATCAGCACAGATAACATCTTTCAAGAGTCGATCAACATCTTTTCTCAACTTTTTCTTTTTACGTTTAGTATTAGAAATAGATGTTTCTGTTATCTCGAAAACGACCTTCATTACTCCAAGTTCCTTATGAAAATCCTTTTCCCAAGCTAATGCACAACTTTTCAAATTTTTAACGTTAGGTAAAAGATTTTTCTGAAAAATGTCTCTTTGTTCTCGCGTCAGAGGCGATTGAAAATGATCAATTTTGATTTCAGAACGATATTCTATCTCATGTTGTAAAATTTTGAGGTCATCCATGAAAATGTCAAAATATCTAAGAATTTTTCGATTTTCAGGTTTTGAGTTTACTTCACTGATGGAAGATAAAGGACCATAAATTTGTGCATAATCTGGTTGGGGATTAACATTAGAAGACTCAGGTGTTTTGATGATAACCCTTGGTGTGTTAGAAGAATCCGTTGGTGTGACGAAAGTGACCGGTTTTGAATAATTAAAAGGTTTGTTGTAAACAACAGTTTTTAATTTTGATCGACTCTCGTCTTCTGCATCTAATTTCTCTTGACGATGATATTCAACAACACTCATAACAGTATCATTAATTTTACATTCTGCACTGGAAACTTCAGGATTTGGTTTGAATGTTTTTAGTGAAAGCTTTGGTTTGTAATCAGCTAGATTTGGTCCATATCCTTTTGGATTGGGTTTTAAAGTAAACTTTTCAATAGCTGTTACTGATTCACCATGTTTGTAAACAACAGTTTTAAACTCTTTAATTTTGTTTTGCAAGCCGATAATTTCTTCAAGAAGGTCATCTACCCGATTCGTTGAATGCTTTTTGTATGCGGAGAACTGTTTTTGACAAGTTAACAACTCAGCCTTAGCTTTTTGATTTTCCAAGGTGAGAGCGTTAATTTGCTTTTTATGTTCATGTTTCAGTTGTTCTATTTCAGACAACAAAGCATTCTTCGAAGCGGCTAGATCACGCATCTGTCTCTCTAAATATTTTTCGTTTTGATGAGATTTAGCAAAAGCGGCTTCAAAACCTTTTTCACGGTTTTCTTGAGTTTTGAAAAAATTGAGTTGTATTTGTAAGCATTCAAAATCCTTGGTTAACAGTGCATTTTTGCTTTTTAATTCCTTATTTAATGCATAACATTCCTCCATTTTGATTTGATGGTCTTGAATTAAATGAGCAAAATCTGGATGAGGTAACAGTTCGGCTTGTTCAACGTGAGTCACCACATGATCATTATTTAGATCCTCAAGTACAACCACGGAGTCAATTTGATTATCAAAGGAAACCATAAGGTCATCTTGATCGTCAAATGTAACGACAGGGTTTATTTGAAAATCGTCATAATGAGATGTAGATGACTCATTTTGAACAGTCTGAGCCGTGCCGGATTCAGATATTGGCGGAGATATTAGTTCAGATATGATGATGGTTTGTTCGGGTACCTGAGACAAGCCATCAGTATCATACACTGGGCCTGTTTCACTCATGTGTAACTCATGCATATTAGCCATCAACATAACAACTGCATTGGCCTGCAAGTCCTCCATATCATCATCTGAGTCTGCATCTGCCATAAAGCTATGTTCTTTGTTTGTGAGAGATCCACCAGCTTCATCCTTAAGAGCCAAAAGAAGAGCCTCTTTGAAATAAGCACTGCCCCTAGTCCTTGGCTTTGGGCATGCATTAGCCAGGTGTCCCTTCTCATTGCAGTTGTAGCATCGAAGACCATTCAACCCATTCTGAGCATTTCCTTGTTCCACCACTTGAGCTCTGTTGTTATTCCTACCCATAGCATTAAACCCTTGACCACCTCCCATTTGACGACCATAACCACGATTCTGAACTTCAACTCGTCCATTGTTCACAACAGCCTGATTTCGTGTATTGGATGAGGAACGAATACGATTGTTGGATTTGTTGGTATAACGGCTAAAAGCATTAGCAATCATAACAAATCCATGTTGTAATGCTTCGAACGGATCGGATTCCTCACTAGTTTGACTATGAAGTGCTTGATCATTGTTGTTGTTGTAAGGAACCAATTGATTTTGTTGAGGTTGTTGTGATTGATCGTTTGGTGTGACTGAGGCAGTTGGTTGAGTTGCTTGTTGAGGAGGATAACTTTGTTGAGCATATAAGGCAAGTTGTTGATTTTCCGGATGTGTAGGTTGAGCAATTTGAGCACGGAGAATCCTTTCCCGATCAACTTCCTTTTCCTGAGGCTTCAAGTAATCATACAACAATCCATATGTAGAATGATGCATATTCTTCGCTTGACGGAGAAAAATGACATACTTCTCCCACTCAGGACCAAGACTACTCAGGAACTTAGTATTTACTGCAATTCTTGGCATGATGATGTTGTGTTTATCCAAATCATTGATGATGTCTGAAAATCGATGATGATAAGACTCTAGTGTCTCTCCAGGTTTAATCATGAAGTGTTCATAAGCCAAGTAAATTTTGGATTCCAAATCCTCCTGATTGAGTACAGATCCTTCCATAAGAAGATGAATATGGTCCCACATTTCCTTTGCAGTCTTTTGAGCATCAACACTTTGAAGAATTTGGTTAGGTAATCCTAAAAGGATATATTGCATTGCAAGTTCATCAGCTTCATAGTGTAGAAGTTCTTGAGGATTCAATTCTGCAACAGTAGCAATGTTGGTTTGTTCATCTCTTGGTGGGATGGCATTAGGATCTCCGGGTACAATGACAGTAGGCATCTCAAATGGACCTTCCAAGATAACCTTCTTTAAGAACTTTCCATGTGGCTTCTTCAGATCACAAAACCTAAAGAACCTTATCACCCATTGATCGTAGTTTCCTGGAGTGAGCATTGGAGGTCTATCAAGTGATCCAGCCTCATGAATTGATTGTTGGCTGCTTAAAGCTTCACACATCTTTGCAAACCAAGTGGGTTCCTTCATAGTGTTCCTTGATGGATGTTGATTGAAGTCATTTGTGTAGGGTTGAACTTGAAGACTTGGCGGTGTTTGAACCATTTGTGGTGGAGGAATTGCTCCAAGTTGTGGAGTATGTTGTTGATTAAATTGTTGTTGATAAATTGCTTGTTGTTGATTCCATTGTTGATTTTGTGGACTTAGTTGTTGTTGTCGTTGAGGATAAGTGCAAAGGAAATAGTTAGAGTATGGTGGTTGTGACATTTTGAAAACTTGTGTTGGTAAAAATGGATCTTTGTAGTCGAATGAACCTTTGTTGAAGAAGTATCCTTAGGCATAGAAATCACAATAACCAAGTAGCACTTATGCGTAAAAACACCAAAGTTACGCGTAACAATAAGGAGTTACGCGTAGGTTTAGCTTACGCGTAAGCAAGGAAAAGACGCTAAAGTTATGCGTAGACAAAAGTTAGGCGTAGAAAGTTAGGCGTAGGATTATCTTATGTGTAAGACTAGGCTTAGGCGTAAGATAAATCTTATGCGTAATTTTAGGGTTTTATCCCAAATGATCTTTTACACTTCACAGTGCAAAAGATATCCAAAGTCGACGTATTTTCAGACTTATCCAAGTAAGAAAACACGGAGTAAACCACGAAAATGAAGATCAAACCAAGGAATAACTTACGCGTAGTATTAGGGTTTTGCTACGCGTAGGATTACTTGTAATTTTGATTTTTGCCCAAAGATGTTTCTAAACCAGTTTTTGTGTGATAAAATAGCTTCAATAACACCAAAAGACACAAAAGTATGAAACTTGATGATCCAAAGCTCTTAAAACAGTTATGCGTAGGACTGAACCCTCGTTTAAAAACTAGTAGAAAAACAATGATACACACATAAAGTTCCAAACTTTTTGTCAAAAACAGTAAGTTTAACACCTTATAACGTTGAAAGGACAAGAATCTTGGATTAAAAAGTGTAAAAATACGTTTTTGATCAAGCCAAAAGTAGGGATACGCAAGTTAAGTGTGAGACCAAAACTCACTTCAAACAATACGTTCACTCAACTATTAGGCGATTGATACCACTGTTAGGTCACTAGTTTTACAACACAAGCTTATAAGAAAGAGATAAGGCGATTGAACAAGCAAACCACACACACACACACGATATTAAAGACGGTTACGCGTAGATGTGAATGAGAGAGAATAACTTGAACAACCAACCTTCAAATGAAGGTTTACATAAGGTATTTATAGGAGGAAAGCTAGGGCAACACTCCTAGTTTCCATCGTTTCTTTAATGGACTTGGGCCTAAGCTCATGGGCCTTCTACATAAGCTTAAGGCTAATAACAAACATAAAGGCCATAATAAGCTACCTATTACATATTAATTACAAACACTTGATTATGGTTTAGGAGTGATTCCAACAAAACAATTTTTTTTAAGTTACAAACATCTTATCTTAAAAAACCCTTAGGTGCTCAAAAACATATAGCACGATCCAGCTAGAGATGCAACTAAAAACATGCATGCAACAGAACTGTCGTCAAATAAACAGCCAGGTTTTTTAAAACCCCTTTTAAACTTTACTGTCTGCAAGATAAGTTCATTTTAACATAGGACCGGCTCACTGGTGGGAAACTGTAGTTAGAAGAATTTAATGTCGCACACACAGCAAAAAGGTAAATCAGAATCCTAACGGAATGAGATAACAATTCCACCAAACAATTGATCATAAGCTTAACATGACAATCATCAATCTCATAACAGAAAACCTCATCCAAGTTCCAATCTTAAACGTCTATTAATTCACTTCCACTTCTTAAGGCTTAAAATTACTCCCAAGAAATTAAACTTTTTAAAACTACAAGACTCTAGTCCTTAAAACACTTAAACAAACCTCAACACCAATCAACTCCTAACTAGCTAATCAAGTTAATCAAAATGCCTATAGTCCAACATCAGCAAACTATTCACTCGGTTCCTAACAAAACGATCATCAATCTTAACCCGCTACCTTCTTCAAATTCGTATACACATCAAAGTAATATAACTATATAACAATAATATTGTTTTCAAAACAACAATAACAAAAATAAATCTACTTACAGTGCTTCCACAAGGACTGATCGAGTTTTTCAGCGCCAGGGCGCATTTGAAAATTGCCTTCAATTCCTCGGATAAGAGGGGATACAACCCCGCACTTAGGTTTTCACTTGATTCAGTTTCAGAAGTTGCTAGCGCCTCAGGTGTTGCTACTTTGAATGATTTCAGGGAACTAAAGCACTGTTCAACACCAGTTGCAGCCATGAGAAGTCGTAGTTTATGTCTATGACACTTTAAATAAAGGTTGGCATCCACTGGTTTTGATTTTTCGCATGCTTTGATTAGAACTTTCAGTGCAGATAATTCAGCTGAGGTAACAATCCCGTCACCATCTTTACTAAGAATAGTTGAATCAGCAACATTATCATCTTTCATGGAAAATAGAAGAGGGGCAAGCAAGCTAATGTATAGTTGGTGTAAATGGTGGGACCATATCTTCATCTTCACACCAAAGTGAAATGCAGATTTGGGCATTGCTTCATTTTGCTCGTGTATGTTACCCACTCCTCTTCTGTCTCAAAGTCCCACCTATGAATCTGTCCATTTGCCTGCACATGAATCATATATCCCATACAAGTATCAAACAGACTAATCCTAGACACGAATACAATACTTAAGTTAGTCATTATCTAGTTTATCGTGAAACCACAAAGTTGGTATAGCTAAATTTTTATTATTTTTATAGTACATGACACTAGAAGGGTAATGATCAGGAAGAAACACTTACTCGTCCACCCATATCCATTTTGGATAAATCATTTTCATCATTACTACCCACAACCTCACAATTATATTCTTGATAGCCTGGATAGCATTTTGGACAAATCATCTTCTAAATTGGGCTTTCACTGCATAAACTTCTTTTGTTATGGTTTCCATGGGCTGCATATGTTTCTTTTCTTCATTAATGAACCATAACCCTTCGTCATCATGAAACATGTCTTTGTTGTAAGCACCGCCAAGCATGTGTACTCTTTACCAAGAAATATGAAAGGAAGTCCTGGCTCGACATAGTCAGCAACACCCTCAGGGAAGGCACTTTTATCAAAACACTCGCTCAGAACCGCAATACCAAACACCATTATACATGAGGGAACCAAAAATATTAACCATTTCTAAAGGCATGTCATTCGCCTTCATCACTTTAACATCAATCACATGAGTCTTGAATCCGCCAAGAAACCTCGGTAACAAGATTAGGAAATTTCCCTTCGAATCTTTTGGACACAATTAAGGGGCTTCTAGACAATAAGCCTAAAAGACGAAAGGGGTATATCTGTAATGAACTCAAAAAACATTGTAAGTGTAAATAACATGGATAAAAGTCAAATAAGTCAGTAACAATCAGGAAGTTTATTAATATACCTCGTATGAGTCGAGATTTTGTAAAGAATCAAGTGTTACATTTGAAAGTATAGGTGTTGTAGTGTTGTCAAACACTTTTTGCATACGAATGCATACGAATACTGATTGAATCTGGTAAACAGATAATTAATGATTGATAACTAATAAAACGAACTTAAGAGGACCATTGTGTGCTTCAGTGAAACTGACCTACATCGAATGCGAAATTATAGTGTCCTTTTCTGATATTTGAAAGCATTTGCAAGAAGTAATGATTGCAATATAAGCGTGGGTATATAGGATTTATAGTTACTTATGTGAAAAAAGAACTACTACGTATATAACTAGAGGTGGCCAGATGAATGGGTCTAGTAACGGATCAAAACAAGCTTTTTATTGAAATGGGACCCGTCAGGTTTTGTTGACCTTTAAATACTTGAAAAAGATATTAGGATGGTATATTTGACGGACTTCAATCCGCTTAATCAATTTAGCTCTTTTAACCCGTAACCTAAGTTTTTATTTGACCCATTTAAACAAAAAATTACCAACTCAAATCCACAAATACTCTGTAAGTTCTGAATCCAAATGACCACCTCTAAACATAGTTTAGAATTTTCTAGGCCTGCAATTCGAAGTAAAAATTGTATCTCAAATAAGCATATGCCCTCAACGTATACACGCTAGTAAACATTACATTAAAGAGTCTTACTTGTTTTGCAGCTTCAACTAGTGATTCACCATTAGGCCCGGTGTCTCTTCCCAATATCACTATTGCCTGCTTAGCGCCATCAATTTTTTTAAATAAACATATAAACAAACAATAAATCATGTTGCTATCAGAAATAGTTTTCTGACAAAAAGACTCGAAGGGAAGTATGATCAAACCTGTTCTAACCAAGTTCCAATGGTTGTTTGAATATCTTCAGCGATCGATGATGAAAGATTTATGCCGGGGGATGACCGGAACGACAACGAAAGAATGGTGGGAGGTGTTGGTGTGCACGGTCTGATTGTGAAGCTGTGCAGCAAGAAGTACAAGTTTATGTGTAATGCACTATGCAAAGAACGTGTCTTTTTATCACGTTTATGTAGTTCTCTGAATGTCATCAACAACCATTGAAGATTCTCACCAAATTCTCTGCACCAGGTAAGTTTCCTCTTTTTGCGAGACTGAGAGAAAGCTCCAAATTGTTTAACTACACCAATACATCAAGTTAAGAATACAAAATAAAATGATAACATGTTGATCACGCGAAAAAGTAAGTTTAAGAACTTACTTGTCCACTAACAAAAGGCACAATTGCTGAATCATTTACAGTGGCAAGTAAGACCTGACCACGTCTGTTGACAGCATAAAATCCCCCAACTGACGAAGCTTCACATGTCAGAAAAATAGGATCTGAACTAATTCTATTCCTATAAACTGCAGTTGCTGTTTCAAGATCATATACGAATAGAAGCCCGCTCTTGGTGATTACATTAATCAAACCATACTTGTGAGATATCTGTAGATTCAAAAATAAGTATGCATCAAATAATAAAAATATTAATAAAACAAGTGTTTCAAATAAACAAATATATATAGAAAATGAAGTACCTGCATGCCAACTGGAAAATCGTCTACAAAATCTGGAGGGAAGAAAAGGTCTGCTTGTTTCTTGGTAAAAGAAGGTATTCCTGCATTATATTTGCAATAAAAAAAGTAGAACATTAGAGATATGCTAAGACGACGCAAAAAAAGAAGTAAAAAGTTAACAACTATATGCGTCTACAGTTATTTTCAACTGCAATACACCTTCTGAAAGTATATTTGAATAGCTTTTAGCCACGTACCACGCCACAAACTATATACATCTAAAGATTTGTTGAGAAATAAATGCAAAAACTTCAGAATTTTAAAGACAAATTTTCAGCCGAACGGGTTCATGTAATTCAGTTGTGGAAGACAAATATAATCTATCAGGCCTTTGTAGTTCAAAGACCATGTTGTTTCTTTGCAGGATGAGCATAGAGAAGACTCGTAGAAAAACACATGCCAATATAGAGCCATAAAAAACAGTTGTGCGAGAAGAATAAGACCTGGCCGGGCACCAAGCTCAATGACATGCAACTTTGATGTAATATTTCCAGCATTAAAGCTTTTGGTTGCAAAACAAATTAGAATAGAAGGATTCTCGTTGCCAGGGACATGTTTAACATGTATAAAGATATAATCACTTTTATACCACAAGCAAAAATTTATAAATGTTCTTTAGTTAAAGTATTAAGGGAAAGATGACTACTTTGTAAGAGGCAAATGATGCTGCATGTGCTTCAAGAGCTTGACTTCGCTGCTGATCAACATAATAAAGCTGCATATTTCCTTTGACTAGTTGCGGTCTCTGCCAAAATAAAAAATCAGCTTTAAAAATCTGAAAAAGAAAATAATGAACCAATGCACATCGTGATCAACATTGCATTAACCAATAAAAATTAAAAGAAAACATATAAATAATTTAGAGGTGGCAATTTTGAAGCATTTTGCCTAACAGTAGAATCTGTAAAACAGAACAACTAGGTCGAAAGTTTCTCAGAGTATAAAAGTGATTATATCATATTAACTGCAACCAACTTGAATAGAAAGCCATCAGCACCGTGACTAAACTTAACACTTTAAATCTAGAAAAAATATAGAACAAACCCAGAAAGCAAACAAATCATTTCCATGTCATAATGGAACTCTTCTTCATCATAAACATTTAAGTCAGTTAATATTACAACTAAATACACCCTAAAAAAACCTTAGTAAATGTTATATAGTCGCTAAAAGCATTTGCATCTTGTTTCAGGAAGGATATCCTCCCTGGATCGAGATTGTTAAGAGCAATATTTTGGTTAGCTAGTTCTAGAGCAGAAGATGATGAATCAACACCTGTGCATCAAAAAGCATTCATTCATTCGTTAGCGTCTTTAAAAAATAAGTTATTTTTATAGTAGACCTGGGTTAGATACCATACCACTATACCAGTGACATTCGAAGCATGACCACGTGCATCGTTTAGTGCAAAGCCAACAGTGTAGCAGCACATGTAAAGTACTATTTGACCATCCAAGATGGTAGAAAGAAATTGACGGTTTTCACGCTGATCAGCATAGAACACTGTCTTTTGTCCATCCAATGAGATCATATAGGATATTCCATTCTCCATAATCTTATACGAACCAAGAAAACTGTAATTTAAGTAAATACTTTATTTGCAAAAACAGCAGATTACTTATTTTAAAGAAGTGTTACCTTGATCGTTTGATTAGTAGATGTGGATAAGTCTTGTTGTTGCTGCTGATCAACAAGAGCCAAAGCCAGCCCTTCTTCTTTCAAAATCTCGATAGATGGTCTCTAGAAAACAATTTTGATGACACTAAACCAGTAATACAGTTTATAATATATTCCTTGTACTTCTCAACCCAAGCAGCTGATGATGTGACAACAGCTAAATCGCCAAAGACATCAATAATAAGGCCTGGCAATCTGCACAAGTTAGTTAGAAAAAGGGATAGTTTGCATCATGATATAAGAAAAGATAATTAAGATAACAGCTACATATCACCTTCACTATTAACAAGACGAAAAGCATTAGTAGTTGAAGAAGGAAGGCTCAAGTTGTTGCGTAGTTTGATATCCGCATTGATTCGTGTTTCAAGGAGCTTCTCAACATTCAAAGGGTCTCTGCATTTCATCAAGTAATACATAAATAAACAAGGTAAAGGGTGATTTACTGATTAACTAGTTAAGGAAAGAAATTATACGAGGAGAAAAGTTCATGTTTGAGATGCATAAGCCTGACACAAAACATGGAAGAAGAATTGTAAAAGCCCCAAGCGAAAGGGGTTCGAGTGCCATCAGCAACAAATTAGTATCAGCTTCCTGAAGCATTCACACGCCATTCATCAAACACTAATTATCTGGTGTCACGATCAAGTATATCCAAACAATATATCCTACAACCTGATTAAGATTATTATTTGATTATGTATCTGTCAGTTTTTGCTGTGCTATAACTCAAACGAGTCAAACAAAAATTTAGTTAGAATGAAGGGCAAATGGAACGAGAGGCAAACAGGTCAAAAAATGTAACTTATAATATATACTTGTTAATCATGTAATGAAAAGTTTAACTTATTGAAATTGTGACAGTAGGTGATTCCATCATCTCTTTTATTTTACTAAACTTGAAACTTCATTCCTTACTGATATTCTTCACGCTCGAAGAAAATTTTAGTTAACGTAAGTAATCAAAAAAATCGGCCGATAACCTTAAAACTTCATTACTTACTTATATTCTTCACATGCGAAGATACTCTAACTAAACTTAAATCCGCCAATAACCTTAAAACTTCATTCCTTACTGATATTCTCACACGCGAAGATAACTTTACTAAACTTAAATCTGCTAATAACATTGAAACTTCATTCCTTACTGATAATCTTCACGCGCGAAGATACTCTAACTATACTTAAATAATTAAAAAAAACGCTAATAACCTCAAAACTTCATTACTTAATGATATTCTTCACACGCGAAGATACTCTATTTAAACTTTAATCCGCTAATAATCTCAAAACTTCACTCCTTACGAATATTCTTCATACTCTAACTAACCTTAAATCCACCAATAACCTTAAACTTCATTCCTTATTGATATTCTTCACACGCGAAGATAATTTTACTAAACTTAAATCGGCTAAAAACCTCAAACTTCATTGCTTACTTATATTCTTCACACGCGAAGATACTCTAACTAAACTAAAATCCGCTAATAATCTCAAAACTTCACTCCTTACTAATATTCTTCACATGCGAAGATAATCTAACAAACCTTAAATCCGACAATAACCTTAAAAATTCATTCGTTACTGATATTCTTCACACGCGAAGATAATTTCACTAAAATTAAATCCGCTAATAACCTCAAAACTTCATTACTTGCGATATTCTTCACTCGTGAAGATACTTTTAATATACTAAAATAATCAAAAAATCAGTAATCTCGATATTCTTCACATGTGACTGAATTCATAATATCAAATAATCTCATCGACACAATTCGAGTTATAAGCAACTAGCATATGTGGAAACATCAAAAGACATTTGAAAACAATATTCATATGTGAAAACATCAATCTATATTCACATGTGAAAACAACTAGCATTTCATCAAATATCTAGTGTACATTGACTAACCATTAGCAAAAGACATGTTCATCTTTCATTTTATTCATCCGCTTTATGTAATCTTCTAAATTATTCATCAACATAACTAATAAGTAAAATCAAACACATAAAACACAAGAAATAATTAATCTATAATCATTCAATAAAATTAAAATATTTAAATCAAAAGCTTAATTTTGACTTACTCAATACCTTTGTATAATACATGCTTTGGATAGTAATTGTTGTTGTTAAAACAGTTATAAGAACGGATGAATTTACACTTTAACGGTTAGCTGTGATAGTATTTATAACGATCATCATCATTAAAAATAAATACTATCACAGCTAACCGATATGATGATGAATATAGATGGCGGAGGTGTACGACGGTGAACGGTGATGATTATGGTTGACAGTGGTGATTGGCGATGATTGAGGTTGACGGTGGTGTTCAGTGATGATTGTGGTGGAAGTTGGTGTTGATTACTGCGGTGAAAGGTGGTGAACGGTGGTGAATATTGTGGTGGTTAGTGGTGAGCTGATGAACACAATGGTTGTAATTTGAGAGAATTTTTGTTTGTTTCACGCTATAAAAGTGAGGTGTGTGTGTTTTTTATTTATATACTAGAGTTGAAAATAAAAGAATGAAACACCTTCCATTCGTATGGTTTTAGTGTGAATATTGGGATTGATTATAGCCATTAGATCTAAAAAAGAGAGGGATAAAATGAAGGGCTAGGATCTCTTCTCGCGTTCTCACAAAAATTAGACTTCTCACAAGAAACACCCCCTATATATATATATATATATATATATATATATATATATATATATATATATATATATATATATATATATATTGCCATGGGTCAAAAATTGCACAACATTTGAGTATTTAAACTCGGTCAACTAGACGAAGTAGTTCGCTTGAAATGCCTAGCTCGACCGACTATGACCCATCTCCCACAATGGAAGCAACCGAACATGACTCAAAGCAACCCGCAGGGTCGATCGACCCACTGTGGGCAGTCAAGGGTATAAATGTTAAAACACTTAAAATTTGAATGTGTCAATCAATTATGAGAATGTGCAAATCAACTCCCCAACTTTATTGTCCCACGTTGGTGGAGGTTGTAACAAAAATTATGTTTATATATGCAAGCATATACTTTCTATTAAATGAAGTTGAAATGTATTATGATTCTTTAACATGATTGATTTGCTACTATTAAAGTACCGGACCGGTTATGTGTGAGACGCATAGTATATTTTGTCTTTAGATAAAAAAATTTTGATTTTTTGTTATTACATTTAATTAATAAACTTAGATAAACATATTATTGTTGAAGTTAATTTATACAAATGATTTGTTATTACAATTAATTAATAATACAAGATAAACATATTATAGTTGAATTTAATTGATATAAATGATAATAAAAATTACTACTTTTGACTTATTAAAATTTGATATTACGAGCTGATTAATCTCAGAGCAATTACTCTTTTGGATAGTCTAGACTCCAGAGTCAGCGCAAGTGAACCTCTGTGGCTAATAGGGGATAAATTTTCTCCCCAGGGTTCGAACCCAAGACCTCTAGGCACTTTCTTCTAGGCACTTTCGTTTAAGATGCTAAGCCCTTACCACTGAGTCACCCCTATTGGTTAAATTCAGGGTCCTATAATAACCAAGAAGGTGGAAATCATGTGATGCATTTTGTTGGACCATCTCTAAAGAAGAATATCCTCACTCGTTGACGTCGTAACTGGAGATGGTTTTAACTGTCAAAATTAGTAACGGCAAAGTATTGAAGCCCGCATTATCAATGCTACCTTTTTGTGAAACTTAATGGGATTAAGGGAGTGGTATTTAAGACCTCATATTCATGGGCATGTAATGTAAGTATTGAAACGACTGTTGTTAGGCTATGATTATTGGTGGAAGTTATCCAACCGATTGAAGATACAAAGCAATTATATATAATATTAAATGAAAAGAAGTACAAAAGATAGAAACATAACATTCGTGTAATGAACTTCAAATATTTCAACCAACCTTGACATATGTCACAATAACAATAGTCATTCATATTTTCATTTATTTAAAATAGATTTTTCATGTTATAAATAAGGTAATAGATAATGTATTATTTTTTATTTTTTTTAAATAATAGTTATACTATTAATTTCAATTTTTAATTCTTATAAATCTAGTTCAATATTGACATATCTACATACACCTTTTCAAATATTTCTTTTTAGTTTCTTAACATTCTTATATCTAGTTTATTGATTATGGATCTTAATTATCCAAATTATTTCCAAACTCTTTTAAACTCTCAATCTCAATAAAACTTTCACTTTTTTTGAATATAAATCAAACGCCTAATATACCAAATAGTGAAACTTCATAGCATATTTCTAGAAATTTGTTTGAATTTTCTCCGCAAATTAGAAAGCTTACGTTGTTCGCTCAACATCAAAAGGCCGTCCGAAAAGATGTGAAAAGGGCATTTGAAGTTCTACAAGCTCATTTCACATTCCTTCGATGTCTATGTCTTATTTGGGACTACGAAAAAAATGAGACAATTTATGATTGCTTGCATTATTATGCACAATATCATATGTTAGGTTAGGTTGTTGATAAATGATAAAAAAGCTGAAATTAATTGTATGTATTGGTTGTATATTTTAATGAGAGATTGAATTGTGATAAACATGGTCTTAAAACGTTCTCATTTTGGTTTCTTGATTTTGTTTCCATATGCGGTGGTGGATTATCTTTGGTATAGAAGTTAGTTCCTGGTGCTTATGTTGATTCACTTTGATATTTTATCAATTGAAGGGTGTTGTAGTCATTTGACTAATAATCCATGACACTTACTCAAAAGGTGTAGATCAGTGAGGACTCTCTGACTCCATGCAACACCGAGTTGTCGACATGACCCGTCCCCAAAGACTAAGTCACATACAATGATCTCATGTGCCCCGGAAACCTAGCAACCTGATTAGTCAAGAGTTGGGATTAAACCAGACCATTTTACTCAAAAACCCATAATAGTTTATAACACTTATTTTAAACTATGAGCTTAATCAAGCTTTGCTATCTTATGAAGCTATGGGAGCATACTGTGGGAAACTGTGTACACTTTTATTGAGATAAATCAGATTACAATGAATATAATTAACATAAAATAAAAGACAGAAAATTAAATAACAGACAGAATGGAGTAGAAGTAGAAGACAGACATTATTCAATAAAATAAAACGAAAGCAATAAAGACAGTGGCATGAGGCTTGTGTTTAACATGATTCCACTAAAACAGATTCGCCGTATGTTTCCCAGGGTACAACATACAAAACTGTTGCACAGTCGGACTCGACAACTTGCCTGAAAAATTGTTGAACTGTATGATGTTTCTGATCGAACGAACTGCTGGAAATCGATTGCAGTGTAGCTACGTTTTTTTCTGTGTAGAAAACTGAATGAGGAGTCGTTTATTATATAGACTAAACCTATCTTGTTCACCAAGAGAAGATATCTGCCAATATTAAACTGATATGCAAAATCTGTTAACCAATAACCACGATTTGCATATATCTTAATTGCACACCAATATTCTGTAAACTTTGTCAATAAGTTTCAAATCTATTCCTTAAATAGATTTACAGAAAATTCTGGAAAAAAAGAAACTCGAATCTGTAGCAAAAAGATACGCATGTATGCGAGGCTTCAGAGCATTCGTGTCCGCAGGTCGCGCGGGCTCGCATGAGTTCAGAAGCTTCGAACCTATTTTGGCCAAGAAATCCTGAAATTTGCACCCCCTGCGCGCGCGTGGGTGTTAGAGTAAAACCATTAAATCAATTTGAAGGTTCATATCAAGATTCTTATATAAACAAGCTTTCATTTCTTGTTTTGGGCGATGTGGGATACTCCCATTTTTCTATTTTTTGTGTTTCAAGTGCCTCACTTTGAGACACGATATCTCATTCATATCAACTCCATTTTTGACACATTTTAGCTCGTTACGAAGCTCTCATCTAGGAGAACGCAAAGCTACCAAGAAATATATATATATATATATATATATATATATATATATATATATATATATATATATATATATATATATATATATATAAAACAAGTACATATATTTAATAGTGTCAAAAAAATGCAAAAAACCATTTTGCAAAACATTTTTCAAACAATCCCCCACATGAATGAAGATCGGTCGAAAACACACAAAAGTTTCAGAAAAATTTCTGTGGTCAAGTCATGCATAGGATAGGTAGGTATGACCCTTTAGACCTTCCCTTGTGAGATGCACTTAGTCTCCTAGATCTGAGTAGACGCGATGTCCTTGAACTCAGCCTCTGTTTACGTAGACGACATTACACTTCACACAAGACTCTCCCTGACCTTGTAAAGTCCTCGTAGTCGTGTTCGTTATGGTCATGAACACTATCCTGGTTCTGCAAGAGCTCTTAGGAATTGCGCCCCCCACAATTCCCTTCGAAGCGACTCCACTTCTCTCTCACATAGGTGATTTCATCTTGAATCGTTAAAAACATATGTTTTGTGATTTCATCTCGAATCATTATGCTTTGTGATTTCATCCTGAATCATTAAAGCCATATGTTTAACCTCTCAACAAGTCACATTTGTTATAGGAATGGACTAGGAAGGTACAATATTTAGTAACTCCCCCACAATGACGTGACTTCCCCCACATTTCTATGATTAGGTTGTCCTATTGAACCCAGATCTTGGGATCTCCAGTCAACTGGGTTAGGTTTTCCTTCATAGAAACTCATTCTTTCAAGGGTTTTAGTCTCATTCCTTTAGACGACTTACTAACTAACTCTCTACTTAAGCCTTTCGTAAGCGGATCCGCGATGTTATCCTTTGACTTCACATAGTCAATTGAGATAACTCCTGTTGAGAGTAGTTGTCGTATCGAATTATGTCGACGACGGATATGTCTGGACTTTCCATTATACATTATGCTATGAGCTCTGCCAATTGCCGATTGACTATCACAACGTATACTAATGGCCGTTACCGGTTTAGGCCACCTTGGTATGTCCTCTACGAACTGGCGTAGCCATTCTGCCTCTTGTCCGCATTTATCTAACGCGATAAATTCTGATTCCATCGTAGACTTAGCTATAACAGTTTGCTTGGAAGACTTCCAAGATATAGCCGGGCCTCTTAGTGTAAACACATCTCCACTAGTCGATCTAGAATCCTTTATGTCAGATATCTAATTTGCATCACTGTATCCTTCTATAACAGCTGGATATCTATCATAATGCAGCCCATAATCGCGAATGTATCTCAAATAATGAAGTACCCTAGTCATAGCTGCCCAATGTGCATACCTTGGATTACTAGTATACCTACTTAGCCTACTAACAGCATAGCTGCCCAATCTTTCTTTGTACTTGTCAATGGTGCCATCGGATTTCATCTTCTTTTTGAAGATCCATTTATAGCCTAGTGGTTTACAACTAAGAGGTAAATCCACGAGCTCCTAAGTATGATTTTGTAAAAAAGAATCTATTTCACTTTTAATGGCTTCTTTCCATTGAGGCCCTTCTGAGGAAGTAACTGCTTCTCAGTATGAAGTAGGCTCGTTTCAACCATAAAAGAAACAAAATCGGGTCCAAACAATTTCTCGGTTCTTGCCCTTTTGCTTCTTCGAGGTTCAACCTTTTCTTCCTCAGTTTGATCTTGTCTCTCATCTTGGAGATCATTATCATCTCGTTGTCTCTTATCTTGGACAACTACATCATCTATTTTAGATGAACTTCCAGTTTCCTTTGTTAAACAATGAAATGTATTTTCAAAGAATGAAGCATTCCTTGATTCCATTATTGTACCCTTTTGTATATCTGGATTTTTCGAATCATGTACAATGAAACGATAAGCATTGCTATTCTTAGCATATCCGATGAATATATAATTCACAGATTTAGGTCCAATCTTTTGGGCCTTGGGAGTCGGTATAGCTACCTTTGCTAGACACCCCACACTCGTAAGTACTGATATGATGGTTTTCTTCCCATCCATAATTCATAAGGGGTCTCTTCTTTTTCCTTTTGAGGTATCTTATTTAAAAGATAAGTAGTCGTTAGAATGGCTTCCCCCCACATGTCCTGGCTTAGACCAGAACTTATCAACATGGCATTAACCATTTCTTTCAAGGTACGGTTCTTCCTTTCGGCAACACCGTTCTGCTGAGGTGAATAGGGAGCAGTGAACTCGTGTCTAATTCCATGTTTCGCATATAGATCAGCGAATGGAGACACATATTCACCTCCTCTATCACTTCGTACCACATTGATTTTCTTACTAAGTTGATTCTCAACTTCGTTTTTGTATAGAACAAACTTGTCTATAACTTCATCTTTACTTTTCAGTAAGTAAACATAGAAATACTTTGTACAATCATCAATAAACGTGATAAAGTACTTATTGCCACCTTTTGTGGGTAGTGATTTCAAATCACATATGTCAGTGTGTATCATATCAAGTGGTTCGGTTTTTCGTTCAACCGATTTGAAAGATGATCTTGTAAGTTTCGCTTCAACACAAGTTTCACATTTATATTTTGAGTCAATATGGAAATTAGGTATGCAATTAAATTTAATCAAACGGCGCATTGAATTAAAATTTACATGTTCAAGACGACCATGCCACATTGCCACATATTAGAAGACTCAATCAAGTAAGCAGAAGAATTCATTTTATTGATATCATTCTTAACAACCATTATATTGAGCTTAAACATACCATTCAGGGCATATCCCCTACTAACATACATTTGATTCTTAGACAAAACAAACTTATGAGACTAAAAAACAAGACGAAAACCAAACTTGTTCAACAACTAGCCAGACACAAGATTCTTGCGAATCTCTAAAACATACAAGACCTTCTGCAGGAGGTTCCACGTGAGGTGGATTCTCTTTTAAGAACCGCGCAAGGTTCAAAGTAGTGAGATAGAAGAACATCTTCTGTTGCCACCTCTTAAAATTCTGCCCATTGAATTTCTCTGGTTTCTCAGCATGATTAGCAACCGTGTTAGTAACTGGCGCACCAGTTACATTCTCAGGAGTAATCATAGAAAGGGGTAGTGGTGTTTGTCATCCTGAAAATTCCCAAACACAAACAGTTAAGTCAACTGTTATAAAAATCGGTATCTAAGAAATTCAATCGTGATTTCTGTTAACTTGTACCGAATCTGCTTCAAAGAAACTCAATCTTGGTTTTAATGAATCTAGATTTAAATAAATGACCCAAGTAAATAGATCAGTTTAATAGAAACTCAATCTTGGTTTCAATATAACTGATAAGAATAAACTACTTTAAAATCGTTTTAGATTTGTACACCAATTCTGTAAATTAAAATCCTGTTTATAAAACTGGTTTTCCAAAGAAACTCAATCCTGGTTTCGATAGAAAATAGTTTGTATATGAAATCTGTTAATTAATAACTAATCCGATTATACGAAAAATGTTTTAATTCTGTTAAACAGAAATCTGTTTTAAGACTGTGGGAAAGTGTGTACACTTTTATTAAGATAAATCAGATTACAATGAATATAATTAACATAAAATAAAAGACAGAAAATTAAATAACAAACAGAATGAAGTAGAAGTAGAAGACAGACACTATTCAATAAAATAAAACGAAAGCATTAAAGACAGTGGCACGAGGCTTGTGTTTAACACGGTTCCCTTAAAACATATTCGCCGTCTGTTTCCTAGGGTACAACGTACAAAGCTGTTGCACAGCCGGACTCGACAACTTGCCTGAAAGATTGTTGAACTGTATGATGTTTCTGATCGAACGAACTGCTGGAAATCGGTTGCAGTGGAGCTACGTTTTTTTCTATGTAGAAAACTGAATGAGGAGTCGTTTATTGTATAGGCTAAACATATCTTGTTCACCTAGAGACAAGATATCTGCCAATATTAAACTGATATGCAAAATCTGTTAACCAATAACCACGATTTGCATATATCTTAATGGCACACCAATATTCTGTAAACTTTGTCAATAAGTTTCAAATCTATTCCTTAAATAGATTTACAGAAAATTCTGGAAAAAAGGAAACTCGAATCTGCAGCAAAAAGATACGCACGTATGTGAGGCTTCGGAGCATTCGTGTCCGCAGGTCGCGCGGGATCGCATGAGTTCAGAAGTTTCGAACCCATTTTGGCCCAGAAATCCTGAAATTTGCACCCCCATGCGCGCGCGCACGTAGGTGTTGGAGTAAAACCATTAAATCAATTTGAATGTTCATATCAAGATTCTTATATAAACAAGATTTCATTTCTTGTTTTGGGCGATGTGGGATACTCTCATTTTTTTATTTTTTGTGTTTCAAGTGCCTCATTTTGAGACACGATATCTCATTTATATCAACTCCATTTTTGACACATTTTAGCTTGTTGCGAAGCTCTCGTCAAAGAGAACGCAAAGCTACCAAGAAATATAAATATATATAACATGTACATATATTTAATAGTGTCAAAAAATTGCAAAAAACAATTTTTCAAAACATTTTTCCAACACATACTTAAATTATCTTTTATTTTGGATTATGTTTAAATTTTCATGGTCATGGATAAGCGACGTGGAATATAGAAAGGCGTGGTATGCGAAAGATATAGACGTTATATAATTTATAAATGGCACCTAATATACATGGTTGTTTGTAATCTTCCAATACTGAAACACGATTGTGTTTTTGTATATGAATTTGAACTTGATGAGATAACGACCGTTTCAGGGGGATGCAAATTTATCAACCAATAGATGATTTTGAACTTGTGAAATCAAAATTACATTAAATGATTTCTGCATAATCTTATAACCTGATTTTGCATAAGTACAAGAAACATGTAGCAAGATAAACCAAAACAGTTTCTAATAGGTAAGAGCGAAAATTATGAAATAGTAACAAGTTTTGAGATTTGTTTCAATTTAGTCACACTAACTTTGTTTTAATTCCGAAAGGGAATATGTCACTCACTTAAGATTTTAATAGTGTTTTATTGTTGTTAAATCTTTATCTTTGTTTGACCTAGATAGAAAACTTCTCAAGGTTGACTATTATTTCGTGACTTGTTTTATTTTCAGAGTTGCATAAATTGGTTGTACATAATGTTGGTTGGAAGTACTTATATTCAGAGGGTGTATGTTTATTAATAGTTACAACTTAACAATGCATGTATAAATGCCTTAAACATAGTAATTTTGTGTATTTTCATAACAATTGAACAAAATGTAAACTTTGATTATTTCAATTTTTAATGCGAGGTTTAAGTCACTAAATTGAAACACTCATGAAACTTGATTAGATGACATTTTCCTTAACGAAAACTCGAAAAGTGAACTAGTAGCGATGTACGGGGTTTTCACTAAACATGTTTACGTATTTAGAAACCTTTAAATTTCTTCTTTTATCATGATTCAAAAGTCTAGCCATATATATAACTTAAACCATGAACTTAAACTTTAGCATATAACACAAGTGTTGGATTTCTTGTTCATATTACCCTTAGTCGGATACAAGTGTTTAGAGATCATTTCCCAAGATCGAATAACTAATACCCTCTTAAGTTTAAGTGGAATTTTATCATCAATTCTTCAATTCACAGTAACACACATACTAAATACTGCCATACTATGGAATAGTAAATTGGACATGATCTCAATTTGAGTTAATGAACTCAAAAGGTCATTTAACCTTATAAACGACATTATAAATGTTGGAATTTAAGATGGTTTGGAAAGGTTTGTATTGTCCCACATCGATAAAGTTTGGTTTAGAAAGTTGGTTTATATGTAAAAGCGTATGACCCATGTTAAATCAACTTGAAATGTTATGTATTGTGATACCCTAACTTGATGATTTAGTTATGTATTGAATCTTTGGGTGGGGTACTCCAATATATTTCATCTTGTATTTATTTTTAGATAATCAATAATTTTGCCTAAGTAAAATCTTTTTTCATATGATTAACATAACCATTTAAAAGGGAGAGAAAAGTGGACCCAAAATCTTTAATTACTCTTAATTGAAAGAGTCATTAAAGCTTACATCTCTAACTTGACGATTTAGTTATGTACTAAATCTTCAGGGTGATGTACATTTTAGTACATTAGGGGTGGCAATATTTTATCCGACTTGAAACCGACAAAAAATTAAAAGGTTCGGGTTGTGCTAATATAACACCCCCAAATCTCGGTACAGTGGAAGACTTAATCAAGTTTTCGGGCCGTTACTATTGGATTGGTATCGCACACAAGTATAGCAAAAAGATAGTCATTTAACATTCAAAACCAATCCCAAATTTAGATATTCAAAACATTTAATCCAAAAGTATAAATATTAAGCCCAAAACACGATTTAATAAGATAGGTCCCCATAGTTTATCAGAGTCAGGAATGATCCTTGAACCCCGCCTTCTTGCCAAGCTTCCACCGATCACGTATTCCAAACATCTCTCAAATACCTGAGAAATCATGCTAAAAGGTCAGCTTACGCTGGTGAGTTCATAGGTTTACGTTCAACAAAATCATAGTGGACCTGTAAGAGTTGATTTGCTACGCAAGACCTAAGACAGATAAATACCGTTTCACACACTGATCCTACCCGGATATCCAATCATATACTCACATCCCGTATCCAGGAATTACTCGAGCCCCGCGACTCTAGTCCAGCACTGTCGTTGAAACCTCTAGAATAGTTGCCAACCCCAAACTAGGTCGATGTAGAAGTCTATTCTTAGCTAGGCAACGGTTCAACCTAGTCTAAGGCAACAACTACCACACATCTATCTTTACAGTCAAGCACATAAGCAAATCCAAATAGTTTTCATGGTCCAAAAACATTAGCATGATTCTCACCCCAATATAGTTTAAAACGTAGATAAAAGTGGGGCTATGAAACTCACCTCAAGCAATCAATGCACAAATAAACACTAGCAGAAGATAACGGTATCACAGCACAGCAACTATCGACTCGGCACAACCTATTAATGTAGACCAAACTTAATATATATATTCCTCAAAATCAACGTTATCTACCCCAATGTATTCCATTTCTTTATTTCCAAAAACGTCTCGTTTCACCATTTAATCCTAGTGTTCGGTATTCCTAGTGTGGGTGTATCGACTCAATATGATGCTATGAATGCACTCAACAACCAACATGTTATGCTTCGCAACGCAATATGCAACTCCACTCAACACAATATGTGACTCAATGCGACACAATGAGGCATCTAAGCGATAAACTCCATAGTCCAATAAGTTTCGGAATAAATAGTAGACCTTATCGAATTCGTCAACTCGATAAACTCATTTATTTATTCGTGTCGCTTATTATCCCATAAATCAATCGTATCCAAAAGAGTCATAAGGATAATTCACCCATTAATAAGGTTACCCAACGTACCTAGCGGGCTCTTATTAGATTCGTCAACCTAATAAGTCCGCTACCCACGTGGATCAACACTATTAACGTTAGGTTATCCGTAACCCATGCACACAACGTAAGTAAATAAATACTTAACTAATATTAAATGTCCACAATTGACATTTATTGATAAACGTGTACTCGAAACATTAATTACTTATTTATTACAAAACGTTTCCAATTTAGTTGTTAGTTTCCGTTTAAAAATAGTAAATAACAAGATAAGTCTTGTTATCAATATCTTTGGTACAAAAGCCCATTTATTATTTATATTTCACAATTTATTAGCATTTTCATGTATAAATATACATTTCGTCAAATTCCATTATTAGTTTCATAACGTTATTCGTTTCGAGTCCACAAGCACGAGTCATAACTTATCGGCTTTTAATCAATCAATGGTCCAAATTATACTAAAGTCCATGTTACGACTTTGTCGGAGTCAACTATTGACTAAAAAGTCAAAGTAACGCCGACGTAGCTCAAAGTCAACAATATATATATCAAGTCCAAATTTGAAAGTCATAATAGCGCAATTCAATCCCAAACCAACTCAAAACAATCTCGCCAACCAATCAATCAACCAAATATGCTCGAAACCAACGTTATGACCCTAATGGTCATGACACGGTCGCGATTAAGACCACGTGAACCAAACAAGCTCTAGAAGCTTTTCGGCTCCACGCGTCTCATCCAAACCTCAACTACATCAAACAACAAGCTACCAAATCGACCCGACCCGGACCCATGGCCCAAGTGGGTCACGTACGCAAGCCAAGGGCTACGTACGTGCCCTTTGTGGCTCGTACACCATTCCACATCAATCAAACATCACCCAAACTCATTCCACAACATCCAAATCCAATCATTCAAGCTCCAAACACTAACCAAACACAAAACCCATCATCTATTCTAACCAAAAATATGAAACTAGACCTAAAATGTATAAACCCATCAAATTGATACACCACACACTTACCAAACACTAATTACTTGTTTATTTAGACTCTAATTAGACTTAATTTCATGTTCCACCCAAAAGCCCCAAATTTCATCATTAGGTCGAAACCCTAGATTTCAATTCGTGGCTTCTAATAGCTCAAACAAGCTCAAATCTTGTTCCATTTACCTTATTCAAGCACCAATTGCAAAACCCACTTGAAACCCTAAAAGTACGAATCTTGATTCGAAGATTTGACGGTGTTATGGAGGTCCAAATAGAGCGTGTAATATATGGTTGGAAAGAGGAGAAAGAGAGCTTCAAGATGGTGGTGGTGGTGTATGGTGACGCGTCGGTGGTGGCCAGATTTTGGCCGAAATAGTGGCCGGATAATCAAAGGGGGCGGCTAGGATTTTTAGAGAGAGAAGGGGAGAGAGAGAAAGTGTTAGTGTGTGTGTTTTAGAAAGAGAATGAAAGGGTGAAAGTGTGATGAGGTGAGGGTATATATACTAGGACACTAGGGACTCAAAAATAAATAAATATGGGGGAGGGGGCGCCGGCTAGGGGAGAAAGAGGGGGGTCGGAGTTGTAATTTTTCGTAACTATCCCGTTTACCCATTCCCGAGCTCATATGTTGTCCCCCGAGTGTCCCACGACGTTCATTCGACTTTCTAACAGCGTTATTTATGTTTTTCCACAAGTTTTGACTATTTATTTGTCAATTTTCGAGTTACGGTCTAAAAGTTACAATAATTCTCGTTTTAGGCTTTTCTAGTGCCGAATCAAATAGTGCCTACCAAATAGAGTTGAAACTCATATGATAACTCATTTAATAATGAAATAAACCGTAAAAACCAATAGACGATATAAAATCAAGTCATGGTTTATAAAAATAGTGATAAAGGCAAAGCTCGGTTTAGTTTAACGTAATGCGGTTACCTAAAATAGACTCTCTAAATTGCCAGTTGTCACAGCCTCCCAACCTCAGAAGAAACCCGTCCCGGGTTTCACTCCAAGTTGCTTGATGTCATGAAAAGTTTAGGATACTTCCTACGGAAAACGTCCTCACGTTCCCAAGTGAACTCCGGTCCATGCCGGGAGTTCCAACGAACCTTAATAATTGGAATACGACTATTCTTCAGCCTTTTAATCTCACGATCCATAATCTCAATCAGTTCCTCAACAAAATTCAATTTCTCATCAATACGAATATCTCTTAAAGGCACCACTATGTTTTCCTCCGAAAGACATTTCTTAAGATTACTAACATGAAAGACATTGTGTACACTACTCAGTTCCGATGGTAGCTCCAGGCGGTATGCTACTGGTCCGATTCTTTCCAGGATTGGAAATGGACCAATGTATCGGGGATTGAGTTTTCTACGCTTTCCAAAACGAATCACTCCTTTCCAAGGAGAAACTTTCAACATAACACGATCTCCAAACTGAAATCCTAAAGGTTTACGTCTCTTATCGGCATAACTCTTTTGTCTATCACGAGCGGTTTGCAACCGGTCACGAATCTGAACTATCTTCTCAGTGGTTTCTAGGACAAGTTCGGGACCTGTAAGTTGACTCTCACCAACTTCAGCCCAACAAACAGGAATATGACATTTTTAGCCATACAGTGCCTCAAATGGGGCGGCCTTAATGCTAGAGTGATAACTATTATTGTAAGAGAATTCGGCCAAAGGGAGGTGTCTGTCCCAACCTTTGCCGAAATCAATAACGCAGGCTCTAAGCATGTCCTCTAAAGTATGAATGGTTCTCTCACTTTGACCATCGGTCTGTGGATGGTAAGCAGTACTCATATCCAAATTCGTTCCTAATGCTGTCTGTAACGACTTCCAAAAGTGGGATGTAAAATGGCTATCCCTATCAGAAATGATAGATATCGGTACTCCATGATGCTATACTACCTCCTTAAGATACAATCGAGCAAGCTTATCAAGACTATCGGTTTCACTAATAGCTAAGAAGTGAGCAGACTTAGTTAAACGATCAACTATTACCCAGATAGTGTCATTGCCGTTAACTGTTCTCGGTAATTTAGTGATAAAGTCCATGGTTATTCGCTCCCATTTCCATTCTGGGAGTTCGGGTTGAACTAAAAGTCCTGATGGTTTCTGATGTTCGGCCTTAACTTTAGAACAAGTCAGGCACCAATTGACATACTGAGCTATATCGGCTTTCATATTAGGCCACCAATAAAGTTTCTTAAGATCCTGATACATCTTATCGGCTCCGGGATGAATAGAGTATTTTGATTTATGCTACTCTTGCATAATCAACTCACGGATTCCACCATGAAATGGTATCCAGCTTCTGTCTTTGAAGCATAATGTTCCGTCGGAAAGCTACAAGAAGCCGTTTTCACTTTCTACCATTCCATGAAGATTCTCATAAGGACGGTTCTCTTCCGTCAATGCCTCTGCTTGGGCGGCTAAAATTTGATACGGTAAGGGCGAAACAATGGTCATTCCTAATTATCTAACAAGTAGGGGTGGATTGTCCTTATTACGACTAAGTGCATCAGCCACAACATTAGCCTTACCAGGATGATAACGAATCTCACAGTCATAATCACTAAGCAATTCCAACCAACGACGTTCTCTCATGTTCAGTTCCTTCTGATCTAGGATATGCTTCAAACTCTTATGATCGGTAAATACTACACACTTGGTTCCATACAGGTAATGTCTCCAAATCCTAAGAGCAAACACTACAGCACCTAACTCAAGGTCATGGGTGGTGTAGTTTTTCTCATTCTTCTTAAGTTGTCGGGATGCATAAGCAATCACCTTCTCACGTTGCATCAAAACAGCACCTAAGCCTTTATGCGAAGCGTCGCAGTACACGACAAAGTCTTCGCTCCCTTCAGGCAAAGCTAGGATGGGCGCACTACACAACTTCTCCTTCAGAAGTTGGAATGCTTCTTCTTCCTTTTCTCCCCATTCATACTTAACATCCTTCTGTGTTAGTTTGGTCAGCGACTTAGCTATCTTGGAAAATCCCTCAATGAATCTCCTATAATAGCCTGCTAACCCTAGAAACTGTTGGATTTCTGATGGGTTCTTAGGAGCTTCTCATTCCTTAATGGCTTTAATCTTAGTTGGGTCAACATGAACACCTCGACTATCTATTACATGACCTAAGAATTGCACGGACGGAATCCAAAATTCACACTTAGAGAATTTGGCATACAGCTTCTCCTCTCTCAGTAATTCTAAAATGAGCCTCAAGTGCTCTTCGTGCACCTCACTACTCTTAGAGTATATCAAGATGTCGTCTATGAATACTATCAGAAACTTGTCCAGATATGGCTTACACACTCGATTCATGAGATCCATAAAAATCGCTGGCGCGATGGTCAAACCAAATGACATCACTTGGAATTCATAGTGTCCATAACGAGTCCTAAACGCAGTCTTGGGGATATCCTCTTCTCGAACTCTAAGCTGGTGATAACCAGATCGTAAATCGATCTTAGAAAAGACACTAGCTCCTTAGAGTTGGTCGAATAGATCATCTATTCTAGGTAACGGATATCGGTTCTGTGGAAAACTAGAAGGGGGGGTTGAATAGTTTTACCAATTTAAAACTTCCTTTTAAATATTTAGATCGACTTATGTCAATCTATTTGGTTGTTTATGTTGGACGTTGATAGATAGATATATAAACGTGTAATGAAAGATAAAGAGTAACAAGCACATCACCACGACACAAGTTATTTATAGTGGTTCGGCTACAAGGACACCTTCCTTGCCCTACTCCACTCCCCGAGTCACCTACTCGAGAGTTCGTAAACACTACACCAACTCCTTATGGCGGAGAAGCCTTCACAACGCCGCTTAACCTTTTTCCGGTACAAAGCTAAATACCGAGTTCCTTCACACCAAGGCGAACCACACCTAACACAACGTCGCCTACCCTTTATACGGTGCTAGGCTAACCACCAAGTTCTTTCACACCAAGGAGAACTAATCCTATCACAACGTCGCCTACCCTTTATTAGATACTAAGCTAAGCACCTAGTTCCATTACTATGGAGGAACTACTACCCGTCACAACACAACACCTAATATCAAGGAGATCCACTCCTTGTTACAATACCATCAAGGATATCACCATCCTTGGAAATAAACAATTACTTATGTATAACGATGCACCTCATTGATTATACGACCTAGGCATTCTTCACAAATGCGACTTGATTTGATTCTTCGGCATCCTTCACTAATGCCTTAGACACAGCGCTTGGCATCCTTCACTAATGCCTTCGTCTTGACACCTTTAGCATTCTTCACTAATGCTTTGACACGGATGATGAGCACCTTTCGCTAATGCTTTCATCTTGACACTTTGGGCATTCTTCACTAATGCCTTCAACCCAAACTATGGAGAAAGAAAGAACTATCAACAAGAGAACCTTAGTTGTCTTGATGATGACGAAGCATGGCAACTCATGGACTTGAGCTTGCACGTCTTCAAGAAGTGGTGATCTTGCCTTTAAGAAAAACCTAGAAGATCACACAAAAACAAAAGACAAACTACATAGATCACTTGGATCTGAGGTTAGAGGGTTATAATACTTGAGGAAGTATGTATGTGAAGTGATGAATAGAAAGGAAGAAATGGCTCTCTATTTATAGAGAAAATTCTCTACTGTTCCCCGGATCCCACGGATCCTTTCCACTTGGGATCCGGCTAGCACAAAGCCAGGGATCCGTGGAACGCTCCTATTTGCCCATGGGTATTTTGGGTTATGGGTCATGGGTCATGGGTTGATCCATGGTTTTCTTTCTAGATACAATGAACTTGGTTAAGTGGTATATATAAAACCATGGGTTATGGGTCAATACCATTTGCTAGTTTTTACCCATTTAGTATATACTTGTTTTTACCCATTTTAGTATACTTAGTTTAAGTATATGCTAACCCAATATGTAAACACTAGTTGTTGTACATATGTATTTAAATCATAAAATCACTTATACTTGTTCTAGTGTTTTATGTGAAAACGTAAGTGTGTTAGGAAACTATTAACTCAAACTATTTGCGTATTCTAATTATTTCATTTAAATGATTTTACGTTTGTTATCGACAAAACATTAGAAGATCGTAAAATATAAATAAACTTTTTTACGGCTTATTTGTATTAACAATCTCCCCCTTTTTGTTGATGACAAAACATAAAATTATTTTAAGGAAAAGCTAAAATTCGTAAAAGTTTGAATTTGTAGTTTTTACTTTCTTCTCCCCCATTTTGTCGAAACAAAAAGTGTTAGAAGAAACTAACACAATTTTTATAAGAAAAGGTATGTAAAAATGTAAAGAGAGCAAGTGACGGGAATGGTACTCGTCTTAACTCCCCCTTGACGAGTCCATCCCTTTGAAAGGGCGTCAAGAACATGACGTAAAATAAACAAATTGTGTTTGCAATTATGTTTGCAAATGGTTCGTCTAAGTGACGAAAAACGTGCTCCCCCTTGAAGATTGCAAAGTTGCAATGGGGTGTCATGAAGTATAATCCAACCGGATTAAGTTGCAAATGTTTTTGCAATTACGTTTGACACAAAGCTCCCCCTAGCTTTATGGTGTCAAAATCTTCATGTGTTATTTTGAAAATCTACAAAGTAAAGGTTAGAAAACAAGAGTATAGTGCATAATTTCCTGCAAATAAAACTCAAGTTAGTAAAAATTTTTGCTTCTGTACCACGGATCCCACGGTTCCCTTCTTGTAGGGATCCGTCTAGGCATTTTGTAGGGATCCGGCTATTTGGTGACAATTTCTTCAGCAGTGAAGATGTGTCAAACAATGCTAGTGTGGAGACAATATATGTGCAATAAAGAGCACAACGCACAAAATAATCAAAGCATATAAATGTTCATTCAATAAAACAAGAGATAACCAAACAAATCTCTAAAACTAAGAGAATGAACTAGGGCATACAAGTACCACTAAATACTAACTAGTTACTAGACTTAAAGTGCTAAAATGTGCATGAGTCTAGGGATGAGTGGACTTGTTGATTTGATCCAACTTTGCAAGAAGATGATTAAACATGAAATGTATCTCATTTCGTACTTCTTGAACAAGTCCTTGAGTGTTTAGACAATTTGGACAATTATTGTCTTGCTTTGAACCCGGAGGGAAATGGATATTTTGAGGAGGCTCAATGTGTGTTTGCGGGTCTCCATTTTGAGAGGTAGGAAGTGGTTCTAATATGAGGATGGTAATGGAACTTCTTCCATATGATCAAGATTGTTACTTGTCTCCCATGATGGGCTAGTTGGTGTTGTAGGTGGTTCCCTATTTAACGAAAAGGTTGGTGAATAGGAGTTTCTTTGTGGTGAATGGAATAATGAATAGATGTTTGGGTGAGGGAGAGGCTCATTCGAGGAATGTAGATCATGCTCAATGAATGATGGTTTTGATGGCTTGCTAGAACTAGTCAAGTTTGGTTTTGAGCTAGAGGATCCTTTCTCTAGTCCAAAAGGTTTGATACTAATCCTTGCGGTTCTCTTGGCCTTTGTTGGATGAGTTTGATGGGATGGGGTTCTAGTATCATTATCTCTAGTGGGGGATGTTTCGGTGGAAGATATTTCATGGATCATTTGACCCTTTCTTTTGGTTGATCCTAAGGTTGTGGAGTTGTTGCTAAGAGTCTTAGTCATGGTGATGATGATGCTAATGTGAGCTTCTAATTGCTGATTTTTGAAAGGTGAGTGAGGGTGGTGCCTTAAACCTAAGGTTGTTTGGTTTATAAAGGATAATTTGAATTAGGAAATTAAATTCTTGGCCACTTAGAGGACTAAGCATGTTCTTGAGGTTTTGATCAGCTTTAGGAGGATAACTAATGAATGCTAAAAGTGGTTAGAGAACCAAAAGGTGACTTGAATTTGAATATGGAAGCTGATTTATGCTTTCTGCATCTACGGATCCCGCGGATCCCTCTCAGCAGGGATCCGCCTAGTTAAAGACCAGGGATCCGGCTATCAGACAGGGTTTGGGTGAAATCATTATGCTTTAGTAAGGTTTATTATTCATGGATTTCGAGGTTTTGACTTAATTTTGAAGTCTTTAGCTGTTGGATATCTCAAATCCTCAACCATAACAAGTAATGGTGCTTAATGATGGTTTTGGCCAAGAAAATTGACCTTGGGTAGTCTAACTATATGTTTGACAAGGATTCCCTTTAATTTGATGTGGAGAAATGGTGACAACAAGTCCTAGAAGTCAGATGATGTCCTAAGAGGAATTTACTAAAATCTTTAAAAAATAAAAAGAAATGAAAAACTAATTTTGAGCCTAATTTTGAGTCAAAGATGATTTGAAATCAATTTGCTAAAATTGAAGGATAGACCAAACTAAGTGCTATCAGTCGTGATAGATAATGTGTGAGTGTTGGAGCGGAATTATGGTGAGTTTTGACTAGTTGATGAAAGAATACTTCGAAAATATATCCTAGATAAGCTATGGATGAGAGTGAGGTTTTCAACTATTTGAGGAAGACTTAGTTGGCTCTAGTATCTTATGTTTTACGTGTGTTAGGTGATCTAGTACACTATTTTGATGTAGGCAAATCTGTATTGCTTATCAGATCCCACGGTTCCCTTCTGGGAGGGATCCGGCTAGTTCAAATGTTGGGATCCGCCTACTGCAGATCAGAAGGCTTTCAGCAAATGTGCAACTTTGCACTTCTTAGTAAATGCTTTTCCTAGTTGTTTCTATGGGGACTAAATGCAAGAACACAACTACTATAATGTATAGCAAAGTAGGAAGAGCTAAAATTCCTAGAATGAGTGACGACGGCCACTTAGGGGGTCGTAAAATCTCATTTTTCAAATACCTAAGTTAGAGTTGCTTGGTGCCAAGGTATGGCGATACCCACATACTACGAGCATAGTTTAAAGTGTTATAAACCATTGTTTGAAATTGTTCATCCTACACTTGGGTCCTAAGACCTTACCTCTCTTCTCTTTTCCATCTCGTCTTCACCCGTCCTCCACTCTACTTCTTTTTCTTCAAGAAATTGGCAAAGCACTTGAAGATTCCCTTGGTTTGTTGCCGTTCGGGTGATTCACCAGGAAAATCCGGCAATTGGTTGATATACTCCAAGGGATCGAGTTCGGTATTTTCGAGTGGGTTGCTACTTCCTTCACCTTCTCTTGGTCTCTCCCTTTCTTCCGAGGAATCCGTGGGTGGGTGAGGCCTCTTGCCATCTACCATAAACCTCGTGGTTCTTCCCTCGGTCAATGGTACCATAACCTTGTTGCAAAAGCTATGGTCATAGGTTTGTGGAGAAGGATCTAATGCAAAGATGAATATAGCAAGACGAGTTAGGAGCATTGCATACGGAAGCACCATCTTGTCCATGCTTCTTACACTTACCATTCTCTTGACCATGTAGTAGGCGATGTTGAAGCGAGTCTCGGTCACTAGACAATAGATCATGAAGCTTAGACATGCGTTGGGGTGATCCTTGTTTCCTACTAGACACACCACATTCTCCATTATCACATCTTCCCATTTTCTATACAACGGGTACATCTCCGAGAGCTCCATTTGGAAAGGATCCCTATAAATCACTTTCGACTTCCTAGTAACCCTTGATGGGGATGCTCTTGGCAAAAACACGGTGTCCCTTACCGTGGTTGCTTCCGGGATTGTTGCGTGATGAATGTCGTGATGATCAACCATAGAGTGTAGCTCTTGCAATGACCATTCATTAGAATACATGCAAACACCATCATATGGAACCCCTATTATTCTTCTAAACTCCTCAAGTGAAAGAGTGTACTCATGGCCATTTATGGTGAATTCAATTGAGATGGACCCATCATCATTTCTAATTATACCCATAGTCTTGTAGAACTCAAGCACAAAGACCAGGCAAATTTGCTCGTTTATATCCAATAAACAATCAAACCCAATAGTTCCAAATACTTCCCTTATGTCGGTATTTGCAAGGAATGATGGATCAACAACTCTACCTTCATGAAAGAGTCTCCTTTCAAGTAACTTAAAGGCTTTTCTATCTTCCGGACTTAATCCATTTTTCCTATGGTACATGGGTATGTAGTGAGCGGTGTCTTGGTAATCTTGTTGCTTGTTGCTTGGCATGATGTTCCTAACCAACACAACTACAATGTGGTGTTAATTGTGAATAGTAACCTAGAGGGTTTCATCACAATTTTTCTCTCATCATCTTTGTTGAGTTCAAGAAATGTGTTTAATTTGTATTAACAATGTTAATTCTTTGATTTAGATTATCTTAGAAAACAATGTGGTGACAAATTATGGTAAACCCATTTGAACCCAACTCTTAAAGATGAAGAAATTGTAATCTTAGAAATCAAGGAATTAAATTAACAATGTAGTGAAGAATGTACTTACACAAGTGATTGTTAAACTTGAGAGGAATGATCAAATTGCTCCTATGAACAGTACCTGAGTTTTGGTTTGAG
The DNA here is from genome assembly GCA_019973895.1 of Chrysanthemum seticuspe. NCBI lineage: Eukaryota > Viridiplantae > Streptophyta > Magnoliopsida > Asterales > Asteraceae > Chrysanthemum > Chrysanthemum seticuspe. The sequence continues at coordinate 94,141,137 of BPTQ01000008.1, forward strand.
GTGAGTATAATTGTGGAACATCCATAGTGATCATTCTTGAGCATATACTGTCTTCTGTTGCACGGATCCCGCGGATCCCTCTCATTTGGGATCCGGCTAGTATAGACGAAGGGATCCGGCATGACAGAAAAAGTCAGCTCAAACATTCCTTGATAACTTTGGTTTGAGAGTTCTAAAACGCCTAGTGATTTAATGTTAAAGCTCTAAAACTTGTGGTTTGCGGTTTTGATGATTTAATACTATTTCTATTAGACGAGGTTCCCATTTTAAGAATTAGTCATAATTCTTGGGAAGCTTTTCAAACATTATAATAAAATCCCATTTTATCATAATAAGAGAAGTTTCACATGGATAATTCTTGACATAGATGAAGTGTCAATAAATCCTTTGTGATAAATAATGATTGAGGTTATCGAATAACCAATATATCATTATTACGAGTAATATAGTCTATAAAAGTTAGTCGAAGAATACTATCTTGATGATGACTATAACATGGATAACTACTTGAACAATTACTTAATAAATTATGCAACTAGAAAAAAAAAATAAAAGTAAGTAATTAACGATCATACCTTTGCTAAACATTCTTTTTAAGAAAAGAAGTATTTAGATGTTTTGTGATCTTCTTGGAATCTCCAGATTTATGTTGTGAGAATGACAACACTAAACATTCTTTTTGCGAAAAGAAATATTTAGATAGATTCTTCATGATCTTCTCTGTAACTCCAAATTCAAGTAAGGATAATGCTTAACAAAAAAAAATGTTAGAGTATTCTATTATTGTCCAACAATAAACAAAATAATGATTTATTAAAATATGACAAAAGGAATCCTTCTTTGTAGTTTTCAAACATACATGGATCGTATCAAGTTTTTAAAGTACAACATACTCTAAGAAACTTGGTAACGAAGCTCTAATACCAATTGTGGAAAACTAGAAGAGGGGGTTGAATAGTTTTACCAATTTAAAACATCCTTTTAAATATTTAGATCGACTTATGTCAATCTATTTGGTTGTTTATGTTGGACGTTGATAGATAGATATACAAACGTGTAATGAAAGATAAAGAGTAAGAAGCACATCACCACGGCACAAGTTATTTATAGTGGTTCGGCTACAAGGACACCTTCCTTGCCCTACTCCATTCCCCGAGTCACCTACTTGAGAGTTCGTAAACACTACACCAAATCCTTATGGCGGAGAAGCCTTCACAACGTCGCTTAACCTTTTTCCGGTACAAAGCTAAATACCGAGTTCCTTCACACCAAGGCGAACCACACCTAACACAACGTCGCCTACCCTTTATACGGTGCTAGGCTAATCACCGAGTTCTTTCACACCAAGGAGAACTAATCCTATCACAACGTCGCCTACCCTTTATTAGGTACTAGGCTAAGCACCTAGTTCCATTACTAGAGGAACTACTACCCGTCACAACACAACACCTAATATCAAGGAGATCCACTCCTTGTTACAATACCATCAAGGATATCACCATCCTTGGAAATAAACAATTACCTATATGTATAATGATGCACCTCATCGATTATACGACCTAGGCATTCTTCACAAATGCGACTTGATTTGATTCTTCAGCATCCTTCACTAATGCCTTAGACACAACGCTTGGCACCCTTCACTAATGCCTTCGTCTTGACACCTTTAGCATTCTTCACTAATGCTTTGACACGGATGATGAGCACCTTTCACTAATGCTTTCATCTTGACACTTTGGGCATTCTCCACTAATGCCTTCAACCCAAACTATGGAGAAAGTAAGAACTATCAACAAGAGAACCTTAGTTGTCTTGATGATGACGAAGCATGGCAACTCATGGACTTGAGCTTGCACGTCTTCAAGAAGTAGTGATCTTGCCTTTAAGAGGAACCTAGAAGATCACACAAAAACAAAAGACAAACTACATAGATCACTTGGATCTGAGGTTAGAGGGTTATAATACTTGGGGAAGTATGTATGTGAAGTGATGAATAGAAAGGAAGAAATGGCTCTCTATTTATAGAGAAAATTTTCTACTGTTCCCCGGATCCCACGGATCCCTTCCACTTAGGATCCGGCTAGCACAAAGCCAGGGATCCGTGGAACGCTCCTATTTTCCCATGGGTATTTTGGGTTATGGGTCATGGGTCATGGGTCATGGGTTATGGGTTGATCCATGGTTTTCTTTCTAGATACAATGAACTTGGTTAAGTGGTATATATAAAACCATTGGTTATGGGTCAATACCATTTGCTAGTTTTTACCCATTTAGTATATACTTGTTTTTACCCATTTTAGTATACTTAGTTTAAGTATATGCTAACCCAATATGTAAACACTAGTTGTTGTACATATGTATTTAAATCATAAAATCACTTATACTTGTTCTAGTGTTTTATGTGAAAACGTAAGTGTTATAGGAAACTATTTGCGTATTCTATTTGTTTCGTTAAAATGATTTTACGTTTGTTATCGACAAAACATTAGAAGATCGTAAAATATAAATAAACGTTTTTACGGCTTATTTGTATTAACAGGTTCTTCACTGTTAACTTATTCAATTCCCTATAATCGATACACATCAAAAACGATCCATCCTTCTTATTCACAAACAACACTGGTGCTCCCCACGGTGACGAACTTGGTCGAATGAATCCCTTCTCTGACAACTGTTTAGACAGTTCCTCCAATTTGTTAGGAATTAGAAATTCCCGGTATTAAAGAGTCGGTCACCTCAAGTATATGTAATCGTTAGAAAGCTCGTAGTCGTAGTTCTTTTAAGTTAAGTAGTAATTTAGTTAAGTAACACCGTGGAGGACGGACGGGTCTTTACCCACTGTATGCCTGATCCACAGCCCAAAGTGTGGCGATTTGTGTAAGACTATAAATACTCTCTACCTCCCAAGGTAGAGAGTTGGAGCTCATAATAATATCTTTCACTTTCTCTCACTAAGTTCCCTAAACCTCTAACTTTCTCTCTCTAGAATTCCATCTTATACGCCACCTTGTGTTATGGTTTGATGTGTATGTGAAAAGTTATATCTTACAATTGGTATCAGAGAGCCATGGTTAGATCATATCTTGCACATCTTTGGATTTATAGTGGTTTTTAGGTGGTTTTTGAGTTTGAAAAAGTTTAGTGGTTTTTGCATCATTTGGTTGATTTCTTGTGTTAAAGTTTGAATTTTGTTGGTACTTTTATGTTTAGAATCATCAAAAGTGTTTAGGTTTTCATTTGGTAAGCTTGAATCATCTTGGTTGGGTTGTTTTTGGATTGAAAAGTGAAGGTTATTTTGTTTTTCAAGCTAGCGACTTAGCTCTCGGACTTGTTTTCTTGGTAGCGACTTACTTCATAGTTTTGTAGCGACTTACAGTTATAAAAGCTAGCGAGTTAGAGCTAGCGAGTTAAAGTACAAGTAGTGGAATCTCCACTACGGTTAGCGACTTGTGGTAGCGACTTACTCTGTAGCGAGTTGCTCTTTAGCGACTTGCATATCTAGCGACTTGTGTAGCGAATTACTGCACAAATTTGGCTAGCGACTTAGTCTGTAGCGAGTTACTACTTAGCGACTTGCTTTTCTGTTGGCGACTTGGGACTCTAGCGAATTAGACGTGTAGCGAGTTAAGGGTTAGCGACTTATTGCACTAATTTCTAGCGACTTAGTGCATTAGTTGGTAGCGAGTTAGCACTTTATCATCTAGCAACTTGAGTGATTGTTTACGGTTTTCTCTTGATTTAGTAAAATCCCGTGAAAGAATCTATTTCCCGGTTTAATCATAGAGTTATAAAATCCCGTATAATCTGTTAACATGTCTACCAACATTCCCACTGTTCCCACTGTCATCTCCACTGTTGCCGAGGATGTTCAAGCAGCTGGCTCAGATACTCGTCCACCAATGCTTGACAGAACTGACTACGATTCTTGGGCTCAACGAATCAGATTGTATTGCCTTGGAAAGGAAAATGGTGTCAACATTCTCAAATCCATTGATGAAGGACCATATCGTGTTGAGACGACTAGAGACATACTTGATACTAATGAAGATGGTACTCCTGTTTACGGAATGGACAGACCTAAGATGTATGATGAGCTTGATGATAAGGAGAAAAAGAGATTCGATGCAGATATCAGGGCTTCAAACATTGTTCTTCAAGGTCTTCCTAAAGACATCTACAAGCTGATCAATCATAACACTGATGCAAAAGCAGTATGGGATAATGTAAAGATGCTTCTCTCAGGTTCAGAATTAACCATGGAAGACAGAGAATCACAACTCTATGACGAATTTGAGCACTTCAAGATGAAACCAGATGAGAATGTCTATGAGTACTATGTGAGATTTCATAAGTTAGTTAATGACATGAGGAACATCAGAATGACTATGCCTAACATTCAGTTGAATTCAAAATTTGTAAACAATATGAATCCTGAATGGCACAAGTTTGTTACCGCTGTGAAGCTTACTAAAGGATTGAAGAACACAAACTATGAGCAACTCTATGCCTTCCTCCTTCAGAATGAGAGACATGCCATGTTTGAAAAATTGATTCTCAATCAGTTCAAAACTAACCCAGGAGAGACAAGCTCGTCTAATGATTCAACTGCCTTCTATTCAAACATCGGAATCAAAACCAAAGCTTCACAAGTCATACCCTTGGGTAATGGTAATCACAAACTCATTCCTGATCCTATGTACAAACAAGCTGATGCTGATGCACACGTAGGAAGCTTCATTAATCAACTAGCTCTTATG